>NW_011627511.1:5600-40039 GCF_000204515.1 Acromyrmex echinatior | reverse complement strand
ATTTTCAGATGTAGATGACACAATTCAACATCCAGATACAGGTGAGAAATGGTTTTTTGTATTATATATAATTAATTTTATTATATAATTATATATTTATGTTTTCTGAAAGGAAATCAAAATGAAAATGTGCAAGAAGTTATTGAACAGAAGAATAATAATGGTAGATTAACGGAATACTCTACTATGAGAACGGAAGATGATTCTCATTTCTTTACTTATTTTACTGTGATTACTTTGGCTTGTCTTGCTGGGTACATAGGTTATCATAATAAACAAAAGGTTAGTTTAATTTATGCCTTTTTATTTGATATTTATGGTTTTTTTATATAGAAAGTTTTTTTTCAGATACTTGCTATTGTATTAGAGGGTCGAAGATCAAGAAGTAATCGTGGTAGACGACGTCCAAGTACGGCAAGCTACCGAAAACTGGATTGTACACTTGAAGAAGCTGTTACCTCGCAATGTAACGCTAATGTTACTCATGTCATATATTAATGCGAATAGAGTATCATAAATTTTATATATCTGTATTATAGCATAACAAGTGTAATATATTTTGTATTTAAGCATATATTTTCAGCATATTATTTAATTTTCTAAAAATTTTATATTTTAGCAACGAAGATTTGTCATAGTAAAAATTATGAATAACGATAAATATGATAAAACGTTTAATATTATGTTTGGAGAATTTAATTATATTTTTAATTTACGTATATCGAGTTAAACATATGATTTACAACATAAAAAACTTATTACAGTTAATAAATTAATGAACGAAAATTACTAGCAAATTTACATTAATTGTGTCTGCATTAAGCTTATGTTGAGAGATTCTACTGACATAACAAGAAAATTAGCAACAAAAACGTAAAGTCTGCTCCATTTCTGCCATTAATCTATATGTAGAAAATTTGTTAAAATTAGCTTGATTTTTATTATTAATTTCATATATTTTGCTATCATATTTTATTGATGAAATTTGCTATATTTCTGTCAGTAAACTGTCAACATTATTACATATATATGTGTCAGATCTGTAACATTTCTGTCGTCAAAATTTATAGCAGACATTTGTAAAATTTATTTTCAGTATATTTGATTGTATTAAAGCATTAAAAAATTCGAAAAAATGTTTAATTTTCATAGATTTACAAACCATAATTATCAAGTAAAACATGGAATGTTTGGTAATTAATGATGTGATTAATATGTTATTTTTTTGATCTTTTAATAAAGTGTTATTTATAAAAATTTATATTAAGTACACTGCATATAAAACTAGTAAGAAAAAACATGTATGTTATATATATATTTCGAATTTAACAATTCAAGAAAAAACATCATACGACATTATGACTAAAGACTAAACATGACATTAATCATTGATACAAATCTCAGTATTCAGACAATCTATCGATTATAATTGTTAATTAATTTAGATATATAGAAAATTAAAGGTAGCTTGATTTTTATCATTAATTTAATATAATCATTTGACATAACACACGATTTCTTACCGATATATTTAGATTTTATTTTATTTGATATTATATACATGTTACACATTGTGTCGGAATTAAAAAAATTACAAATTAATCTAATTGTTTTATGTTACTTATTTTACTATCATCAATTCTTTAGTATATGAAGTGAAATTTCATGAAGTTTTACAATAAATTTCCTTAAATTTTCCGTCAATTTTAGGTGCTGAAATGCGATTATGGCGATACAGATAATTAAAAAGAAATATTAGTAATATCAGTAATGCACTACAACACTAAGTGATTACGCTTATGAAAACACATGCATGTCGCCGAAAAATTTATTGCTACGTTATTTCATCTTTCATCTGAAAACAAAATAATACGCGAATTTTCTTTGTCCAATTGTCTTCGTTCTGACAAGTTTCTCAGTACCACTAGAATTGTATTATGTTTTCTTTTACAAATATCTTTTATTGTGTTCTTATTAATTATCTGTTTTAATTATTAAAAGCTTAATTATTAAACGTTTTAATTATTAAATTTAATTATTAAACGTTTTAATTATTAAATGTTTTAATTATTAAATTTAATTATTTAACTGAGATTTAACATTTGACTTGGTTTTAATATAACTTTTGTATACGCAGCTTTAAACCGATATCTTTACAATTACTTTTTCAGCATTGTCTTTTTGTCGTTGAATCATAATCTATATATAGATTTACAATATCCTTCCTTATCTATATATATATATATATATATATATATATATTTTTTTTTGGAAAATATCCTTTCAATCTCCTTTTTTACATATAGCCATTTAACTTCTTATTTCAGATTTGTTTTAACCATCTCAACTCGTTCGTATATAAAAAAGATTTCTTGTAAATCTAAACTCAACTTGTCTGTCATATCTCTCAGTTTTTATCGTAATATATTGCATTTCTCATTTTATTATCTAAAAGTTATATCTATATGCTATATTATTGTTATACAATTATTATATTTTTATCTTTGCTTTTTTACTTTCAAAAATAAAACTTAAACACACTATAATTTCTATAATGTATAATTTTAATCTTATGTGAATGTTTGCTAAAAAAATCAATTAAAAAGTTATCATATTAATTAATATTTTTTAATTAACGTTATATATTCTCTAGCAAAAAAACCGTCCAATTATATTTAATTAAAATACACTGCTAATCTTGTAAGTTTTTACATACAATTTATAATGGATTTAATATATAATATTAAATAAATTAAATTGCAGATATTAGAGAAAGAGAGGAAGAGAACAAATTATTAGGTGTTGGAATTAATTCGTAGCGTTTTTTAATGAAAGAATGTTATTTATTTCACATGAGCATTAAAAAATACATTAATGAAAGTACTTCCCATCACTTGTAAAACGCTACGAATTAATTCCAACACCTAATAGATTAGATATTTTAATTAAAAGGATTTATTCTGTAGTACCTAATTACTATATTTTTACAGAACTACATAATTTTAACTTTAATATACTTTATTATTATTGAACAAAATAATTTATGTTTAATGAATATGTACATCATATACAGAGTGTCATGAATATACGGCCCCACTCGTTCCGAGCAGGTAGAGTGGACTAAACTGAGTAGAAAAGTCCTCTACCATTTTGTAATGTTCGCAATAATTAACGAAATATTAACGCTTAAAAATAGCCAAATATGCACGTCCTCCCAACCTATTATTGCCGAAAGTACGGCCCACCGAGCGGCCGCGAGGAGAGGGACTTACCATCGCGAGCATCTAAGCTCAAAGGGCGCGGCGCGCCTGCTAAGCCATTCCCGCTCCTCGCGGCCCGCGCGCCGTGCGCTCGGTGGGCCGTACTTTCGGCAATAATAGGTTGGGAGGACGTGCATATTTGGCTATTTTTAAGCGTTAATATTTCGTTAATTATTGCGAACATTACAAAATGGTAGAGGATTTTTGTACTCAATTTAGTCCACTCTACTTGCTCGGGATGAGTGGGACCGTATATTCATGACACCCTGTATATGTATGATTTATATATACAGGGTTGGCCATATTCGACGGAAAGATGTTTTTTTTTTATATAATAATATATATAATTATATGTATATTGTTTATGCTATTAAAAATATATAAATTATGTAAGTAAATAAATTAGCTTAATTAAATATATTTAAATAAATATTTTCATATTAATTCTATCTAATATATGAAAATAAAGTTTAATGACGAAGTTTGTATAATATATACTTTTCACTTATACATTTATATATACGTATTTTATTATTATTTTTATGTTAAGGTCAATGTTATAACAACCTATAAAATATCCTAAAATGCAGGATGTATATACAAGATATTTCTCAAATTGTCACACATTTATATATGATTTAATTTTTTACGTATTTTGACGATTCAATTCGACGATTATTATTCCTATGTACATATATGTTTTTATGTTCCTTACAATCATATTTTTTAGATATTAACAACAGATTTGTAGATTATATTGTAAGTATTAAATCTTGTGATTAAATAATTACATGATACATTGACGAATAAAAAGAATGATAATTGTAAAAACAAAATAAATAAATAATTATGTGTTAATTACTTTTAAATAATGAAACAATAGTAAAATTATTTTAATATAATAAAAACTCAATAACTATACAAATAATAGAAACAATATAGTTAAAGAAAGATACTCGTAGCTTGCATTGTGTTTTGTTAATGTTATTAGTATTATATATATATTTGGAGGTATGTATTAGAATTCAAGTTACCATCGAATTAATTATAATAAAAGTTTATATTGATATTACATCGTTGACATATATTGTTGAATCTTTCTATTGCGCACTAATTCTTGAATTTAATTGAAAATAAAAAAAAATATAGATAAGTCCGTACGTCTGTTGATAGATAACAACGAATACGATTAGGTTTTTATCATGTTTATGTTATACATTTAGAATTGAAATAATATATCTTTTATTTTTTTATTATATATTATAATAGAAAAAATAAGTTATTATACAAATTTCTTTTAAACAAAAGTCTAACAAAACTATTGATCATAATAATGTTCACACATGCACTTTAATCAATTCTGTTTCATTAAACAATCGAAACGTTATCGTTAATGCAATAGTGATTATATAGATGAAAACACCCACTACAGAATTGAACAGAATTTTAACGACGTAGAAGGAATTGTGATTGTTGCAGATTGTGCATATCTATAGTGAAATACTCAGTGATATTACACATAATATTGAGCTTATCACGTGTCAGAAAACTGTTCAGTTAAATGTATATGGATAAGGTATTGTATTTGTGAATCTGATGTGAATATAAGCGATTAATTACATATAATATGTTTGAAACAATCGTTTTAATAACAAATAGCATAATTTTTCATAAGATTTATAATCCAAATATATTTATTTCGTGAAATGTTGATCTGTTGAAAAATCTATATCCACACACAATTAGTATTTATATTAAGACAACTAAAATTTAATGTTAAATTTATATTTATTTTTTAATATTCGTTACATGGAAACCTATCTATCCACGCAGAAAATACCATCTCTACTATGATACTTTATCCAGTTTAGATAATCCGAGTTTTTGACGTATACACCTGGGATTCCAGGATCAGCGCATCCAATACCCCAAGAGACTATACCTGTTGAAATAATAACAAAAAAAATTCTACAGCTACAGGAAATCTCAAAAGTGAATCATAAATTCTGTTCATAATTTATGGTCGTTTTGCGAGATAATCTTTCTGATCGACAATTTATATTCAATTTGACAGTATTCTTACCAGCTACTTCATATTTCCCATCTATTCTTTGGTATAAAAGAGGTCCACCACTGTCACCCTGAAATTTTAATAATATTAATATCTTTTAAACGCATATATATACATATATCTGTTGAAGAAATAGATGCGTTTAATGATTCTTTTTGTTATATTTGTTAATATTATGTTTTATATTTGGTTTATAGTATTATATGTATATTATATGCATCTTACATATTTATTTGTTTATAAATTACTTGTGCAACGTAAACTACAAATACAATAGAATAAGAAAAGATTTAAATATTTTGATTCCAAAGTACATTGAAAAATTAAATTGATCGTGACATAATACCTGACATGCATCAGTATTGTCATTGTAAGCACATATCATCGATTCCGTGATATGATCTCCAAATGAAGTATTTTTACATGCTGCGAAGGACATTACTTTCAGAGTAGCTTGACGAAGAAATCGAGAAGGTTCTCCTTTTACTTGGACACGTCCCCATCCGGTAACTTTGACATATTGTCCCGTATAATCAGAATCTATCATTGAAAACTTATTACTTCTTTTTATTTTTAAAAAAGATGACATATGTATATAAAATATAAGAGAGATATAAACAAATACCTTTAAACTTTAATTTTAAATCTTATAAATTAATATTTACTTTTAATTAAATGGAATAGCTTAAATATTATTAAAAAAGTACAAAGCTGACCTTTATGTGGGAGACATGCAGGTTTCACATTTTCGTCTATTTTAACCGGCTGCTGCAATCGAATCAAGGCAATGTCGTTTGTGTCATGGAGATAATCACTCTTGAAATCTTCATGTAAAATTATTTCATCGATTGCGGCTATGTATCCATCATTTGGATTTTTAATATCGTGCATACCTACGCCGACCGAGAGATCGGCATGATTCGTCCTATGCAAATCGGAAGAAGATATAAAAATTAGAATATTTTATAATATATTATAATGAAATATATACTTTCTATCGCAAAATATATATATAATTATAATAATATTTTATGACAATCTATTGTATAACAATATATTTTTTATCAAATTTATATTTTGTTAATAATGTTATTACAAATATTTATATAAAAACTCCAATATTATATTTGAAATTGCAAATTAAAATTTCGATTTAGATTATTATTTATTTATTTATATACTTTTATTCATTATCAATCAGTCATTGACTTTAATATCATGTATGTTTTAAAAAGATGATACTAAAGCATTTTTAATTTAAAAAAAAATAGATAAGATACCATTGAACACAATGTCCAGCTGTTAATACATATTGATTATTAATTAATGTGCCTCCACAATGAAGACTGATTTTTTTAAGTATTGCCACAATCCAAGGAAATATATGCGGAATCGTTATTTTTCCGCCGACAATACGATTTGATATCCCTCCTGTTAGTCCACATTCTATTATAAAAAAATTTCTTAAATTAATTAAAACTTTATATTGTGTAGACAAACAGATAAAATATAATTAAATATAATTAAATATCTTGTATGTATAATATCTTTGTAGAAAATTTAATATTCATATTTTTGTAGAAAATTTGACTGAAATCTTTTTTACCAACTCTCTTAATGGTTATTATTCTATAATGTGCTTTTTGTTTCCTGTTTCTTGTTTTTTACATCTTGTCTTTTTGCTTTTTATCCGGTTTTGTGTTTTATATCGCCAGAGATAAAAATTAACGAATTTCAAAAGAAATACGTAGCAATAATACAATAAATACAATTGTTGATAAAATGATTGCAAAGGAGAAAAAAGCAAAAGATAAAAAACAAGAAACAGGAAACAAAGTGCATATTGTAGAATAAGCTTAATTCTTCTAATACAGTGTTGGCCATATTCGACGGAAAGATGTTTTTTTTTTCAATCATGGGAAAGAGATGTTAGATCGACGACGTTTCCCATGATTGAAAAAAAAAACATCTTTCCGTCGAATATGGCCAACACTGTATATAAAAAAACATTTTTATTGAAATAAAAATTTAGATTAGATACAGTTTTGAGAATAATTTTGTTGTATCATTAAAATAATTATATAGAGAACTCAAGCATATAACGACTAATACTGCAAAAAATTTTTACATTCTAGCGTTCTAATTTGAGCTACATAATTTTTTTAGTAGTCAAACGAAATTATTTTTAGAACTGTATTTAACTAAATTTTTAGATACTTCAGCAAATTTCTTTTCATATATATCCTATGCTTATAATTTCATTTTGTTTTATTTTATTTGTATAATTATTTTTATAATAGGATTGGGGAAAAAGTTTGATAGTGAAAATATGATTAATGTGAAATTAATGGAATTAAATGTAAATATTCACTAAATCTAATAGGTTACTCCAGAATAAAAGTAATATATAATATTACTTTTATTGTAATGGCTATATGATTTTTGTGCTATAAGCTTTGTTACGCACATACATATATGTAATATAATAATTTTAATATGATTTACCGCAATCTCGATTTACTCGTAGATGTAAGTGATGCTTTTGCGCGTGTGCAGCCTGAAAATGAGCACAATGTAATTATTTAGTAACTACTCAAACAACACGAGTGACTATTGACTTATAGTCGACTGTTGAAAGTCCACTTAAAGTCGACTGTTTCCAGTTGATATAGAGTAAGTCGACATTCTAAATTGTAAGTCGACACAGAATATCGACTGTTAGTCGACTTTTTTTGAAACATTTATCGAGTATTAATCGACTATTAATTGACATTCGTTCAATTTATAGTCGACTTTTAGTCGTTTGGAGTTATCAGTCATATTTCCGACTTGTTTTGTGATAATTTTATTAATTACTCTTTCAACGAACGTCTAGGATCAGAAGAATGCCGATTGCAGTCGTCAGGATCAAGTCGTGGGGCTTCATAATTCGCTACTCCTGTCAAGATTTCACCTTCTGAAAACAATGCGATTACTGAGCGCAACACAGAGAACACTCTGTTCTATATCGAGTCGTGAACAACAGTAACCAATTTCGATGCTGCATCATTATCGAGCGTATCACTTCGTCGTCATTTTATATCTCGAGAGCGTGTTCCAATAAATTGCTATTCCCATTAATATGTGGACGATAGATTCCAACGAATGATCGCGCAACACAAAGTACGCCATCAATCTTTAAGATTCGAATTAAATATAAAATGTAGATTTCAGGATATAAAAGATTATATTTATAGGTTTTTTAAAAATATATATTTATAGATTTTTTAAAAATATTCAAAGTTTTACAAAAAATTCAAAAAATTTGTTTTTATTTGTTGATATAAGATATAATATATTACATATAACATATTGTTATTAGGTGTTGGAATTAATTCGTAGCGTTTTACAAGTGATGGGAAGTACTTTCATTAATGTATTTTTTAATGCTCATGTGAAATAAATAACATTCTTTCATTAAAAAACGCTACGAATTAATTCCAACACCTAATACAATTAATTAATGTTATCAATATAACATATTTAATTGTTAAATTTTATCTTTCATGTGAAGAATGTACTTTATCCTGTTCAGAATAGGTCGGCAGATTTTACAGGTCGCTGCTTTTTCTCACTTCGAAAGTGTTATAAATTACTTTCGGAGAGGCGGGAAAGGTATTAGAGTGGTATATGGGCAATAAATTCTTATAAGGATTTCCTATAGCAATTGTGTCTGTGACTAAAGTCGGTGCATGGAGAAGAAAGAAGACGATTTGAAAACTTGCATTTTCAATTAAAAAAAAAATTAAATCAGAAAATAACTATTCTCTTTATTACGCTTAAATCTGAAAAGAGCAGTAAAGAAGTTTATTAATAATGAATAATCGCATAATTGCATCATAAATCAGGTATAAAAGAATTACAATTTTAAAAGCATCATTATTGCCTTAGGCGTAACTTTAAAATAAAAATCATGGCCATTGAAGGTAATTGAACATTCATTGAACTTTCATTGGTTAGTCGCCATTTCCTTGCCTCGGCACATATATCAGTACGGCCCTGCAGATACCGTATCGTGCACGTCACAGTCAAATATAGAGCATTATAGTTTACGAGTTATAGACAATTCGTTCAACAACGTTTTATGTGCCGCAACAGTTGACAAACGTTAAATTCATCGTGAGAAAATCGTAAATCTGCACTTCAGTAAATTTATAAGAATATATCATAAATGTTTAAAATAATAGAAAAGAAAAAATAAGATTGGACCAATAAAATAAAATGATTGGGAATTGACGCCATATACAATAAATAAATTAAATTATTTTACAAATTTGTGTTGATTCCTATTTTATATCATAATTCATATATTGTAAAATGAATGGTATAAAATTTGTTTATTCTTTTATTTTTTTTATTGATAAATTGTTTCAATAATTATTTGATTGTATGATTTAACAATAGTAATAATGGAGGGATGGGTAGAATCATATCAGTCTTTGCATGTCTGAACTTAGTCAAAGAGAGTTACCAGATTTCAAGAGTTCCTTTGCGACTTCCGTTAAGTTAGTAAGGATTACGAAATTTTCTGTATATACGGGATGCGGGATTTGGATTTGTGATTTATCGGATACAAATCCGTTGCTCTTTACACAACATTCCTATGTATGATTTAGAAGATTGTTTCAATCATATCAATGCCAACAATACTTGGAATCATGTTTTGTTACTTGCAATATCCATGAAATCATTTGTGTAACATCCGTATAGAAATCTAGATAGTTAACGTCAGTACATAGTAGTCCGCTTGAAGTAATTCCTATAAAATAAATTTTGTTAATTCTGTATTGTCGTAATTAAGTTATTGACTATATGTATATATTGCAACTCACCTATCAAGACGTACTTATAATTCTCATCCAAAATTTGAAGAGGGCCGCCACTATCACTCTGTGTAATAAATAAATTTGTAATATAACATTTTATTCAAATTATTTATATTGCTATATTTTAATGTATGACATGATAATAATGAACATGATAGTGATAAATAAATTATACGGAAAATTAAATTATTAATGATTGCTAAAATCAATTCTGTAAATTTATAATTTGAGTTTATTTGTACATTGATATTGATATTCTTATAATATGACATATTTTTGATTGAAACTAAAGAAGAAATAAATATTTTTTGATAGTCAATATATTGTATAAAATATTTATAAAAAATATATCATATGCAATATTAGTAACTTCTAGAGGATGACATTTTTTCTCAAAATCTTACAGCTTTTTCTTGAAATTTATTATAATTCACTATTTCATTATATTTCTTGCTTCAAAATATGACACTATTTCAGCGCCATTACAATAGTTTTCCCGTTTTGTAATGATTAAGAATAAAATGTTGTTGTAAAAAAATTGAGTATACAATTTCAAATTAATAGCTTTAGTTAATGATTTAAAACATTAAGAAAAATTATTTATGTGTTTAGAAACATATTAGACATGCAGTTGTAATTTCATGAAAATAATTCATAATGTTAATACAAACATAAATAGTTAATTATATATAAGAGAAAATTTAATTAAAATATTTATAGAATAAATTTATAAAATATTTATATTTATAAATATTGGAGAATACCCCACAAGTGCCTCGGAGTGCTTTTTTATATCCTGCGCAAAACAAGGTCGAGACGTTAGTAAGACATTCCTATCTCTTAAATAACGTTAAATTTACGACACGTAAACCACAGTCTGTATTAAATAAAAATTCATTTTCTGAATATCCCCAGCCAAGTGCAGATACGGATTGTCCTTCGTATTGAGAGACTGCATCAAGTTCTACATAAAAAATGCAAAATAATTATTAAGAATTTTATTTAGTTAAATCTGTTGCGCAAATCTTAACGTCTACTAATATACAAATATTGTACACAAGATAATTATAGAAATTACCGAGTTTTGGTAAACAAATCGGTCTAACAAGTTTGTTGAAGGTAATCCTCATAATTAATTTTACAAGCATGATGTCAGCGAAATTTGTGTTTCTACTGTAATCTGGATGTGGAAAAACACTCTTAACAGAAAAGATGATACTTTTTGCATCCCATTTGCATGAATTATGAGCACCGACAGATACCTTTAAATCATCTTTGCTAAAATTGTAAAATATAATATAACTTTACATATTTTGTTTACAAATTTATATAATCTTTGTAAATATGCAAACGTTGTTGTAAAGAAAATAAATTTTTTTTATGTGAATTAAATTTTATTAAAAAACTATTTTAAATATGTACTTCCCTAAGAGAATAACATAATAAAAATAGTAAATTTATATATGAACTTTTATTGGCATGTGATGTATATCATATTTTTATTCTCTTTCTTTCTCTTTTTTTCTTTCTTTTATTTTTATCTACAATAACTATTCACTACATAAAATTTTGTTTTATGTAAATTTAAATTTTATTTTAAAATTTGTAAAAAAGTTGTTATTAAAAGAGTTATTTTACAAAATAATCTATAATAATATTATAAATAATTTTAATATGTATGATAATTTTAATATAGTATCTTTGTTAGTGCAAAAATGTAGGCTTCTAAAACTTATTTTTTCATTTAGAAATTATTCATTGTAAGAAGTGATGATGTTTTTTCGCATTATAAATATATAGTACGTACCCATTAATATTACAGTGGGCTGCAGTTATTACATAACGATCATTTATGATTGATGCTCCGCAGATTACTTGTGATTTATCGATTATAATACCAGCCATCCAGGGAAATTCGTTTTCCAGGGAAAAACTTCTCGCCCTCCAATTATTCTAGACAACGATGAAGTAGTTTTCTTTTCGCATTCTAAAGCATAATGATCATAAAAACAAAAAGAATATTTTTATAATATTCAATTTTATATAATTTTTAATGACTTAGATTTATTTCCTTACATGCACATAAAATATCGTATAATATTCGATAAATATTTTCTTTATTTTATTTCAATGGATATACAAGTGAAGACAATATTATTAAATAATTTTTATAAGAACAAAAATAGTATACAACATTTATTAAAGATTTAATATTTAATGTAGGGATTTTATTACTTTTTCTTTTGTTATTACTTGCGAAGTTGCATGAAATTATTTAAGATTAATCTTACCGCAATATTCATAATCAGAACTTCCGTGAAATCTATCAGTATGTCCATGAACTCGTTTATACTACGGTAACATATTAACATGTCTAACTGTTAGACACGATAAATTAATTAATATGAAATATTCTATGCGTAACATTAAGAAAAAATTGTAATTTTCACTTTAAGACGTGTTTTATTGAACTGACGTGTGCTACATTTAATGCATAGTGTAAAATATATTTTAATGACTAATATTTCGACGTGCGAGAATAGTGAAGAACGGATGTGGTTTAACTTGCCAATTTTTTGCCAGTTTTTAGATAAGGTAATACTTAAGGTTCACAATGTTTTCCTACTGAGAAGTAACGAATTACTTAGTCTATAAAATGTTTGAACATTATAAAATTCAATGTTTAGTATCTGGTATGATTTCGAAATTATTTTAAAATGCATAGTTTATATTTTACTTATATCTTATTATAATGCAATAAAAATATTTTTATTTCAAGAAGTATACATTTGTTTAATATGTTACAATTTTCATATTTTTATATGTGTGTGTAATAACAAAATGTGTACATATATGCATTTTAAATAGTGCTTTGTTTACTTGATATTTAATATTATTTTATATTTTTTAAAATGCAACATATATAGCAGCAAAAATAACAATAATAAAATAATTATTAGTATCACATATACAATAATATTCTGTAAGTTTGCTATATATTATTTTGTACAGTAGCAGGCATCTTTAGTATGTTGTAATATCCAGTCAAGACTCGATCCTATTCTCGTAAAAACAGTTGGTTTAGGATAATCGTCGCATTTATTTACGCTCGGAATAATTCCTATAATACAACATACATATATATTTTGTTACTATTATATTTCTTTAACTTTAAGAATTAATAATTTATCTTTCAATAAAATACATTTTTTAAACTCAATTTTTATATTACTATTAAATAAATATATTTTTATTAGTATAATAAATTTGATGTAATCACTTTTAAATATTAAACAGTTTTAATTTTACAAATGATCATATTTACCAATAAGATCATAAATTCCGGCATATGATCGATATTGCACAGAAGATCCGACGTCATTCTATAAATATGCAACATTATTATGATACATAATTATAAATGATATGTAATGATAAATTCTTTGTTTTCAAATCAAGTTAGATAATATTGCTTTCATTTAAATTTATAAAAAATTTTTTTAAGTTCAAAACTTTTGTAAATTTTAGATATTATTATATATTGTATTATATATTGCGCTGTATTTTAAAATCATAATGTGACATGTATTCACTTACTTCGCACACCAAAGAATTTGTACCCACAATTCCAATGCATCCGTAATCATCGTGTAAGTTTATTGCATTTATTCCTGATTTAATACACTCTTTTTGTCCTAGAATAGGAAGTCCTAATTTTCGAGGCCTACATGTCGCATTATCAGCCTGATCTTTATGCTTGGTCCATCCTACCAAAGTTCCAACTTGACCAAGATAAGTTGATCCTGGAATTCAGAAAAGATTTAGTTATATAATCTTATATCTTATCCTCATATTTATTAGATGTTAATAGATGTATTATATTACGAATCATAAAAAAAAACAAACCTGGATTGGGTAAGCATATTGGTGATATTCTCTTCTCGAATTTAGTTGGTCGACTCAAACGAATTAAAGCTAGATCATGAGTACTCGACTCTAGATTGAATTCTGGATGCAAAATTATAGATTCGACGCTAATGTTTACTGATGAGATATCTAAGTTACATCGATCATATTCTCCCAAGGATGTTTTTATTTCATGTGCTGTTGCTCTGCCGAGAAAAATATTAATTATACATTATATCCTACAATTAATCTTCTCTACTATTACTAACTGTAATAATGCTGAATTTCACTCTGTACTAACCCGATAAGTTGACTAGCTGCTGTTAAGATATAACGATCATTTATCAATACTCCACTCACTAGCAATTTGGACTTTATGTGAATATTTGCGAGCCATGGAAATTCATGCGATTCTGTATGTTCACCACCCAATAATCGCGCTACCTTACGATTTGGTCGACCACATACTACAGATGTATAAAAAATATTTTATATCGAATATATATAAAAAATTTGATCAAAGAAAAAAAAATGTATAAGAAATATTTTAAGAAAATTATTATATGTATGTATTAGGTGTTGGAATTAATTCGTAGCGTTTTTTAATGAAAGAATGTTATTTATTTCACATGAGCATTAAAAAATACATTAATGAAAGTACTTCCCATCACTTGTAAAACGCTACGAATTAATTCCAACACCTAATACATATATGTATATATTTATAGAAGCATATATAGTTAAAGAAAAACGTATTTAAAAAAAATAAAATACATAATACTTAACACACAAAAGTAGTAATAACACAATAGGGAATCTTACTGATATCTGTTACATTCTACAGTTAAAATACTGACTGTTGTAATACTTATACATTTTTTATGTTTTAAATAATGTGTATTACTTAATTAATATATATAGTTAGCACAGCTCAACCATTTCATTTTGTCAAAGATTAAAAAAAAATATGATATGAATTGCGTATCATGAAGTTTCCTCATAAATGCGGGCGAACATGAACGTTTCTTGTTAAACATAATAAACTGTTATAAATGATTATTATACAATTCCTGAGAAAATATAATTATAATCTTAAAATATATTTGACATGTCTTGTATGATAAAAAATAGATAAAAAGTAATTTAGAGAATAATAGTTAAGTTTATATTTATAAATTGTAACAAGAATCAGTAAATTTAATAATGTACTAGAATTGTTTTTCTTCTTTTGTTACTATTTAAATAATAGGCATTGCTTATTATAATATCAATAATTTAGTTATTTGTAATAAATTATTTACATATTAAGTATAGAATTAGTTTAGATTTTAAATTTTCTTTTTGCTTATTTCACGTTATTTAATAGTTATACATTTGTATCGTAATGTTACTTACAGCAACCACCACAGGTCCGGAATCTTCCAAAAAGAAGATCGAAAACACCGCGTTCATGTCTTATTTTAATCTGATCATCAACCTATTCAACGAATACATTCGTAAACTTTTATACATTTATAATTTTTTTTAGCTGTAATTCAAGTAATAATTTTTAATGTTTAAGTGTTTTTTAAATTAAAAATGTAGAAAGAAATGTACATAATTTTATGCAAAATAGAATTTAATATATTATTATGATTAAAACATTTTTTGCGTATATATATATATATGTTAAATATACGCAATTTATGGAAATACATAAAAAATTATAAAACTAGTACACTATAATAAAAATTAACACGGCAAAATTGATGTGCTGAAGCTTACAGTAGCATCGACGCATCCATTGCAATCAATTCTTCCAAAATTCACCAACAAGATACAAATGAGGTATCTGATATAGACTTGCAGCTTCATGACTTTTCTGTCGGTAGTCGAGGCGATACTGGTCTCACTTAAATGACTGGTTTGTGTTGTATAGCGGGACTATCATCGCCCGCATCCTGGGATACTTTCAAGAATGTAAATTGAATATAACCCATACATTTTACGTTTGCGCTGAAGTTCGTATTTTTTTCTATCGTTGTATTTATTTTATTTTTTATATTTTATTTTTATATTTTATTTTATATTTTATTTTAGCCTGGAAGGTAGATGACTAACCGGTTTGTCAATCCCGTTACACATTTCTCAGGCATTGCAGTCAATATATCAACGAAATTCGTTTGATGTCTTTGATATTTTTGATATTTAAAAATTTGTGAAATACATTTTTTAGCAAAGAATAAATAATGGAAATCTACAACATTTATAATAATTTTGATCACTGTTTCATTTTATGTACTGTTTTGTTAAAGTTGTTTATTATAAATATATATATATATATATAATATATATATATATATATAGCTGATATTGTAAAAAATGTCTTTTTTGCACATATTGTAAAAACTCAAAAAATATTGGAAGTCAGAAATATCAAATACGTATTTATTTTGATAATATGTGCATTATGTAAAACATTTTTCTGTAAAATGATTAATGTATAAAATGTATATGTTGCATATATCTCTTATGATTGCATATCATAAGATGAAAATTATCACAGTCTTAATTTAAAAAAATATTTGTATTTTTTCTATATTATTTTCTATATTATTTTCTATATTATTTATTCAAAAAGTTTCCAAAATCAATAGAATATAATAATGTAAAACTTAAAATATAAAGATATAAAATTTCAGATGAATTATATTTAAATTATATTTGAAAAATATGTTAAAGGACATTTAAAGCTAATTAATGCATTTATTACATTTTTGTATCGCATATTATAATAAAATATTTCCTATAAAAAGATATAACATTAGCTTAAGTCTAATCTCAATCTCACTATAGTCAATTTTCTCGGCAACAGAATTGAGTATTTTAACCTTTGGTTATATTTTAGCAGTTCTAAAAAAAATTGTACGTAAATATTGTACAATATAATATTATTTTTGTAAACATGTTATAATATAACAAATGCTGGACATGTCATATCTATTCATAATTTCATAATATCTATTTATTTATTTATTGCCGCTATAAGTAGATGTAAACAGAGAGAGAGAGAGAGAGAGAGAGAGAGAGAGAGAGAGAGAGAGAGATAACAAAAAATCTAACAGATAAAACTTGAAAATAATATTATTCAAAAATTCATATTTTTTGAGCAATTTAAGTACATCAGTTTCACATCTAGTACATCACTCTAAATCTGCTAATATAAATTATAAAAAAAAAATACATAAAAGAGTTACGAGTCAAGCTGGATGTTAATTATTTGAATCCATTATCTAGTTCCTTATTTTAAGTTACGCGGGCACCAAAACATGTGTTATATTAATAATTTTTTACATAATTGTAAAAAAACAGACGCAAACATTTTTTTAACGAATTATTTTATAATTATCTATCACATTGAGAATGATCCGATAATAGATCGAAACTGTTTGTGTTTATTATTAAAAAAATTAAATTAAATTAATTAGCTGTTGCTATAAATAAAAAATAAAAAATAAAAAAAAATAAAAAGACTACTAGACAAACAGTTATTTTGATCCGTTATCGGGTCATTCTCAATGTGATAGATAATTACAAAATTTTTTAAACATTTTATCTGTCACATTGAGAATGACCCGATAACGAGTCGAAATTGTGTTTATTATTTCATGATTACATTTGATTAGTTAGCAACAAATCTGGCTCGTAGCTCTTTAATTGTTTATCTATTGTACTATAATTTTAATTATTTGAGCCCGTTTCTATTTTTTTATTTTAAGTTATGCGGACACTAGCATGCGTTATATTAATAATTTTTTTAATAATTGTAAAAAGCAGACGAAAAAATTTTTTTAATGAATTATTTCTTCATTATTTAATTTAATTATCTGTCACATTGAGAATGACCCGATAATGGGTTTATTCTTAAAGTTAATCTTTAATTAATAATAAACACAAAGAAACTCATTATCAAACAATTCATTAAATCAAACAATAAATTTGATTGAGAATTGAAACGCAGTTGTTCGTGCTATAAATTTATATTTAAATTAAAATATATAAACGAATGTTCAGCTTTGAGTTAGCGACGAACATTCAATTTAGTTTGTAGCCCTTTTATTGTTTATCTATTTTAATTTTAATTATTTAAGCCCGTTATCTATTTTCTTATATAAAAAAAAATTAAGACAAAAATATTATACATATCCTGAGAACAGAGCACGAGAATTTAAAGAACTTATATATACAATAGTAAAGTCATTTGTCATTTGTCCCTTTTTATGTTTACGATTAACAATCGCTGGATTATAATCAATTATGTTCACAGAAACAGCCATCCTTTGAATGTTTCAAAATCCAATCCATATATCGTGTAACTCTTGTATATACACCTGGGTAACCAGGTCTTGCGCATCCATTACCCCAGGACACCACACCGATAAGTTCGTATTTTTTATCTTCTCGCTCCGTTATTAGAGGACCACCACTATCTCCCTATAATACAAAAGATTCCTTATTATTCGCACACGGAATTCAATCCAGTCATATTCAATGTAATAAAATGAGCTTAAGTTATAGTTATATGTATTAATATACTGCGTGTATTAATAATTAATATGTACTACACTAATATATTGTAAGATACATTTTGCAATGTATGTTTTTCAAAATTCTTTTATTTACTATTACAATTTTCTATTTTTAATTTACACATATACAAATAAGTATATATTACCTGACATGAATCTTTTTGTCCTTCAAGATAACCTGCGCATAGCATATTTTCTGAAATCATTCGGGCACTGTAGCTGGTATTGCGACAAGCTTGAAGACTCATGACTGGAACTTCTACTTCTTGAAGAAGGCAGGACGGTTTGCCATCCTCTTTCAATGTACCCCAACCTGACACAATTGCTTTTGCCTCTACATATTCGTTATCTAAAAAATAATTCTACAATATGTATTATGACCAATAATTACTTAAAGCGACTAATTGCAATAATAATTTTATGGAAAGAATTAGTAAAATATTGTTTTTATCATTTTTTAAAAATAATTTTGTTTAAATTTAAATGTACATATTTAATAATATCACAATGTATGAACATAAATCTGATGAAAAGAATTTCAGTAGTAATCAACTTTCTACTAAAAAAAATATAAAAAGCGGAAATCGCTAAAAGAAAGTTAAGAGGTTTTCGAGTATAAATATATTATATGTATATTATTAATGCAAATACATTATAATGCCGGTAAGCAGGGCAGGTAAGTGTACCATGTCATGCTGCGTTAACAAATTCAGAAAAAGATGATTGCGTGCATTCGAAATGCAAATTCAAGTCCTCGATTTCAGAGAAATCTTCATTATTACGCAGTTATTTGTGCGACGCGACAGTACATTTCAATTGAGAGTAGGTACCCGTATATTGACTAATTTATGACTTTTCTATTACGTAATCGTCGCATAATAAACATGATTGCTAATCGTAGGTCGCTATATCCAATATTATGCATTTTACAAAAATGCACTGACCAAAATTAATCGTGATTGAATGCTATTGTAACATCGTCTAAGCATGAAATTGTAATACGCTTTGAAAGTAGATATCAATAATGCATTTGACGTGTTAAATTAAGATTATACAATAATTGCGTGTCTCGAATAAAAAACTTATTATCAATTTATCCGTCAAACATAGAAAATTAAAGCATATTATAGTACGTCAAGAAATTTCAATATATTGTCATTATTATTATTATTATTAATTTTATAACAATATATGTATTGTTATAATTTTAATTATGATAAAAATTGTATATTTAATATTATTTTTATTATTATTTATTGCGTCTTTGTAAAGAGAAAATAAATACACTTGCATAGTAACAATCTATCTTTATAAAAATATTTTCGTCAGATTATTATTATTATCATTTTATTATACTTTCATAAAAAAAAATAAAAATACACTTACCTAACATTGTAGGTAAACATATCGGCCGTATCGTATCGCTCAACGGCACTCTTTCATTAAGACGAAGCAGCGCGATATCATTTTCAAAATTCAGAAAGCTGAAGTCACCAGTCATAACGCGCACTACGTATCTAGTTTCCGGTGATTTCTCGACACATCTATCATGCTCTCCGAAAGTAACTCTGATCATGAACCACATGAATCTGAAAATAAAACTAGAAGAACTGATCACATTCGCCTGGCGAATAAGTTTGCAATGGAGGAACTTTAAATAAAATAAATGAACTCTACAGAAAATATCTTCCAATTTAATATATTTAATAATAATTCAATTTTTTTGTACATTGACTCAATCATGTGTTCTAGAATTTCTATATTAGTAATATGAAATTTCAATTATATTTTAATCGATTCTTTAAAAAGGTTGTTACATTACTAATAAATTTGTAATTCTATGTATATAATTTACAAATAGCTCGTAAATTATGTTATTAAAGAAAAATATGCATCGAAGATAATGTATTCAATAAATATTAATTGAGCAAAAGATACTTCAAAATCTTACGTTTAAATGTTAATTTCTTATTTTCATATTTATTGTATATTGAATGAGTAAACTTTTTAAACAATGTTTACATAACGTTTCTGTTGTTTTATTTACATAATAATTTATGCTATTCATTTTGTTAAGATAAATACATGTAAACAAGCAACTTTAAGGTAACAGATTCTTCATATTGCTCTATTTGCAAGTAACTAAAAATTATAATCGTCAACACTGAAATAATTTATCATTCCTTCATGTCAACATAGAAGAGCTAACGGCACTAAAAGTTTTCCTTGTAGCACGACATTAATCAAGGATGCAAATATGAAGTTTGACCCGTTTGCGTGTTGAGTAGATGATGCCAATAGTACGATTAGTAGTTAGTATTTTATACAGTTATTCTAAGGCTTGTTTTCACAATATATGATTACCTTAAGATTAAAGATTACCAAGAGATTTATCAATAAAATTCATTCATTAATTTCTTGATAATCCTTAATTTTTAGGTAATCATGTATTATAAAAACGGGTCTAATTCATAGAAATATTCTAAAAGAGTATTCACTTCTAATTTTATTTATAACAATAAAACAAATTAGATAAACCTTTTAAGATTTGTGATTATTATTATTGATTATTTCTTTTGGCTAAATTTTTTATTTCTGTGTGTATGTGTGTGTTTTGTTATATTATATATTAGGTGTTGGAATTAATTCGTAGCGTTTTTTAATGAAAGAATGTTATTTATTTCACATGAGCATTAAAAAATACATTAATGAAAGTACTTCCCATCACTTGTAAAACGCTACGAATTAATTCCAACACCTAATATTATTAATAAAATCTACTGGAATTGTAGATATGTTTTAGTAAAAATAGTAATATATTGACAAAAATTTTTATAAAATATTTAAAAACAAAAATTAGAATTAAGATCCAATTTTAATATTAACATCAACTCTGATTCTACTAGATGCACAATTTATAAACCATACCTACCCCTTCATACAATGTGCGGCTGTGAGAACGTAACGATCATTTATAAGTGTACCACCGCAGTAAAATTTGTTTAGATACGATAATCTAGCCATCCATGGAAACTCATTCATACTCGTCGTTTGACCTCCAACTATACGACTTTCTTCATTCCGTAATCCACAACCTAGTTGTAACAATTGAAATGTAGTACACGTTTTCTACGTTGTTTTTTATGTTTAATAAAGTTTTTTATGTTTAAAAGTAAAACTTAACAAAAAAAGGAATATTGAAGTACGTACTACAGTAGCAGGGCGCAGGTGATTCAGTGGAATAAGGTGGCTTATTACCAAAAACTCCAAAGAAATACTTTATCTTCTCATCAAACATTTCGGCCTAAAATAAAAATAATTACATTAATTAATGATCTATGTACTTCCCATACAGGCATTTAAATGACATTCTAAAGACGTTCAGAAGATAAGAAAATTAATTAATAATTTTATTTAATTTGTAAATTTTAGATATAAATAGGTAGACATAAGATGTATAACTTTTAATTACAGATTATTCTTATAAAAAAAGATAAATAGAAATAAATTTAAAATTATTCTTGTAATTTTTTATCACGCATACATTTCTTTTACTTCGATAAGTTATTAAAATGGTTTAAATTATATGTTTGTATCTTGTCAAACATACCTCTTAATTGTAATTGTTTTTTAATAACTCCTAAATTGACACCTAAATTTACTTTACTTTTGTTTTATATTAAAAATCAATATAATTAAAATTAAGATTATAAAAACTAAAAAATTCAAACATATATCTCAGAAAATATTTTAACGATTTTTTAAGAGACATATACATAGTATACCATGTAAAGAAATCAATTATATATATTATTCATAAATGCAACTCTTACCTGACACTTTTTTGTTGCTAAAAACAAAATGAATAATAAAATTAAGAAACACAAAGGCTTCATATTCTGCGACTTGATTAAGTAACTTATTGCACCGATAATTATACACTTACAATTTTAATTAAGTCTTTGTAGATATATAAGTAAAAGAGTTGCCACAACGGGCACCGTCAGGAACGAGTCATGAACATGTCCCTGACTGAGAGCGACTATCACTGGCGTCCTATGCCGAGGACTGAGAGGTCGAAGAAGTAATTGCTATTCCGGAAGGGAAGGCGGGCACAGCCAGTCGGCCGGTACCTGACCAGTTCACGTTCATGTTCAGGGTCGAATCACGAATAACTGTTATTGACCGTCATCAGGGCCACGACGAGAAATTATTATACCCATTACGCAGAGAGTTGTTTAGATATTGTCATCTGCATCTACATAAATTTTTGTATCAATAAAAATAATATCTTTCCATTTTTTTATTTGATATTAGCACATTAAATAGTTTATTAATTATTTTATAAGATAACTTACATAGAAAAGTAGTAACGTTACTTTTACTTTCAATTATCTCATTAATCTTTAGGTATATTCGTAAAAGAACGTTTTAAAACATTTGTGATAAGGAAAAGTTGATATTAAAATGTTTATATTACTTCTGTATACACACAAAATCTCTTCTTTTTTAAGAATTTTTAGTAGATTTTTTTAGATAGTATGTTCAGAAAGAATATATTAAAATATGAATGTATAATATATACCTTTTATGAATAAATTCTTAAAACAATGACTTTTGTTTAAATTTCATTAAAGCATTTTTACAATTTCGCAATGCGTCCTAACATATCATCATGCGAATGCATAATGAAATAAAAGAAAGTGCAGAAAGAGAAGGTTATACACAAGTACTCATTTTAATTTTATTATATGCGCATACGGATTTAGCGCATCATCTGGCACCGTTTGACAGGCACATTTCACGAAAAATTTATATTAATGAATATCTCGTTTGGAAGAAAAAAAGTAGTCTTATTAATATACTAATTAAATCTTGTTATTTTTATTTTTGATGAGAATTTATAATAAATTTTTCGCTGAGTGCTATCCTATTATTTCTTAGAACTAGTTTCGGTTGAAGGAGCAGGTTTAGCAACTTTGTCATCGTTATTATTAACCATCTATTTATATTTTTATGAAGAATATAAAAATTCAATTTTAGGAAGAATATAATATCATACATTTCGAGTTTTCTTTCTTTATTATTAATATTGTAAAATTATGTATATTGTCATATTGTTAATCATACTGATACAAAAATAATGTGTCTATTATATTCTAATTTTATTCTAATTTTAAGAATATACTAACATATGCATATGCGATTTATTTAGTGTCATATACAGGTACAATGTAATAATAAGTAAAAAATTAAATAACAATTATTTTAAAAAGTAAATTTTATAAAACACAATATAAATAAAATTTTTTTATTCATATATAATTTTAATTATTTTTATATAATAACAAAATATGCAACGATTATTTTAAATTCATTTTATATTTGTTAACACATTCTTAGTCTTTTGCAAGTTTATACATATTATTTTATAACACACATGCATACATACGTATTATGTACACGTAATAGGCAATATCAGTAATTTAGATTAACATAAATTACATTATCTTCTATTATGTACAAATTACTAGTTGCGCATACAAAGATACTATTGTACGTGAAGTGCATTTAGATGAGTCAACTTTAGCCCGATTTGACAGTGAACCGTTACTGGTTGCTAATTATTCCGGAAACGTTTGACCGCTATTCGTACGATTAAAGGTGATAAAAACGTGTGAAGCGAGCTAAGCATGTGCTCTAATCTTACTTAAATTAAATTTTCTACAAAAAAATATATCCTTTACATTTTATACACATATATAAGCAATATATATAAGCAATAATTAATAAATAATAATAATGGCCTCTATACAAGGAACTATATTTGATAAATCAGTATTTAATAAAAAATTGTACTCAGTTTCTCCAAATAAGTCATTTAAGAATAATAACATAAAACGTACTTATTACAGTGATTAATTACAATCGTTGCATGTGAAATTTTATGTACAAGTCGGAGGTGAAAGCAGGTCCTCAGGTGACACACAGACAGCCTTCCTTCATATTTGCATGGATCCATTTGAGATATCGGGTTACTCTCGTATAAACTCCGGGATAACCTGGTCTACCACATCCCACACCCCAAGATACTATACCTATTAGATACGTTTAACACATATATAAGTCCCATATGAACAAAAATGTTTCAATAGTAAGATCCCAATTAACAAAGAATGATGTTAAAAATGTTTTTAAAAACGTTTTTCAAATGTTTTTAAGAACATTTTTAAAAATAATGGGTTAAGTTATCTTTTTTTTAATTAAAGAGAAACGTTTATTTTAATGTTTAAAACAATATTTTTTAAAAAATATATTTGAAAAATGTTTATTTTAAAATTTAAAAAAACGCTTTTAAAACATTTTTAAAAACCGTTTAAGAAATATTTTTAAAAAAGTTTTTAGAAAACGATAAAAATAATGGGTTTAGTCATTCTTTTTTCAAAAAACTTTTTTAAAAAAACATTTAGTTTACTGTATAAAAGGACATTCCTTATATGTTTGAAAAACATTTGAAAAACGTAAAATATTTGTAAAAATATTTTAAAAAATTATCTGTTGAAAAATGCGAGACCTATAACAATTATATGTAACAAAATATTTCAATTTTCATCTGGGGCCTAATTTTAGGCTTGCTTTTAAAGTTATTTCATTAACATTTCATCATAACATGGATGAGAAATTTCATATTGTTGCACCTTCTATTCTATTTTGTGTGGTTTTTATTTACAAAAAACAGTGTCCATCTAATGGTGATGTCTGATATTACTTGCAAAATAATTAATGTTAAATAAACGTTTTTCTAAATTGTTATTACAAATAAATTATAAATGTAATATGAATATATTGAATAAACGTTACAAATGTTTTTTTAAATCATTATTATAGATGAATATTAAATAAACGTTTAATAAATATTTACAAATCATTATTTTGAATGAATAATTATTGTAAAATGTATATTTAAAAATCATTTAAAAATCCTTTTTTTTGTCTGACTGAGATAATTTCTGCGGATTTTTACATTTGCGTAAATATAAATAAAGCTGTCTGGAGATATTTACTTTATAACATACTTGCTTAAATAATGAAGGAACATTAATTATTTGACAGAAATACTTTTACGAAAAACTACATAGATCTTAAGACAAGATCTGAGAAATTCTCAGTTTTTCATAGACATTTGTAATGGGTCGTAAAATGGCATTTGTTTGAAAAATCGATAGATCCTTCATCTTTCAAATAATATCACTCTCAATGTAGTTTTTCTGTACTTTTTCGTAAAAATTTTTTTTCCTCTTGAAATAGTATTTGTCATCAAATACTATTAAAAATTATATATATTATTATAATAAAATATAAATATTTTACCTGCTATTTCAAGCTTGTCGGCTTCTTGAACAAGAAGAGGACCACCACTATCTCCTTGACAAGAATCCTGGTTACTTCGACCGGCGCATATCATATTTTCAGTAATTCGATTTGCTCGATATTTCATTTTTCGGCATTGCGTCAAGCTATATATAGGGACTTGCACCTCCTGTACCTTTCCAGGCAGCATGCCTCCTTCCGAAGTACGACCCCATCCTACTACCGTCCCTTCTTTTCCAGCAGGATCGGTTCCTGCATTAACATATTAAAAATACAATATTTAATATCTTAAAATAGATCACACATACATGATTGATTTAGTTCAATGTTACCTGGTTGAGGTAAACAGATTGGTCGAATCTTTTTCGAAAATTTCACAGACTTGCGTAATTTTAATAAAGCTACATCGTGATTGTAGGAGTTCATATCAAAATTTCTATGACGTACTACAGCACTCACTGCTCTCATAACAGGAGTTCCATCAGTATTTACGTATTGATCGTAATCGCCAAGTACTACTCGAATTTTCGATCGTTTTAAACTTAAAAAGAAAAATAAAAACATTAATTTAATCGCAATAATATATATTAAATAGAATTAAAATATAAATAAAGCACACACTTATACTTTTTTTTAATATTAAAAATTATGTTAGAATTTCTGCGAGATACCGTTTCAATAACGTTCATAATAATTATGACATAAGATTATTCTTAATAATTTTGTGATACTATTTACTTTATTGCATTTATATTATTGTTATTATTTACGTTTTGGTTGTATTTATTTATAAACTTATTGGATAAAGACATACTTCCGTACACAATGAGCAGCGGTAATTACATAATCGTTGTTGAGTAGACTAGCACCACAGTGGAAACGACCATCATATACTAGCCTCGCAATCCAGGGATATCTATTCGGTAATGTAGGACGTCCTCCCACTATTCGATTCTCTTGATTAGATAAACCGCATTCTGAAATCAATATTGAAATTTAAATGCTTTTAATGTTTAAAAATATTAAATTTGAACAAACAAATTATTTATTACTTCTATAGCAAAATAAGTATAATAAAAATATATACAGATAACATACGTAATAACTTAATCGTAAATATATATGTATATTAACAAATTTTAATATTTTTAATTTTTTTAAAAAGATTTAATAAAGTAATTATGACTCGGGACAAATTTAATTTGTGAAAGACATTATTACCACACGTGCAGTTTCTTAGCCTTTCTTCGTCTGTTTCAGTATTCTCAATAATATCAATACCAAATATTTCATCGAATAAAAATTTTCGAGTACGAATTCGAGAATTATTCAAAGAAATTTCCTGAAAGAAATGTATAATTAACTGATGTCATTCAAGTACGCGCTCACTTTCTATTGCAAATACGACATAAACGATGAGAGAAAGTAAATCATGATCAGAATAATGGGTCAAGGCCTAAGCTGTCAAATCATCTTCAACACTAAATATCTATAAACGTAAGCATTGCATGCATGTGATATTTACATAAATCTTTTAACTGATCTTTTGACTGATTACAATCATTATCTAAATTCTAAAAAACATCTATCTGTTTGGATTAAATAATATAGCGTGATATGTTAAGTCATGTCAAGGAATAAGAAGTTAAATGAAAGCATTAAATTCTTAAATTAAAACAGCATGATTTAGAATAATTTATAAATTATTATTAATTTCTATATAGCATAGATCTTCAAGGGACTTTCTAAAGACATTCATAAGAAGACTCTATGGCTTTTAAACATCTTAAGAACGTTCCTAAAACGTTTTTTGGATATTGTATGGATTATAATAATATTGATTAATATTGAATAATAAAAGAAGAATTGTTTTTATAATACTGTTGCGAGTTACATAATAAGAATTCTTTAAAAAAGTTATATTACATATTTTGTAAACATTTGTCACAAAAAATTAAAGTAATATATAATTATTATATATATTGTTCTATTTAATAGGTTAAATTTTATATGAATTAGTTTCACTATTCTTTCATCTTGTTGAGAGCTAATCTATCATAATTTATTTTGGTATTTCAATCGAATCATACTTACAGTAGAAGCAATTGGAGCCATTATAAGTTCTCGACGAAGTCTATAGCCTTCAATTGATACTGATATAAAAAATGTTATAATTAAGATTAAGATCGAAAGCTTGCTACGGAACACGTATAAAGGCATTTTCCCATTTGTCATTCACGAAATGCACCAACGTCGTTCTGATTCACGGATGCGTTTTTGCTTTCATCGATGTAGCACCACGTTTTTTGTTGGATTCCACGATCAATATGCATTATATTGAGTCCGTACGAACATTCGGCCACGATTTCAGCGACACCGTTCTTTTCGGGTTTTTCAGAGAAGCTGTGGATTCTGGTTTCGTTAAAGATCACCGTTGCTCGCGCACGCTTTCACCGTAGCTCCACAAAGAAGTTAAACTGATCGACCAAGAGCTAGCTGGTCTTTATGGTTACGAAGAAAGTTCTTCTTTCACTGTCGCGCTGCCACCATCGCATCGTTCTGGTCCTATTCAGTACACGTGGCATAAACGTGGTGAATCCTCTCAATTTGGAATCATGATGTCTTTCGTTTTCGTAAGAATGGAAAGCACGTATATCAATGGAAGCTTTCGCCGTATACAATATCATTGTTTTTTATGTAACCTAACAATTTGCTTAATTTTTTCTTTTTCTTATTATTAGTACTTCAATAATTTTGAAATAAACCTATAAATTAGGAAATGGAGTAAAAGTATAAATTGGGAAATTTTTTCCTTAAAAAGAGAAAGAATGTTAGCCAAAGCAAACACACACACATATATTTTAAGGTTTTATATTATAATCTCAATAGTTAATATTCTTAGCAATTGCTTCCGGCGATATTTTCGGGTCTTTAGGAGCGTGCAAAAAAAGCTTCAAATTTTTTAACATACACAGAATTCAATATTAAATATGTCGTTTTCCAGCAAAAGTCGAACAATGACTAAGACTTTGTGTAGAATGATTAATTGTAAGACTATGTATAATGTGTTGTAGAAGAAAATCCTTCTCTTTATCTACTCGTTTAAAAGTTGATGTAATGATTTCCACAATTTAACAACTTTTATTAGACAGATTACACTGGAAGATAATACTCAATAATAATTAACAATAGCAATAATTGGTTAACTTATTAGTTTAAAAGCGTTGTAATATGTAATTTTTACATTTTTAAATAATAGTATAAAAGTTACGTCAGTTACGATTATATTAAACAGACTGTAGATCGTAAATAAATATTCTTTTTAAAATTCTGGAATAGTTCATATAATATGTATAAATATGTATATTATGTAAAAATTTTAGTTGCTATCCGGTATAAAATTTTGGATTCTTGTTAATTGAATAAAAGCTTAATTTTGTTAAAAATACCGAAGAATAGATTACCGTCATTGACTCAACAGTAAATAGTGAATATACAATAATTTATTACTTTTAGTATATACAGTTATAATGGTTTTTAAAAAACATTACAAATTAAAATTATTGATCACGTTTCTTTGAAAAGAAGATTTTAAGATGTTAAAAGATCTGTAGCTTGCTAAAGTTTTGTCTTACTATGGATACATTTCGTTTTCACATTTACACCCTGTAAATATCAATTCATCTTTATTGTCTATCAAATTATGCAAGGACAAATAAAACTTACAAGGACAAGTGCTATAAAAGCGCAAAATGGAACGCATCTTATATATTAGATGTATACATATTGTATAATATATAATATGTAGTATTATGTATTGTTAGTATATATTTATTAGTATATATACAATATATTATTTGTATATATTCGTTTAACTCTTTATAAACTTTCGAAATGCACTCTTGCGATGTCTTTAAAACGTTTTTCTTTTAATAACTGAGACATACATATAAAGACATATATTTAAATAACAAAAAAACATTCTGTGAATGTTGTACAAACATTTATTAAGATTATTTATATTTGTTATGGATGTATTAAAACATCGTTAAGTATTAAGATCATGTTCACATAGTATATTCGTATCATACTATATAAATATTCTATAAATGTGTATAGAACATTTTATATAATGTTTTAGAATAATACGTTTTTATTATACGTCTAAACATAATCTTATCCATAAATAAGACTATTCCATATACAATTCTTGTTAACTCTATGAATATTTCGAGGAACATTCTATAAATGTTTTGTTTGAGAAATATTCTATACATTTTTTATTATAAATATGAATTTCTAAATAGAATATTTATTGTATATATACACAGAACATTCGATTCAAATATTTCGAAGCTAAGAATAAATAGTAACAAATTACATAGACTCTTAATCTTTAAAAAATACAAACATAAAGAAGCTCAAACTAATGAGAATCAAGGTGGAAAAAGGGGCCCATATTATTGAAGCGGAATAACTATCTACTCTGTTTAATGTATGATATCATCTTTATTCCAATTTTTAATGTTTCAATGTTGGAGTCTTTCTCAGCAATCCAAAGCTTTATAAAATTTAATAATGTGATGCCAAATGTTACAGTAGTGGAATTAAAGAATTATAAAGAAACTAATATTTGATCCATCTTGCAGCCAGCGTAGATTTAAAATAAATAATAAAAAATTACATGGACTCTCAATCTTTAAAATATATAAAGACTGAAACTTAAAGCTAATGAAAGTCAGCGCGAAAAGAAGGGCAGATATATTATTGAAGTGGATTTATTCTGCTTAATGTGTATTGTGTAGCTTTGAATTTCTTTGTGTTTTTATTTTTTGAGATTAATATTTGTATTTGTTAAAAATATATATGTAAATGTTTTTTTATAAAATATAAATGTTCTTAATTTCAAAATATTTATATTTTTGCTAAAGAAGAATTTTGCTATCTGGATAAACAACAATAATGCTTTTTTCGATGAGAATTTATAAATTTGGGCAGTTATCTGATCTTACATAAATAAGGAATATTTTATTTGAAATCAAAATATATCAAAAAGATAGAGTATTTTTTATTCAAAAAGCTTATGGTATATAAATAAAATATAATGACTTAAACTTTTTTAGATAAAATCTATTGGTCATGTAATCTTAATACTGTTATTAAAACTGATATAAATGTTAAAAGATGACATTATATTTATACTTATGTTTGTTGGACTATTTTATAGTTATTATTTAATAAACATTATATATTTTGAAGTTGTTTGTAGATGTTATTATTTTTCTTTTTATAGAACATATTGTATTTTAATTTAAGAAGAATCACGCGATGCAAGTAACGGTTTGAAAGTTTCACTAACCCACATTCATCGTTGAAAGCAAAACATCTGAGATCGCTGACCTGATTTTGCTTATTGCATCTTTATGTAAATATTTAAATATCACATTTAAATATTTTTATATAATATATTTTTATAATAATATTATTGATGCATCGTTTTACTATTTTTTGGAAACATCAATTTCTTAAATTATTATTTTTTTGATGTAGATATAAAAATATAAATACCGATTGTGGCAAACATATTGATAGTTTTAATAAAATAAGATTTATTTGGAATTAAGAGGCTTATTCTATAACTTTTAACGACTATAACTGTAGTACTACAGTTGTTAACCATAAATGTAGAGATTAAATTTGTATATTAAATTTTATAATGCATATACGTTCATATTATTATTACATATATTAGATACTTTTCAATTTGTCACTATGTATAAACTTTTATAATTGCATTTTTTATTAATTTAAGAAAAAATACGTTTTCCGAAACCTATAGATATAATTGAGGAGACCAATTGCTTAAACCGTATCTTTTAAGACATACCAGAAAAAGTTTTATAGCATAATAAATTAATTCATTTTTGGCAAAATATTATACATATGAGGGAAAGTGCAGTAACTGCGAAAATTTAGAGAAAAAATTAAATAAAACAAACAATTATCATTTAATAAAAGCTTTTATTAAAAAAATATACCCTAGTTCTTTGGCTTTAAACTACAATAATTAATATTTACCATATAATTTAAACGATGAATTATATTCCACATTCTCAATTTCTGAAGCATTTCGTATTATCTGCACATATTAATATAACTTTTGATATGACAAACAAAATCTTTTCACGTCAACAATGAAATTAAGAATTAAATAGGTTAAATAACATCCTAAATAGATGAGTTTGTGAAACTAATCATGTATTAAATACATCTCTTTTATTATGATGTCGTCTTAAAAATTCAAGTTATTTTCTCTCACTTTTAGCATGAAATTTAATCTAGGATGAGATACGCATTAAAAGTATGATCCAATATAGAATGTTGTTTTTTGCGTTATTATTGTTATATAATTATTACTTATAAAAGGTAAGAATAAACATAATGACATATTATACATAACTTATTCCTATAATGATATATTAAACGTGTAAATCTCTAGATCTAGAAGTATATATACTATTGAAAATAAAGAAAATTTCATAGAAATTCCATGTTTGATCATGACACATATTATTAAACATTGAAAAGATTAAATTAAATACTGTTTTCATAAATGCGCATTTTAAATTCATTTTTGAGAAAAGTGATATTATTTTGCATAAATAGCCATCAATTATTAGTTATATCATCGATAATTAATTCCATTATTATAGTACATTTGTAAAGAAAGAATACGTCGAGAAAAAAATGAAATTATCTTTATTAAAAAATCTTTCTCACTTGATGTCATTGCACCAATGCAAAGCGTGGAATGAAAGTACGAAATCAAATTCGGATATGTATTTTGTAGGCAAATTTTCAGTTTGTACATATATCTAAAACATCAAATTCGAATCGTTTCTCCGTAGTATATTTTTCTTTGCATAATCATTCTTTTCGATATATCTCTATATCTTTAGATATAAGGAGAAAGTAGTTGGCAGGAAGCATATAAAAAATGAACTTTACAATATATAATTTTTAAGTAACAATTATAAGCAATTTATATTAATATGTTGCTATACATTTTGTATTGATTATTGTTTCTTTTACCTTTTACTATTGCATTTGGATCAAGAGCAAAATTATATCTTTTGTTATATCCAGGTCCACATCTTATGTCTAATGCATTTTTCAGATACGTTTTTAGACATTTATTAAATTTATCAATTAAGCAAATGTGTTTGTCTTTGCAAATTGTTATTTGAAACGTATTTCAATGGATTGTAAAAATGTTTTATTGTGTCATCACTAATTGTCATCGTTAAGAACAAAAATTAATTATTTCAGAATATTTGAAATATCTGTAATATATCCGAATGTGTTAGAAAGATAAAATTAAATTCTTATAAAAATTTACATTATGCAAAAAATGAATGATTTATTAAAATTAATGTGAATACGCAATATGTAAGTATATTAAAACAAATATTTAATTTGACCTCTCAGATTCGTTAAAATTAATTATGAAGTGAAATGAGGGTAATTGAGAATAAACGCAGTTAACTATAGCGTATCTATTAACATATATTATCACATAAATTATTACATATATATTATTATATATATTATTACATAAAAGTAATTATTTTATACATAATTTCATGGTTACCAGTACATATAAATGTTATATATTTAATACAATATCGATATCTATTTAAGTCATCCTCAGCGCATACAACAGTAAATTGAAGTCATGGATTCTTGGTGTGGTTCTGAGTTAATTGTACGAATATAATCTGAACATTAAGCTGGTTAAAGAGTTCTTTCTCAATGTTCAAATTGTACAATTAATATAATATAATTGTACAATAATTTTTTACTCAAATACTATCAACTTTTTGATAGTAAAAATGTTGATAAAAATGAGAAAATGCATGTTACCATTACGGTCATAAAAAATTCAAAATATCATAATTAAATTGTTATTAACAAGGTAACGACGACCAGCAAAGTAACAGCGTTACAAGTAACGCGTTACTTGCCAATCCTGGACAAAATAGTGCCTAAGTATTATTCGAATGAGAATCTAAACTTAGCCATAATAACACTGGATTTAATTAAACTGGACAATAAAATCTGGTTAGACTCGTTATCACATAAGTCATGCACACGTAATATCGCATATGTAATCAATATTAAAGATGTATAACAGACTTTTTGATACAATGCTCGTTACTTTTCTTTATTTGACTAATATAAATTAAACTTTATCGATATATGTTTACTGATGTCCACTTTGTATTACTACTGACAATACTTACTGATGGGTTAAACTCATATACTGAACTGTACATTTGCTGACTATTTGTGTCTTTTTATACCAAAAGCTATATATATATATATATATATATATATA
>NW_011627509.1:1465028-1929311 GCF_000204515.1 Acromyrmex echinatior | reverse complement strand
ATCTCAAATTCGCAAGTTGTACTAACCCCTATACCTAACCGAAATTTAGAAAAAAAAAAAAATATTGTAACTAAGTCTCCAATTTTTCTTGCAGAACCAAAAGTCCCCATTTTTTTCCCGACAACCCAAACTCCCCAAATTTTTGATATATCTCTAGTTTGGATTTTTTTTCGTGACCCTCATTCTTTGTCAATGTGTAGGACTTAGAAAAAAATTTAAAAAAAAAAAATTTCCAAAAATTTGTCCATAATTCATGGGTCTAAAATGCGTTTCTCGACCTCTCGAGGGCAAAAATGTACCACTTTTTGTATTTGCCTCATCGAGATCTATAAGATAGCACCCTTAGAATTTTTAAATTCTGACATTTTTGACCCCATCCCCATCTAAAAAAAAAAAAAGAAAGTCCCCTGGCCAAGGGGGGGCGGAAGAACGAGACCAATATCAGGGGAAGACCCAAGTGAGTACTACATGGAAAATAAAATCTAATCTGAAACTCGCAAGTTGTATTAGGTGTTGGAATTAATTTGTAGCGTTTTACAAGTGATGGGAAGTACTTTCATTAATGTATTTTTTAATGCTCATGTGAAATAAATAACATTCTTTCATTAAAAAACGCTACGAATTAATTCCAACACCTAATACTAACCCCTATATCTAAATCCGTAATCTTCAACCTAACCGAAATTTCATGAAATAGTGGAATTAACCCAAAATCCCCAATTTTTGATAGACGTCTATAGTAGCGCTCTAAACCTTCTATCGAAATATTAACGCGTATTACGAAGTAAGTAATATAATATATTCTTAAATTCTTTACATTTTTAATATTCTCCGATCAATAGGCTTTGTTACAACGATTTTTGTTTTATTTCTTAGATTTATTTCGCATACTCTTTAGATTATACACGGCTCATGAATATATTACGTATTTCAATTGTGTTACAATTGAATGTAATTTAGTTTTTAATAATTTTATTAACCAAAATCCGCGCAGTGTACACAATATTTTTAAGAAATGAAACATTGACGCCCTGTGGCTTTTGTTACTTTTGAAATATGACACTGAAATGTCAGAAACACTTTATGTGAGCTATTTTGGAAAAAAAAAGGGAAGAATCACACTGTAGTAAAAAAAAAACTACTGTTAACGTTTTACCTTTTGTCAGCGTATTAGTTGATACCAAATACTTCCTGATGCCAGTTGTTAAAGGTTAGTACGTTACGTTCGCTGCAAAAAAAATAGCGCGCAATTTAAAATGTCAGATCATTTTGAGACACCCTTTATTTATTATTTTAATCGTACTATCCGGTAATTCAATAAATTTTAATTCATGCATCATACGTTTTCGATCTGAAAATTGATAGTTATATATACAAAGTCCTCGACGTGCTATCTCTCATGACTATTAAAGAGGACAAGTACCGATATCTAAACGTGACAATTCTTAATTTGTAAACTGCCGTATATTTCGACGCCTATTTAGAGAGTATGATAGTATAATTATATGTATACAAACGACAGTCGCTTGACATGTTCACGGGTTACAAATTATGAGCATTAATTAATTCGCGTTCGTAGATATTTAATTTTCATGAATTAATGCGACATGTTAATTAATTAATGCGGAACTTTTCGTACTACGTGCATCTCGCTCCGAGGTCACTGAGCGAATGCCGAAGTGATGACGTAGTCAACCACCGCGCCGCGCGGCATGCTCTCCTACTCCTCGCTATTCGTTTCGCGCTGTTTAGATATCCTACTATTGCAAATGAAAAATATTCATAGTTTATTCATTTATTCATGTTTTACATGATTTTGACAAACGGGTATTGTCGTACATTTCGCGCTTTGCTTTGTAGCATTAGTTTAATTCTATCTCTGGCACTAGTTTAATCCTATATTATTTGCGGTTCTTTTTATAAACGTAATTGATAATTATTCGTGTGAGTAAGGTATTATTAATATTCTAATATTAATATTCTCTCGGTACATTATGTCTCAATTTTTATTATACTCTTAAAATATTTTAAATAATTCATATTTAAACAAAGGTTGATATAATAATATTCTATACATCCTTTATAAAAATATATGTGCAAATTTTCTTAATATTGCGAAACAATTTGCGCTTGATACAGTTTTGATAAAAGTATTAAATATTTTGTTAATCATTATTTAATTTTTCAGCTAAATAATTAATTAATGCTACTGTTGCTGTAAATTATTCTGTGTTTCTTTAAACTTACGTACAATGTCATGGATCGGTAAAATAATTGTTACGACTTATTTAAAATAAAATGTATAAAATAAATTTCAGAAATTTATTTAAAATATAAAATTGTTACCGATCGAAGAATCGGTAAAAAGACTGATACGACTTATTTAAAATTTTAAATAAGAAATCATTCACATCTTATTCTAAAATAAAAGAGTTATACTATAGTAATTATTTTTAGTAAAAACGGATTGAAAATTTGCATAAAAAAACAACTAACTTCGTAATTTTATAAAATGTTATAAGACAAAATTCACAAAATTATCTTGTTTGAATTTTCAATTTTGTTTATGAAAATTTAACAATTTTGCGAAATTAAAATTTTTTCGTTCAAGGACCCATTAAACTATCCTTCCTATGGATACAGTCGGCACACTTTTGTCTTGAGGATTTATTACAGAGACGAACCACTTTCGATGATACAATTTTATCGACAGTGTCAAAATATATATTTTCGTAGTTCTCAAATTGAAAATGGATGTATGGCGGTAGTGTACAGACGATTTTGACGGTAACAGGAAAAAAACCAGCATGGTTTTTCTCAGATTTCTCTCTGTGTATGGATATTCTGACCAGAGAGAAAGAAACCTCAGAGAGGACATAACAGCTCAAAACCTGTGACCGCAAAATGCTGCCGCGCACTACTGTCCTCTGACAAAGTGAATGTAAATTACATAGCAACGTCCACTTTTCTTAGAATACATCATCCACTTTTCAAGGTTAGAGATGATAAATCGATATTTAGTTCATATAATCGTGCTACATGTAGTTTTATTAAAATATTAAATCAAATTTTTTTGGAGACGCTATATTTTGTGCAGACTGTTATATTTGTATACGATAAAGTATTTCTCGTAGTAAAATATGCATTTGTGTATATTAAATTCAACTTTACATTTAATTTTCATGCAATATATTATTTTTTCATACATAATTATTCAATTATAATACAATATAGTATTTAATCAATTATTATTTTAATTTATTTATTACTTTTTGATATTATTATTGTATTAATGTGAATATTATCTTTATATAATGAGTTTGTTAACATTATATTATTATATAATTCTGATTTAAAAATATAATCACTATAAATAATTTTTATGATACGACCGAATTGTCTTTTTTTTTTTAGAAAAATCATTCTGTAACTATAAAAAATTTATAAGTGCCAATTCAATCCACAACAGGCGAATCATGTGACCAATCATGTGTCCATCTGTCAATCATGTGTCAACCAAACCTGGGACTCATTACATCAAAGATGCCGACGCTTAGTGTTCATACTGTATGTACTTATACTGTACTGCTGTTCGCGACAAGCGCAAATACCGTTCGGAATAATCGGCTCAATCGATATCGAACGGTATTCGCTCTCCACGCGACGAACAACGAACGAACCTTCATTCACGGACGAACCTTTCTCTTCTTCTTCTTCTGCTTCTTCTTCTTCTTCTTTTAGCCATGAATGACGCAACGTCTCCTCTGAAAAACGAGCTTAGATAAGACAGAGTTGGGTTTTAATTTATTAGGTGTTGGAATTAATTCGTAGCGTTTTTAAATGAAAGAATGTTATTTATTTCACATGAGCATTAAAAAATACATTAATGAAAGTACTTCCCATCACTTGTAAAACGCTACGAATTAATTCCAACACCTAATAGTATTATAGTTTTTTTCGAGAAGTAATTTTTGACAGAGAGAATTGAAGCCGCCATTATTTGGGTTGAAATAGGAAGAATAATTATTCTTCAATAAGAATATTTTTGAAGAATAATTAATTGCATTACATAATATTATCTCTGTAAAAAGTTATCGATTATACTCCATTACGTGGTTTCATTACACTCCAGGTTCTATAAATTTAACAATGTATATTTGGGTGTTATTTATTGATTTCATTATAATTAAAAAAATATTTAATCAGTCTAATTAACAAAATAATATGGGGAACTTTAAAATAATATTTAATAAATTAAAAATTCATAAAAATATATAGAGGAGAAGGTGTTGTACGACCAGTGTGTGTGTGTGTGTGTGTGTGTGTGTGTGTGTGTGTGTGTGTGTATATATATATATATATATATTGTGGCCTTCTTTAATATCTCCGCTATTATATAATGAGTTCTAATGATTACTTATAGAATTATTTCAGAAGTTCGCCACGACGCTAATTTATCAATACTCAATATAGCCAACACTTATTATAATGCATTTTTACTTTCAAGTATTTCGAAACATTTCTCTGAAATACATTTTAGCATTTAATTACACTTACTTCCTTATTTTTCTTAAACTTGAGCGTATTATCACATAAATATATGTATTTTTGTGATATGTTATTTGCTATTTAATATTTTATTTGACTGTATATATTTTGAGTTATGCAAATTTAAACAATAGCATGGCATTTTGCTAATGTAGTCCTTTATAGGTATTGACTCACGACTTCTTTCTTGAAGTTTTCGTATTAAAATTATTTTATAATCGATTGTAGCTCTATTGGTAATCTATAATTTATATTATGTGTACTATTTTTAGTACTGAAATTTTTAATACTGAGTAGCTTATATGTAGAAGTTATGTGAATGTATATTACATTCATTTGCATACATTTGCAAAATGTTTTACTTTTTTGTTAATTTTGTGTAACCAAATACTATTTTTTAAAATTAATATTTTAAGACTACATTTTTATGGCCACATTACCATCCATATTTTTCTTCGAGTCATTATGCAATGTTGCCACATTTTTATTAATAGTATCCTAAGTAATAAACATTTCGTAACTTTGAGTCCAGAATTCAATTTTAATGAATGTAATTGTCAAGTTTTAATTGATTATTAATGCAGTTATTGTGTAAAATGTAACTGGGGTGCCATAATATCACCTTCTCCTCTAAGCTAATACAATATGCATATATTAACATATCTAATTTATGATAGAAATAGAGAGCAAATTAATCAATATAAATTGAAAATAAATGCCTAATAATAAGAACTATAGAGAAAAAATAAATGATAAATTAAATTAATAATAAATAAATAATTATAAAGCCTTAAGCAAGAAAAGGAAAGTTTATTTTTATTTAAAAATATAAAATAATTCCTAATATAATAATTTCTCAGTCCATTCTGGTTTTCCAAAAGATGAAATCAGTTGTTTGAATAAATAACTTTTTATTTCGCGTTATATTCTTTTGTAGATAATCATTATTTCGGAACATTGACGTGCAAAGCAGATGGCACTTCGTATTTCCTCCGTCGCCATCGTTCACGCCCCTTCTATTCCTATAGTCGCGCCACACTGCCGACTATCGGAAATTCGCAGTACAAAACCACCCTCGGAACTAACGGCAGTTCAGCGCGGTGCGCGGTGATACGCGGATGCTTTCTGTGATTCTATCATCTATTGTATCAACTTTATTTAAAGTACAATTTACAACGTGAAATTATCTTTCTCTTTACGGATTACACCCTATAGTAGCATTTCATATATTTTTGTACATTTGATCGACAAGAATTATTTAAATTTTCACTAACTTTACATCATTGTCCTTCACATCCGTTAATTGTGTTAGTGCATCTATTTGATCTACAATCGACAATTATTAATTGCAGCATTGCCAAATTTTGATTTTACATTACTGTAAGTTGATTGTATTTGATTTGCGAGCAACGATAATTAATCATAGAATTTATTTACATGATTTACAGAGTACTCTTTACTATACTGTATCAATTTTGCTTTCAATGAAGGAAGATGGCTTAATGTAAAAACAAAACTTTTGAGATTATTAATTTTAATTTTATGAGAAATAATTTTACTAGCACAAACTTCCTGCACTTGGCTCATTGTTTCTTAATTTTTGAATCTGCTGAGCCTTGTTAAACCTGTTCTTATATTTTTTAAAATATGTGCTAACATGTCGAAATAAAATCACAATATAATTATACAAACTATTTTGAAAGCTCCTTTAGAAAATTATGTTAACATTATTTAACGCTTTTGCGTTATTCTATTTTTATTAGACGTGTTTATAATAATCAATCTATTCGAACGAACGATTTACTGAAAAAAACTTATCGCCACATTTCCAGACGAAATGAATGATGTGATTTGAATATCAGTCCGCAAGTTTAATTCTATGCGGCGGTAAACAAATGTTGCAAAGTTTACTATTTAAATTATATAGTGCAGATATCTTTTATACCCTTATATATGCAGTTGAACCAATAAATCAAATTAATATTATGATTTACAATATGCATATCTAACAATTATACGAATTGATAAGAATAAATCTAATTATGAAAACTCGGAGTCAAAGCGGATCTTTAGTGTTTAAATATTCTGTGTAAATTTATATAGGTGCATATCTGATTCTGTGCGTGCTCTTGATCTTAAAATGTATTGTGAGCAGAACCACAATAGTAATATTAAATTGACAAGCAATTTAATAATTTTTTAATGCTAATAAGCATCTTTATAAGAATATTAATATGTTAATGATCCGAAGTTCAAATTCATATTCATATTCGTAATATATCATTTATTACGGGTCTCCATGAAATATGACGTTTGCTTATTAGATATTGGCCATTACGACAAATATTGCCGAAGCCTCGATGGTCGAATAGTATAATGTCCGTCCCAGAAAGTTGAGAGTTCCAGGTTTAAAATATTGCCTGTGGAGGCAATATTTTTTGCAATAAAATTATTCGCAGATTTAGATTCTCATTAACATATTATTATTAATATTCTTGTAAAGATATTTATTATTAAAAAAATTATTAAATTGCTTGTTAATTTAATAAGTGACATTACTACTCTTGTTTTATTCATAAATACGTTTCAAGACCGAGAGAAAAAATTCGGCGCAGTTTACATCAGAATCAGATGTATATAAATTCTCACAGAAATATTTAAGCACTAAGATCCGCTTCAATCGAATACAGAAATTTTCTTATTTAATTAGTATCATAATTATCGTAAAATTATTACTTTATTTGCATTTTTTAATAATTTGAATAAAAAACAAAATTCAATAAATAAAATATGTTAACGTGTCTCATACAAAGAGTACAACCGATATTTAAAATTTATCATTCTGAAATTTGTTAATCTTTGAAATTTCTCAAAATTTAAAGAAAGATTCGAAATGGAGGATGATGCCGTAAAAAAAAACGCTGTCTCAATGAATCGACAATTATAAACACTATTGCTAATGAATGTTTACAATTGACAATTTGCTAGTGCATCGTTTAGCTAGAATAAACTTTGCTGGAAGAAAGAATATTCTCGCTTCTATTTTCGATCCATTTTATTATCGCTATAATGTATATGCTGCGCAGAGTTCCTATTTCATCCAACTCGGCTTAACAAGTTTATCGTGATGCAATTACAAAGAGATCGCACATGTTAATTTAATCACAGATCGCAGATCGACCTCGATTAGAATATGAACCTGGAAGTGGCAAACACGAGCGATGCGCTTAACTGCAGTACGCAGTTTACTTCATTCGAGGGCGATGTAGAGACCTGCAGAAACTATCACGAATTTGAATACGAATTCGTGCATAGAATTCTAGTGGTGGTAGTACCATTATTCTTTGGAATAATTGGAATTCTCGGTCTGGTCGGGAATTTGCTGGTGGTCGTGGTGGTGGCGGCAAATCCTGGAATGAGGTCGACCACGAATATCCTAATCATCAACCTCGCCGTAGCTGATCTGTTATTCGTTATGTTTTGTATACCGTTCACGGCTACCGACTTCGTATTACCATACTGGCCGTTTGGCAATGTCTGGTGCAAGATCGTTCAGTATATGATTATTGTCACGGCTTACGCTAGCGTTTACACCCTGATACTAATGAGTCTCGACAGGTTAGTACGTCAAGATCATTTTTTGCAGTATTGAGCTTTGATAGAGCTAATATACTTCCAAAATTAAACTTTATTGTAAATAATGTACCTTACTAATATTAATAGACTATTATTTATAATATTGAAAAACAGTATATTTTGAAGAATTAAATTGAAAGTAAAATTCAGATGTGGCACTTAGGTACACTTGTGTGCAGACAATGATTATCAATAAGAATGAATATACCGGGTGTTCTAAAATTCATAATATAATATAATAAAATTCAAGATATTATGACAAAAAATTAATAATAAGAATGTATAAATGTCGGCTCAAAGAATCAATCTAATAAGGAAATAATTAGAATGCCATAATAAATCCTATGTGGTTAATGGTGCGCAATGTCAATTTATTAAGAGATGTGCACAATGATCGGTTTACTAATTAACCACTGTTTACAATCGACTTTTGGAACTTATATTGATATCTTTATCATTATGATGAAAGGAAGAATCACTAGATCGACTAATAAAATTGTCTATAATTTTCGACACATAACTATAATAATTATTTTATATTGTGATTAGATAATCTTAAATAATTTTATTAATGAGTTCTTCACTTAAAAATTTGTAATATTAACAATTACACCAAAGAGAAGGACCAAAATTTTGGGAAACGTTTGAGTATTAAATTGTAATTTAATCAATGATGAATATATGTCATTTTAATAAATTGACATTACGCACCAATATCCATGTAGATCTATTATAGCGTTTTAATTATAACAAAAAGTTTTTGAGAAATTGAGTAAAAAAGTTATTTGTAAATTTTTATTTTACGTAATATATATAATTTCTAAAATAAAGACTTCGAAAAATTAAAGATTCTTTAAGAAATGAATAGAAAAATAATTCTTTTATTTATTTCTCAAATGGAGAAGAAATATGTCGCTCACATCGCTTGTTAAATCCAATAGTTAAATTCTACAATGAGATGATACCTCACCACTAATAAAATTAATGTTTCAAAAATATTTATTTTTATAAGAATTAGATATAAACCTTCATCAAAAAATAGAAATAAAATAAGAAAAAAATCATTTAAAAAGATCAAAAGGGAAAAAGAAGATCAAAAGAAAAAAATAAAATATCACTTAGTTTGTCTTGAACACACAATAATGACCAGCCGTTTACTATGATATCTGTCACGCCTGCAGCCAAACTTTAAAATTTTTAACTTTGATCTTTTGGCCCATTGGCTCTTAAATGTTACATTTTACAATATATGTCAAATATCTATCTCTATCTTAATATCTATCTCTATCTTAATATCAAATTTTCCAAAATCCTAGATACCTGGATCTCTCCTCATTAGTTATAAGTAATTAGTTACTTCCCAACCCTGCAATCAACTCACAATCAAAGGGTCCATCTTTCAGCACCTCGCGCGCACCGTTCGTGTGTGGTCTTTGCCGCTTGACAAGAATAATCCCATGCGCTTGCAACTGATGATAGCCCAGACAGATACGCGCTCATTTGGCGATATTTAGTAATGAACTTCTTGTCAACTATTATGAAAATATTAAAATGATACAAGATTTTTCGATAGTTTAGTCGGCTCTACTTTGTCGATAATTAACGGATATTTTGCGTGTATTCTAATTATTGACAAAGTTCGTGTGCAGATAGAACGGACTAAACTGAATAAAAGATCCATTTTCTCAATAATTAATGAAACATTAATTATTATAAAGATCGCGTATCCATTCGATTTTGTACATACGTTGCTAAACGCAGGAAGTTGTTCATTATAAGTGGCATTAGGCCTGTTCTTTAGCTGAACTTTTTGCACAGTTTATCTTTTCTTTTTTTCTCTCCAACGTGAAGATAAACGGTGCAAGAACTTTAGCTAAAAAGACCAGACCTATTGACAACGAACAAGCGTGCGCAGTAAAAGAAAACATCTGTTCTGGACGGTTCTATCTCGCCGCATGCTAGCATTTCGCGATCATTCGATAATCTTGAGAAACTCTCCATTAATGAAAAAAAAACGTTGAATAATGATATTAAATTCATAATTCATTAACGATACGTTATCTAAACGAGAGCAAATAAAAATATTTCATTAAGAAATACTTTGAAATTCTAAGATTAAACTCTATTTCCCATATAAGTTACAATCTCATTAATGTCTCCTCGTTGTCAAGTTAAGTAAAAATTCACGTGCAAGCAGTTAATCGATTTTTCTTAATCAATTTTCTGCATCTCCTATTTTAAGTCAGAACAACATAAAACTATGTGGTAAAGGAACCTTTTAACCCCCTTTTCTTAACTTTTTTTCTCAAGGCAAATACAAAGGAAAAAGCAGGAATTACTTTTAAATTAATTGATACTTAAATGCTAGTACTAGGAACATGGATTAACTTGAATATAGTTTAAAAATAGAACATCAGGGGTTAAGTGTCACGTTTAAATTAATTTGCAAACTGATTCTCAGTATAATTTTACACTAGATTAAAAAAAAAATGGAGTGATAGAAAACATTATTTATTTCGTGCGTCTTTTAAGTTATTATCTTTTAAAAAACTGCTAAAATGAAAGTTTAACTTCCGCTGTTAATTATTCAAACTAATTATAATACTCTATCGGAAATAAGTCACGTTAAGATAGGGAATTGCTTGCAGATATCTAGCAGTCGTGCATCCAATCGCTTCTATGTCGTGGAGAACGGAGACTCATGCCATACATGCGATCTGTATTCTATGGGTAATGATTTTAACGTTATCCATCCCTGCCTTCGTGATCCATGGCGAGGTAAGCATGCCGTGAACTGCATCCCAACTGCAACATTTAAACATTACAAATTCAGATGTTCTATAATGCATCGTGTATTTGTAGATTCACTACATTTTCCAAGGACAAAATTTGACAGCCTGCCGAATTCTGGATCAATATGACTGGACTTCCTACCAAGTGCCCTTCTTCCTATCAAGCTACGTGATGCCCCTGGTGTTGATATGCGTTTTCTACATGTTCATGTTGGCCAGGTTGTGGCGAGGTGTACGCACCAGTGCCGAGAACCGACGCGGAAGAAGACGGGTTACCAGACTCGTCGTCATCGTCGTCGTCGTCTTCGCCTTTTGCTGGTGCCCTATACAGGTAAAGAGACCTGTCCGGAACAGATGATTTTTCTTCTTTTTTGTTACCCTATTATTACCCTATTATCCATAATATCATATCCGCAACATCACGTTGCAGATGATACTGGTGCTTAAGTCCTTGGACATGTATCCGCTTACTACGGCGACGATAATGGTGCAGATAGTCAGTCATATCCTAGCCTACACTAACAGCTGTATTAATCCCTTCCTGTATGCCTTTTTGAGCGATCACTTCCGAAAAGCCTTCCGAAAGATTATCTATTGTAGGCCAACGGCAAACTCGAACAATCAGATGGGACCAGCAACAAGGACCACGAGAGCTGCTAGTGCTGGCGATATTCTTTAGGTGAAAATTAACAACCTTACCTATACAGTTCAAATTATTCCAGCAATATTGCAGTAATATTGAAAATATTATAGCAATGTTGCTGCAAGCTTCTATGCTGTATGGATCCTCATTGATAATGTAAACTTTTACAGAATATGTCAATCTGTTCTTTTTGGATATTAATTGCTTGGTATCAATCATAAATCACGACTGTCGTAAATATTGCGATTGCTTTTTGCGCAATGGATTTCGATATTTTCTTTTAACTTAAACTTTACCGTTTAAAACGATATTATCCTACTGTTCAAAGGAGAAAGCTTAAAAACGCTTTCTTATTACCCATCTTAAGAAATGTCCTTATTTAGAAAATACTTCTTGCCTTTCAATATTACCTTATGTTTACTTTTTACTTTTGGAGAATTGAAAATTAATATAGAAATCCAACGGTTTAAGCGAGTAATAAAGAAAAAGAATTTAATGCAACAGTTCAAATTATACTAATATTCGACACATCAATATCATCAATAAAAAATAGATTTCGAGAATTAATTGAATACATCCTGATAGTGAAAATTAAGATTTCAGTTATGATTTAGATTTAAATACTTAAATACAATGGCGTCGTCATCTCTGTTTTTTTCTTTTCCGAAGCGATATAAACTTCTTTGACAGATGAATGAAATCACCGGCATACTTAACGACGTTACTTAATTTACTTACCAATTATGGGTACGGCACAGCTTGGCACGGCTATGCGAGCACATAACAAAATTTTCCTCTTTTTCCCTAAAAACTCTTCACTGCTTTTCTATCTCTCTCAATCTCTGAACTCAGCGTAGTATATTACCATTAATACGGTAACATTTCTACAGCCCATTTACTCTTCGTTGCCATTTTCATCTGTTCCATCTACATCGCGGACATCGATAAAGGAGAGAGAAACATGATGAGGAGTGAACGGGTGAATACAGCAACAAACGTAATCCAGTATCACAAGACATTGCCATTAATGGTAAGTAAGTGCTGGAAGCTGATATAGAGTGGAATGAAATATTTTCATTTAACCTTTGAAGCATACGCACACATATATGTTACAATATATGTCTTGAAAATAACAAAAAAATATTTCTTTCACTTAGATTTCTTTACAATATGCGTAATATTATTCTGAATCGTTAATTATTCTGAATGATTTCGAACCTAAAAATTAAAAAAATCGAACGGACTCAATACGGCGGCTCAAAGTTCAACAAATTTTTATTCTGTGTAAAATACACTTCATATATATATAGTAACAAATTTCGCCAGTATATAATACTTTAAAATTTGATTTTTAGGATCACCACGAATCAAAATGATCCGAGCATTATCTTTGACAATAGATTTCAAAACCTTCCTTCAAAAGTAGTGTTCCTATATTATAGCGTATCTGCTATCTATTGAAAATTTAAAGCTGTCGAGAGAGATGCTTAGCTTTTTCGGCTAACCGTGTTAGTATGCGTCTAACAGCCATTCGTGCAAAAAGTTTCTTTCCTGGGTCAAAGGTCAGCAAATGTGACCAACTTATCGTTTTCGTTAAAAAAATTTATGATTCATATTTTTGCATTAAATTGCATAAAAATAAGCAAGATGTGGATTATGTCCTTCAAATAAGGATTTAAAAAAAATGATAAGGAAATAATGTCCGTCATGCTCATGTGTGATAAATACAGATTCTATATGTGTACTGAGATTGCGGTGGCGAAAAATAATGTTTTCTACATATTTTTTAAAATGTATTTTACGTTTTTCATATATATTTGTCTTCAGTATTAGTAATAATAATAATAATTTTTACATTAATAATGCTAATACTTCAGATTAGGGAACCCTCCTCCCTCTAATGCATCCTTAAGCATAGGGAGGGAGAAAGTGGAATGGGAGTCGCTTCGTGTGAAAGTCGTGCGCCTCTAAACAGGGGGGGGGGGGAAGTGAGATGAAAGTCACTTCGTATGGATAGTCGTAAAATATATTTTAAAGTAGGAAATTTTTGTTTTATATAGTGACAATGTATGTCAAAGTCAAAGTCATTGGAGGAGAGTCCCCTAATCTGGAGTATTACCTTAATAATAACTTAAATTAATAATAAAATAGCCTTTTATTCAAATTTAACATCTTTTTTTACACCTAAAAACGACCATCTTCCATCTATCAATAGTATTTATTTTTAAAATAAAATTTAATTATCCGATAACGAAATTTATTCAAATGTTATTTAATTTATAACAATTTAATTTTTTAATTAAAAATTATTGTGTTTATCCCTACCTATATCCATACTTATCATTCTATACCTACTCGTATTTTTATTTATTCGTGCCTATTTGCCTATCTTCCGTGTATTCCTACCTAAATTACTTCATAAATGTGTAATAATACAGCTAATATAATACATTAATGGCTGCCAACGTTGGCATTCCAAGAATGGATCTAGACACAGGGAAAACTCGCGAAACGCTTAATTTTTATATAGAAAGCACTCGTGGAAGCCTCAAGAATATTAGCAAGAATCAATCTTATTGAAGAATTTTACAACATTTGCAAAGCTGCTTTCTCTGCTGAACGCAGCTAATACCTAACCATGTCCTATCGTGTACTGATAAATTCAATGAGATAATCTATAAATCGCGATCATACTGAATAAATAAGCAATAAATAATAATAATTAAAACAAATAACAAAGTAAATAAAAGTCAGCGCAGATAATCAAGCGCAAGTTTTATAAATTAAAAAAATCTAATTTTCGAAGCGATGCCACGGATGATAGTGAGCTAGCTATCGATATATCGATACAGTGAAACCGTAAGTAAGTGTCGCAACAGGCGAGTGCCATCTGCTGGTTAAAATGTGAAACGGACAGGATTTCCGAGGGCGACGATGATAATGATGATGATGATGATGATGATAATGATAATGACATATCTTAATGTGAAATTTTGACATTTCGGATTTTGCCTCAATATCTCCGTTAGTAGGGTATGTAGAAAATAAAAACAGTTTTATTTCTGATGGAAAAATTTCGCTGAAATTATTTCACGTTTTGGAACACTTCAGTGAAATTTCAGCATTTAAAAAAAATTTCAGTTTAATTTTAACTGAAAAATTCATTTTTAGCAAAATTTCAAAGAAATTTCAACAAATATTTAAGAGAAATTTCAATAAAATTTTAGAGAAATTTTAGTTCAATTTCAGCGACTTTTTAGTATGATTAGTTGAAACATTCACTTTCATAGCAAACTTTCAGCAATTTCACTAAAATGTTCCAAAATGTGGAATAAAAAATTTTTTTATCAGGGATTATATATAATTTAAATTGTCGATTGAGATTACTCAAAAGTTGATCGATTCAGTCATTTATTGAGAGGTCTAATAATCCCGGATGCTCGCAATTCGCCGGTTCGCATAAAGATATAGTGCGGTTTACTCACTGCTTACACTTGGCGCGAGACCTGTCTTTTGATATCAAGCTGAAGTTCATCATCACACACACACAGGTCTATCCTTTGCGAATGGACAAATAGAGAGAATCAACGCTGTTGTAGTAAATATCTATCCAAGTTGTGTATAAGTAGCTCCATGAAATGGTCGATCAGCATATCTTTTTGTACAAAAAATTATCAACTCTACGTATTTATCAAGGAAATATTAAATAGATTCCATTTAAACCTTTAACTAGTGTACGACAACTAGTGTACAACGTTATACGTAACAAGACAAATTATAAAATATTCGAACTCTTGCAGGACGATGCAATGGAGCAGTTCAAGATGGAAAAAGACACTATACGAGAAGAGACTCAACAAATCATAAAAGTTCGAGACGAAAATCGGAAAAACTTTAATAAACTTTGAAGCCCATCAATATCGAGTCGAAGATTTAGTCGCTGTGGAGTGAATGTAACTCGGATCAGAACTTACATTTAAACCGAAATATCTAGAACCTTATAGAATAACCAGAGTCAAATCAAATAACACTTATGACGTGATACGAGAAAAAGTTCAGGAAGGTCTTAGAGCCAGCAATATTTGTGTCAAATATCTCAAGCGTTAAACGGATTTCAAACTAACACACTATCATCTGATGATCGCAGGAAGACCGAATGGGAATGTGGGAAATCAAATTTGATTTCGAATTAAACGCGAATAAAGAACGCAAGAAAATAAGATAGAACGCAACCAATAACGATATGGAAGTAGAGAAAGAAGGTGGCTCTCCAGAGGTTGACATTAATAGAGCGACAGAGAAGGCTAGAATTGAGCCGACAGAGAAAAATTCAGATTTATTGAGATGTCGAAGAGATTGAGATGTTCAGAGAGATTAAGAAATAAGAGAGGTGTTTCTTTTAATTAACATTATACTATACTTACCTATGTATTAAGTTTAAATATAATTTTTATATAATTTATATTTAAAAGAAGTAGTGTCTCTCTTCACCCAGAACCATCCCTCAGTCCCAAACATATGTATCTCTCAGATCTACCAACTTACCGGCTGCTCGATTTTAACTATAATACATATTCCTTATTCACAGAACGTCTTGATCTTCTTGACAAATGTATATTCAAAGAATTGTCCGTCAATCGTATTTCCCAAACGCGAGCAGCAACAGGATTTCTTGCGCTTGAAAACATTGAAATTTTAACGAGCTAACGGTAGTTGTGTTATATACTTAAGGGATATTGATTAGTGGTGAATGTTCTTTGTCATGCTTTTCGCATGTGCGTTAATTATTTACATACTGATTATCTCGCGCTGGACTCTTGACCTTCCGTTTACAATTCATAAATCGTTTATGCTCACACGAATACATCTCGATTAATTATGAAAAGAGGGAGAAATAATCTGAGCAAGTAATCGACGTAGCTACCGCGCTTGTACGAATCGATATGTACCGTACTTTAATTATTATCCAAGAGTCGATATTTCCGTTTCCTCGACTGAATGAATGAGTGAATGGGGAGGGAGAAAGAGAAAGAGAAAGAGAAAGAGAGAGAGAGAGAGAGAGAGAGAGAGAGAGAGAGAGAGAGAGAAAATGAAAGCGCGTACATTCTAGAAATAATTAAATAAATGTATCCGCCTCGATTCATTTTGCTCTGGATAGCAGCGAGATTAACAAACGTGAAATTTTTAACTGCAATTTTAAAAACTCCGCGGAATCAACAAAAATAACCATAAAGCTAGCTTCATTATTTAAAAAATTAACTTTTTTTTAAAGTTTTATGTAGATTTCTAATGTAGTTTCCAAGTTCTTGATAGTTTTAAGAAATAGTTTTTGCCATTGAAAGCATGACAATGCGATTCAAAGATAAAAGAGGTTAACTTCACACAGACCTGTTCTCGATATATATGATCATGTTTTAAATAGAGTTTTGGACAAATTTCATACTAGATTCTAGAGTTTTTAAATACATTTTAAAAATAGTTCCATTAAAGAAAATAAAAGAAATGGGATTTAACACATAGAAATGTGATTGAATACTTAAAAAATAGTCGCAACTTGAAAAATAATAATTTAATGCAATTTTCTCATTAAGATTTTTTATGGAACTCTGTGAAGTCTATAAACTGTCATTAGAACTGACCAAAAATTTTTTAATATTACAACTATCAAGTCGACACCTAGAGCTGTCTGTAACTTTTTGACATAAATTCTATAGAATTTTGTTAATAAAAATTTTGATCTCCGAAGGAGATATCTAGAATTTTTAATATAATTGTTAGAACTTTCAAAAGAAATTTTGTACTTTAAGACTATAAAATCAACAGCTATAAGCGCCCGTAGCTTTTTCGATTTTAATTCGACAGATTTGATAAAAAAATCCTAATCTTAAAAATCTAGAATTAAAATAAAAAAAGTGACGGATGAGTGTAGGTATAAATTTGGTAGTTGTAAAATCAAAAGAAAAGTTATTAAAAAGTTCAGGGAATTCTATTGAAAATTCTGAATAGCCCCCGCAGAATTCGATCAAAAATCTTAATGACAAAAGTCTAAAATTAAATGAAAATGTTACAAGCTATAGGTGTGAACTAATTGATAATTATAAAATTAAAAATATTTTTAGAGATTTCTATGAATTCTGTTGAAAGTTCTGGCCCTCGCAAAGTTCTATAAAAAAATCTTAATGTGAAAATTGCATTAAACTAGTATTTTCAAATTGTTATTATTTTTTTATTACCAGTTTATTAAGTATTTAGTTTCGTTTTTTTTTAATTTCTCGAACGGGACTATTTTTAAAATATATTAAGAACTCTGAAACTATCGGAAATCTGTACAGAATTCTGAAAAAAATTAATTTTTTAAATAATAGAGGTCTAACATCACAAGGATGCAAAAATAACTCCGTCTCTGTCGGAAGCGAAGAGAAATACTTACATTTCTTTCCGAATGTTATGCTTTGTCTCTTTTGTTGCTCATCGTCTCATTGCCTTTTGTACTTACTTGCGGCTTCTTATGCCGAGCGATCATTAAAGTTGTAAAGTAGTATTGCGCTACCAGTGTACATTTAAGCGTTATATCAATTCGCATCTCTGTAAGAATCGGTTATGTTCATGTTCCATTTACGTTCCAATCGAATCAACTACGCGTTTTACATCGTTATTATATAGTTCTATTTATTTTGTAAGTTTAAACATTTTGTAAGTTTAAATGTATAATTATTCGTCGAGCAAAACCGCATATAATGACGTTGAATTCGAACTCATTCCTGATGCACTTATCTTATATATGCTTGCATTTTCCTTTCGCGTTGCAAATCTTCCCTTCTTCTTTTCTTGATACGAAATAAATAATAAGAGAATATTAGAGATTGTTAATTTAAAGTGTTAAACACGGCAATGGATATTGATTAAACAATATTCTAAATTATATGTATTGCTTAATTAACATGTTAATATCATAGATAACTTAAATTTGTATAAAGACGAATTTATTAAATAGTCTCTCTCTTTCTCTCTCTCTCTCTCTCTCTCTCTCTCTCTCTCTCTCTCTCTCTTTTAATTATTAATACATCAAATTGAAAGCACGGCAATGTACTCCATCCACAGCTTAGCAATATGAATCGCAAATGAATCGCATCAGTGATTCACAAAAATATACAATTAAGCAAAAAATATGGATTGCAATATTAAACTATTAAATACACACAAGAACGATGAGCTCACTACACGATTACAAGATATTCAAGATGAATCAGACAGAAACAAATGAGTTTAAGAAACATAAACAAATTCAACTTGAATTTTCATAGACTGAAAAGGCATTCTCAAAACTAGCACATAATTATTACAATCTAGCAGATATAAATAAGAATACAAAAGGAAGATAAGCTGCTGGCACAATTTATCAAAATTATGCGTAAATATTACAACATTATTTTCATGTAACGTCTTAGATGACTACGATTATGCAAGTAGGCTTCGCCTCTCTGAGAGCTTTTAAGCAAATATATTCAGAGAGCTTGCGGAAGCATTAACGGTGATTAGTGGCCAATATTCAGCGTGTCCTCTCCATAAAGGAAGCACTGCTCCTCAATATCTCTAAAAGCTGCTGTATTTTGTGACGATACGATGGCATATCTTTTCATATTCAATCTTATTTATCAGAAACACTCTCCGTTATTTTCCTAAAATGATATTTTAAGGTCGGACAAAGAAAAAAAAGGAATAAATTTTTTAAATCAATAAGAGGGAATATATTATTTAAGTTGATAATATTCGAAAACGCACAACAAACATTTTCATTTCTGTTTAATGCATATCTATGAAATACATTAAAAACTACAGTGAAAATACAAAATTAAAACTGACATAATAATTAAAAGCAGCAAAAATGATGTCGACATCATTTTACATCACGAAGTACGTGATTGATGTAATGACAGATTTTCTGTCGCGTAAACTAATTTCATCTAATTAAATATAAAATCTAAATTAGAGGAAAAATTAAGAAAATTAGTTTTTTCCATTTATCGAAGAAGATAAATTTTTAGCTACAGCTAGTTTTAAAAGAAATTGTTTAAAGTTTAACTGAAAAACTGTTGTGATAAATTCAATCATAAAATTTAAAATTTATTTACTTAGAAAGATTGTTCTTGGACTGTAACGTTATTCAACTATAACAAAATTTTACTTTTTTTTTTGTAACACGAGTGTGAGTAATGACGTCCATCGAACTGTTGTTTGCTGAACAAGAATCCATTGTCAAAATTTGATTATGACGTCACAATTATGAAAACAAGATAATGATTTTGAGGTTTATAGTTTTTTATCTGTTCGATATTTTTTTTTCAAACTATGACAATGTAACTATGAATTTCTCTCTCTCTCTCTCTCTCTCTCTCTCTCTCCCCCTCTTTCTCTCTCTCTCTCCTCATCCTTTCAATTCTTTTTTTTAATTTCTTGGATTTACTATTTTAAAGTTTTACATTTTGACTTCATTTTTATATCTAGCGATTCTCCAAACCTTTAAAAATAATAAAACAATATATGTCTCAGTTTAAAAAAAAAAGTTCACACCTGAAAAGGCTAACAGTAGAAAAAAAGTAATTAAATTTCTTTCTTCTATGTCAATCATAATAATTTTTAACAGAAACGAACATTTTTCTATATATATATTTTTTTATTTACGAACAATTTAATTTTAACTATTATATTTTTTTACATTTTGAAGCAACACAAGTGCTGCACAACTTTAGACTTCACTTTACAGTATTTATTGATAACTGATGTAATATCAGCAAGTATTATCATTAAGTATGATCTAATATTATTATCAAGCAAAAATGTTTTATCAACAGCGTATTTGAACTGTTATCTGTTATCTGTTAATCAAGTTACGTAATGTGAGTTTTTAATACGATTACATCAAGAATGAACTAATGTGGGAATCAACTCGGGGAAAGAACTGTTTTATATAATTATATAAAATTATATATAATTTTACATATTTATATATAAAATTTTTTCTCGAGAAAATATTTGTCAAATCTAACTTCATATAATTTAAAACTTATATAAGCTTAAATAAAATAATATTAAAAAGAAGAAGATATTAATAAGAAAGTCTCTAATAAGAGCCAACGCAGGACATTATTACAGAAAACGATAAATTATTAAACAATTAAATATTTCGACCTGTTAAGATTCTCTTCAGTAATTCACATTAAATTAATGAAGTAAGATTGTATACAAAGTTGATACAACGATACACAGCAAATAACATCACACAATAAATCTATCTGTCATTTCTATTAAATTTGAAAAGTTAACGAACACATTTTGGATAATATTTGGATGTAATGTGACGTTTGATTAAGATCTCATTCTTTCAAAAAATTTTATTTACGATTCTTTTTACGATAAACAAACCATTTTTGTAAATTTGGATAAAAATACAGAAAAGGGGAGCAACTGTCGATGACCTTGATCTTGACATGTTATCAAAATTGCGATCCTGAGAAACCTTCAACATGTTTTTGCAGTCGCTTCTTGTTCATTAAAAAGCTATTAAAAAAAGTTTAAAAAATGTACCAGTTTTTATACTTACATTTCTTATTCATGTAACTTAATGATTTTTCATGCAAAGCGAGATCCATCTTCTCCCTGCACGACTTTCTACGCGAAACTAATTTCACCCCATCTTTCTCCCTGCCAATGAGTGTATGACTTCATGCGGGTAGATCTTATTTTATATGGAAATTCGCTCTTTTTTTTACTAATTTCTCTCATTTATCATAAAAAAATTTTTACGTAAGAAAAATTAATAGCGTATCAATTTTTTTTCGTAAAAAAGCGTACCCGCTATCCGTGGATCCGCTCCTGATTAAAAAAATAATGTATAGTTTCAAAAGATAAGACTTCATGTCCTTAAAATACATACAAAATTTTATCAAAATAAGCCGAATGATTTTCAAAATTTTTGGAAAAAAACAAAATTGTTTTTCAACTTTAACACCATGTTTCTTTGAAACTACTCATAAGCCGTTTCGCACGTGTAAAGTTTTCATCTTGAATTTATGTAAGAAATCATCCCTTAAAATCTTTTAGCGTACTAAAACACTCTGTACATATTTTTTTAATACTAAACTTAATTTTACTGGCGGCTATTGGATTTACGATTATTAATTATTTTAATATTATAATGTTATGTATAATGTTTAAATCAAAATTTTGATGACAACTGGAACATAATTTCTATAGTAAGAACGAAATACATACACGCGTGTCAACTACAATTGTTACCAAATTTATACTTTTTACACTGAGCACTGTAAATAATATGTAATATTATATATTAATAACTATAAATTAAAAAAAATGTTTACGGAATAATGTTTGCAGCGAGAATTTATAAGTATTATCTATATCGCGACGTGTCACTCACGAATGAGTACGTGGTGATATGTATGCAATGTTACAGGATATGCGATATGTATACGAAGTGTGGATGTGTTAGCCGTGCGTAGGAACCCGTGAAGATAACGTACGCGTTGAATCATCGAATTTCGCATTTTCACAAACAGGTTATCTCATATAACTACTTGACATCATTATCGGTAGTATGAGATTTATAAAGCTTTGGTTTATCAGCTGTTAATTAGGCTGTATTTGTGCTTTGTTTCTCCGCGTTTGAGTGATAAACATCCCGCATGTTTAAAAGATGATTATGATAAATCTTTTTTGTCTATAAAACGTAGTTAATAACAAAAATATTATTTATTTTTATCGTGCAACAATTAATGGAAAAGTTAGAGGAAATGAAAAACTTTTTGTAAATCTAAAAAAATTATTGGAGAAAATTTCAGTATATAAAATCCGATTCATAAATAAAAAGCATTCAAATAAGTCTATTCACGGAAACGAAATCATGGAAACAATCACTAGTTTTTCTTATTGATTCAATTAAATAATTTCATATAAAATTTATGAAAGAAATGATGCTTGTATTGGATGTTACATCTCATCGAGTCTAAATATTTGCATAAATAGATATAGATATTTAAAGAACTGCTAAAATATTGAACTTGATTTTTTTTTTAATTTCAATATATTTGCACCATTTGCAGATATACTTAATATAATCAGATATTTTCGAATAAAGAGGAACAATTTTATTAAACAAAAGAAGAAGGGAATGTATGGATGAAATATAAATACAATAATAACACCTCTATCTTTTAAAATAACATAATTATTTATATTTTTCATTCGACGTTATCTGTTTGAAACTACAGAAAAGGGGAGCAACCGCCGATGATCTTGACCTTGACATATGTTGTCAAAGACATGAGTGTCCTTCAACAAGTTTTAAATGTCGTTATTCGTTAAAAAGTTATTAACAAAAAAAGTTTGCCAAGCCCCCCCCCTCCTTCCCTGTCAAATCGTACGCTCCTTGGCAGGAGGAGGGAAGGGGTGATGGGCTGAAAGTCGTTTCGCGTGGAAAGTCATCCCTTGGCAGAAAGCAGGTGAAGTGGAAAGTCGCAAAATATATTTTAAAGCAAACAATTCTGTTTTATATAATATTAGAAAAAAGACATTATGTTTCGAACTTCTTTGATAATAACTTTTTAATGAATAACGACTTAAAATCTGTTGAACGTTACTTATAGTTATAATATTGACAACAGAATTAGTCTATCAGAATGAGTCTATTAGATCAAATTATCGAGATAAATTGGTTTAAAGAGTCCAAAAATAGCAATTTTAGTCGTGTTCATTAATTTATTGCTAACAACGAAATTTTTTCTTGCCAATTTCGCATATAATATCTTAAAGTATTAGCTTTTATCTTTAAAATTAATTTTACTTTGTTCTTTACGATTTTTTTTAGAGTACTGTAATATCAAAGTTTGGAGTTAGAAAATCTATAGCGCATTGTAGCGTAGCACTTTAAGTTTTACTTTAAGCTTTACTTTAATACATCGTTCACTCAATTTTTGTGAGTAAATTCTAAATTTCATAAATATAAAATTTATTGAAAGGCCATAACAGAGAGAGAAAATAAGCAAAATGTGAAATCTGCTCCCACACCAGTCGAGCTCAAATTAATATCGTTAATTGGCATGCTTGGGATATAAAACTTCCTCAAAAATTAATCTTGAAGTTGCATTTTTTAAGGAGTTAGAGAGAAGAAAACCAAAATAACACAAAAGTGATTTTTTTTCGAAAACGATTGGACCGAATTTAATGAAAAAAATACATGTTGTAAATATCGTTTAGATAAGTTTAAAAAATTTTTTGAATTTTCTAAGAATTTTTTTGGCAATATTTTTTAGATTATACTACTTTTATATTTTTACGAAAACATCTTCAGATTGTTCATTTTAACATATATTTTTTCTAAATCGATTGGAAGTAAAACATGGTTCAAACAATTATTCACGCAACTCCACATCGGCTGAATGACCGCAACGCACGGCGCGTACGATCGTTACTCGTTAGCATACTTACATACTTACTAGCTTTGTTGCAGTATTGTAAAATTTAATTACCAAGAAAATTGAGATAGAAATAAGAATTTCATTATTGTCCACAATTAATTCAATAAAAAAAGACTCTTGGGATATATCTAAAATAAAAAGAATTAATCGCCAACATCAATTTGTTCAAAATGCAAAAAAAAGCATATAAAATTTGTCTCGAAAACAACAAGGAAGATTGGATCCAGTGCTGCAGCTGCATGGAATGGACGAACGAAATATGTGCGAACATCTCATTTTTTTTGAATCCAAACAGGAATACGTTTACGATTAGTGAGAATTATTTTATATAATTCTTACTAATAATATTTTTAATATTTCCAAATATATCCGATTATAGAGGACCTTTTCCAGAACTGTAATTTAAAATAGCTGTAAAAAGTATCTATTAATGTGCGTGCGTATGTGTCTATTTCTTATTATAAATCATCGAAACTTTATATTTTAACATGAGATACATAAAACTTATGTCTTAATTATAAAATTAGAACATATAAATTTAATTATTTTGTTTTTTAACATTAAAAAAACTTTAAATGTTCGATACCAAAGGACTTCCCCTTGTACCTATTATATAAGAAAAAATACTGTAAACTCTTAACTAAATTTAAAATCATTTATTTCTGTCCCAAGATATGATATAAAAACAGATTTCAATTTAACAATACATTTTTATGATTAATAAAATATCATTTTTGCAATAGAAATAGATTGTTGAGTTATAAACTGTTTTTATATCATATCTAGTAAATATATATATACATATATATGACGATTATGCGTTTCGCGGCTATCAATATCAGACTGTTCCTCGCAGTCATCCTTGATGAAGTGGACTGCAAGATTCACGAAATGTTGGCATTCCAAGGATCTGGAATGGATCTGGGTACGGAGGAAACGCGCGAAATAATAATAATCTTCATATAGAAAACATCGGAAGTCTCAAGAATCATATATATATATATATATATATATATATATATATATTATCACTATAACGCATTGTAAGGCCAGCGTAATGATTTTAATGTATATTAAACATTAAATTCTATTAATATATTTATAACATCGTAATTTATTCGCTTGTCTTTGGCCGTTTTTTAATACAGTTGACATTAAATTAACATTTCATTTATCTTAGAATTTGTGCTTCAAAAAAATACGTTATTTTTATGTTGTTTGTTTATTTATCCATAAAATATGTTATTTTTTCATGACAATAAGAAATATTTAACATCAGAATTAGACTGAAAAGAACTTGTATCAGAAAGAACACAACATTTCGAGTCTTATCCACATCATTATAATATGATACCTTTAAATGATCTATGATATTGCCTTAATGACGATTGCGTAGCTTTTTTTCCTCAGGCCATATCATTTCCCGCTATTGGCCTCAATTCGGCGCTTATCTTCTGCGCCGGATAAATGGCACGGCGCGTACTTTTCTTCCCGAAATTTGCATAGTGCGCACCGTGCACGTAATCAAAGGCCGGCCGGGGAGAAGTCGCCCACTTGCCTTCGCCGAACAGGCGTTATCGGCGAACTCACGCTCGTGCGACGCAGATATAACCGATCAGCAAGTACGCGCTCGGTTATATCGTCTGAGATACGGGGGCAGGAACTTATTTGATTTTTCACTGACGTTGATCACGCGCGCACTTTTACGAGATCAACGGATCTCGTTCGCCTTGCCGTACGCGATCGACGAGTATTAAACCTGCGTATTGGATTGAATACTTACAACAGAACATGATCGTCGCGGTTCTAGTAATCTTCCTTGTAATCAGCCTGAACAATGCGGCCTCGATTGCGCACGTCGACCGCACCACCTATCCTGGACCGGTGGATCTTTGTGACAGGTGAGTAAAAAGCAGGAGCTGCGCATAATCAAAAAAATAGGAAACAGGAAATAGAAAATAAGAATTTCAATCTATCAGAAACTGTGTATTCTACAGTACATGGTTTCTGAAAGGAAATTCTTATTCTCTGTTCCTTTTATTCTGCGCAGCCTTTCACAGACTTCTATACTGAAAAAAGAATTTACGAAATTTGAATAAATATTTATTTAGATAGTACACCAATGGGATCATTTACTTATAGTAAATAAATATTTGTTTAATTAAAAAAATTATACTTAATTTAGTTTAAGTTTTAAATCGAATAAACATTTATTTTTTGTAAGCAAATGGTTCCATTGATACTATCTAAACAAATATTTATTTAAATTTTTTGAAAATTTTTTTCCGTGATATACTAGAGCGCTAACTCTCCCGTATAGGATGTCCTATATCTATGGCATCATCTCTCGTGAGCAGATAAAGCGTACAAAACTAAATCAAAAAGTTCTTTACCATTTTGCAATTTTCATAATAGTTAACAAGATATTAATTTTTAAAAATTTCCCAATAAATGCGTATCCGTCCGGTCTACCACTAAATACAAGCACGCAGCGCAATACGATCGTTTAACATAAGAAGATATTTTCTTTCGTTGTTCGTGCGTAGCCCAGACCGTTTGTAATAAACAACTTTCTGCATGTCCAGTATCGACGGTGAGCGGTCCTATCCCGTCGCGCGTTTGTATTTGACAGTAGACCGTAATATTCAACGATTTTTAAAAAATCGTTGAATTATCTTGTTCCCGTGGGAAATTTACTTTAGAAAACTTAGAAAAAATACTCTTAAAACTTACTACACACAGAGAAAACCTAGGAAATATGAAACATATGGACACTTTAAACTTTTCTTTAAAGTAACTTTAAAATTTGCTTAAAGAAAAGAATTGAAACACATCGTATATAGTCTCGAGTAAAAGATTGGAATATTATCGTGTGTATTAATTCTTAAATTAACCATCGTCGCAAATCCATAAATCATTTTATGTAATGACGTATTTTCGCGCGACTAACTAAAAGTTAAGAGTTAATAAATATTCTCGGAAAGTATTTCATTTATTTAATATTTACCTAAGGAACACATAAAAGACGACAAAAAATCAAATTATTTTGATCTTTAAAATCAATGAATAATCAAATTATGTAATCATTTATAACATCAAAATACATCATTTTGATTTTTTCTTGACTTGGTGTGTTTTTTTGGTACTTACTTTGATTTAATAAATAAATATGAAAGAAATGCTAATTAAATCAAATTAATGATTTTCGTATATCAAATAAATATTGTATATAATTACATTTAGTAAATATTCAATTTTTAATTCTATTCAAATAAATATGTATTAAAATTTATAATACATTTTTCTCCAGTGTAAATTTGACTGAAATTTCATTATTTGCTTTATCGATCGTTTGTTCAATCAATTACTTCCATACGAACATATTGATCTTTCATATGTAGAATATTACACTTTCGGCATTTTTCCTCCTTTTTCATCCTGTTTCTTAGAAATTTATCCAAAGGAAGTTTTACCATTTTCTGTCTTGTAAATGTTTCATGTTTATTTTTTAATATTTCTTTTCTCTCTCTCTCCCTCTCTCTCTCTCTCTCTCTCTCTCTCTCTTTTTCTCTTTCTCTTTCTCTTTTATTAGAAAGTTTTTAAAAACATTTTGATAGAAAATAGATATACAAACATTCAGTCAACACATATGAACGTTTACAAAAATTAATGTTGATGTTACCAAAAATAATCTTGTCCGAATAAGTTTTTTCAAGAGTTTTCTCTTCTTCGGCAAACTTTTATAATCACACAAAGAAATATGCTCACGTCAAAATTGTTTCAAAGTTATTTATAAACAGAAAGAAAGATTTGCTAAAATATCTAAAATTTGGATAAATCAGATCTGGAAATAACTAATTACTTAAAACATACTTAACAAACATAACTTTGTTACACTATCAAAATTATTATGTATAGAATGCTCAAACATAATGCCGCAAGTAATTTCAACATTCTAGTAATAAGTTTGAGAGTACACCTACATAATTATTTTTATGGTCAAACATAATTATTTTCACATCTGTATCTAACTCTAGATACTTTAGCAAAATCGTGCATTTATGAGATATATATTTTTAAATGACAAAGTAAATGTGGATTTGGCACGAGTTCATACAAAGTAATCTTGGTACTATTGAAGCTTTTGCAGTCACTTGGACCATTTACCAATCCTTCATTCGGCAGTCAGGTCATTTGTAGTAGAATGAAACTTTCGCCATTGTTTCGAGGACACAATTACACTTCTCGCCAGAATACTTATCGCTACAAGAGATAACTTCTTGATGAATGTTTGTATAATTCTCTGATATGTACTTTTGTATCATCTGCGAGTTTCGACACAACATAAAATTGCTTTTGTTACTGTTTATAATTATTTATAGTTTGGTCAGCAGATAAGGGAAAATTTACATACTTTGTTAAGGATCACCGTTTCTTCTTTATGGAATTAAGCTAGTTTAGTTGAAGTTTCCCGAAGTAGAAACTGAGAAGATTAATTAAGAGAAAAATAAATTACAAGTTCCATTAATTGATTAGTCTCTTGGCTATAAGATAATGTAAAATTAATTGTCAAAGATAATATAAAACACGCACATTAGAGTACAATAATATAAAATTAATTAATTAATTAATTATATCCACTACAGTATATAATAAATAAAGGAAGTCCAAATGTATTCTTTATATTGTATTGTACAAATTTTATTTTTTTAGCAGCATTTTTAGTTACATTATAACAGATGAGGAAAATGGATTTGCGTCGCTTTCAACTTTTAAGAAACTTGATTGTTTAATATTATTGCATTCTATAATTTCTCCTGTTCTATACTACTATTTGACTTTTCAAGAAAAGTCATAGCCATAGATACAAAAACAGCATTCTATTTGAACATGATCTTCTAAATATTCTAATTCTAAGACAGAAACGTTAATGAATAAGTTCGAAACTAAGTGATTAAAGCCTTTCAAACGTAGAATTTGAATTAACTTCTTATTTTAAAACTGAAAAATTTAATATTATTTTGATGTTTAACTACTTCAAAGATAACAAAACAAATAAACATTTATATTTACTTTATCTTAAGAAAGCATTTACACTCACATTTGTGACTTCACGTCGAATAAAATCATTATCAATTTGAAAAATTAAGGTACTGTGATAACCGTTTATTTGTAATTTGATAACGTTCTTATTCGTTCGCACTTAAAAAATTAAATAATCGATAAAATCGAAAATTATTTGTTTTACTTCCATTCGATTACATGAAATTTTTTATAGTTTATTAATGGCTTATCGATTAACAACAATATAAATTTTCATTATATATGCAGAAGTTTTAGATTTTTTTTTAATTTTCTTTCGTTTACATGTAATGTTATTACTTTCTTTTATTTTTTCGACTAAATCGTATAATTGATAATAATAATTTTTTAAATTTGAAAAATAAAATTGAAAAAACAATTACGAAAATCTTCGAGGTCATGAAAATTGCTTAAACCCGAATAAACCAAGACCGATAAAAGTTTGAATGCTAAAATAAAAAACGGAGATCATACTCATTGCATTTTTGATTTCTCAAGGCATAACAAGGAATTTGTTCTTGCACCGTTATGAATTCCCATTTCTATCTGAATGTATTGGATCATCTTTGCAAAAGGATTCAACGAGTTCGACGAGATCAATGAAAGGAAAGAGATTTTTTGCTATACGACAACGCGCCTGGAACGTGACCCAATTTTTAGCACAAAAACAAATTCTTATGCTTCACTAGCCTTTATATTCACCTGATTTAGCTCTGTGTGACTTTTTTCTGTTTCTTCAACTCAAGTTGCACATAAAGGAAGAACACTATAACAATTCAAAGGACATGTGAGATGTGAGAATTAAAGAGAATTTTAAAAAAAACTTACAAAAAAATTTTCAAAAGTTATATGAACGTTGTAATCGTTGCTCTCTAAATCTTTTTTAGCCAGTCTTTTCATTCTTTTTCAAGAATGAACACTCTTTTTGAAGAGTGAAAACTTTTTACTCTTGAACAAGAATGGCAGATTTTTTACCCTTTTTTTAAAGTAAGATTTCATTCTTTTGGATTCACTAAAAGAATAAAATATCAATCTATTTTTTGAAATGAGACTTTATTCCTTAGAGTGACTTTCACTCTAAAAAAGTGAAATCTCACTCCAAAAGAATGAAATTTATGATACAATACATGGTCATAATAGCGAAATTTGAACAGCTGTAGCACTCGATTCATTTCACAAAGTTGTACATGGAACTTTTTAATCCTTTTTTGATGTCCTATAATTTTAGTTATGTCTCAGTACTGTTCAGCCCAAACTGGGCATAATCCTTGTTAAACTTATGTTAAACTTATTTGAGATTATTTATATGACAATTCGGAGGAAAGGAATTAACAGCTAAGGATCGAAAAAATTCTCAAACTGATTAAAAAAATTAAAATTTTACTTATTGTTAGAAAATTTAAACGTTTAATACTGTTGTTACATTAAATTGTTAACTTTGCCAAAAAATAAGTCAAATAGAAATAATTAACTGTATCTACAATTAATTACTGATTGAAGATATACTAATAGCGATTTTAATTTAATCCTGAATATACACAATGATTTTTTGGACCTTTATTACACACGCTGTGAATCTTTTGTGTCCTGTTTTTGTTAATAACTTTTGTTAATAATTTTTGAACAAATAGTGACCGTCACCTAAAACTTTTTGAAGGTCACTTAAAGTTATGACCTTGACAACATATGTCAAGGTCAAGGTCATCGAAGAGGTATCTCCTAATGTGAAAAAATACCAATAATAAAAATAGTTTTATATATTTTCCAAGAAGTGTAGGAAAATTAGATTTTTTTACATTATATCATGTTTCCTTTTATAAGTTGAATTTTCGCTAGAACCACGCTAGAATACCATGCTAGAATACCACGTTAGAACTTATCATGATGAACTTATCATATATGCATTTGTTTAAGCGTATGATTGCAAATATAAAGCACAATACAATTCACATGAGTGTTCTCAACGAAGCATATAATATGAGATAGGTTCCGTATTGTGCGCACGGTGCTTTTGTGAAAGGCAAAATTTTATAATTTATCATTCCTCTGAGTTTAAGTAATCAAAGATATTGGTTTATTTCTTCATCCTAAGTTATCTCTAACTATTTGTGTTGTGAAATAAATTGTCTATGTATGTATGAGATGTAATGATTAATTCGCCTCCATGGGAATTATTCTGTAGGCTTTTCAATAACAACGACTGTTTTGATTTGTTACTATGCGCAATTCCATTGACACAGTTAAATAATAAGTTCGAAAAAATCTATTAATTTAACATTAGTCACTGTCGAACATACTACATTACGCATTGGAAATATCGCCGCGTAAAAATATTGAATTTTTACTTAATCGTTAATGTTTGATAATTGCAGTTATCGTTACATTTCTGTATTGATTTTCAGCCAAGTTTACTGTGAAGGGCCTCTGTTACATACGGTCCAGCTTGCTGGAATTTTTAATGACAGCAAAACCTTTGTGGATCTTTACCAGTTACACGATCCAAATGTGACCATCGAAAAGTAAGTTGATGTCTCGATAAAAACAAGAAAATTGAAACGTATGAAACTTAATATCTCTTTCTCTCTTTTAAAAAATGATGAAGAACATTATTTCTGTCGTTCCGTATGTCTTTCTCAATGCACTCAGTCTATTTCCTTTTACGGATAATTGTATAAAAGTAAGATAAATATTTATTTTTACACAGCCCGCTCTAAATGACTTCCGAGTAACCTTGATATTGACCATTAAGAAGGTCAAGATCATTTACCTTTCGCGAGACTCTCTCGCTACTTGTTAAAAAGTTACTAATAATAAATTTTTCACGTGGGTTTTCGACTTTCTACATAAAACGAGATCCACTCCACCTGCCTGTCTATACTGCGTCCACGGCAGTGAGCTTTATACATACTGGAGACTGGAGTGAGCCTTCCCTATACTAATGGCGGTGGAGGGGAAGATGGGGCAGCCGACTGTGCGAGAGTGACAGCTACGCATGTTGGGTAAAGACCCTCTAATCAGAGTCATGACACGAGACGATTTTAACCGACTTTTGTATGCAGGGTAGTAATTTTAACAAAATCGATAACAGAGAGAGAAATATATTAGTATCTCTCTGTCTAACCTTAACGCGTTTCTAATGTACTTGCGCTGACGGTAACTGACAAAACACTCGTAACATTGTATTTTCTATATTTTGTATTGAAAGTTATTAAAGAAAGTTATTAAAAATGGTTGGATGCAGCCCCATTTTGTAATAATTCAGTAGCCAAAGGCTACATACTAAAAGCATTTCTTTGAAATTGCGAACGTTTATGGGCGAAAAATGTTGGTGAAAGATGTTGGGGAAATGTTGTGAAAAATTGGATGCTTGTAACAGCAAATTCTTTTCTTGCATGCATTATTTCGACATATAATGTAAGAAATATATTTGTTAATGCCTTTAAAATAATTTATTTTAATTACTGTTGAAATTTAAGAGTAACATGAATGTAGATATTCAAATATATAGGCGGGAATTGTTAAAACATGCTGGACCAATCAAAATGCGACAAAACGCGGCAATCATGTCGCGAGAGGGTCTCTAAGGATACCTACCCAACACACATGGCTGTCACTCTGGACATATGCGTCCTCAAATGAGGATGTGTCTCTCTGATTCATTGAGATTCACACGAGTGACGCGCGCACATATGAATCTCGCTATCATCTCGCATGCGTGCGGCATTCATAGCAGCGGTAGCGGCTATATTAATGTCTGCATCATAGAGGGAGGAAGGGCAAGAAAGAGACGTTATTATTATTATTATTATTATTATTATTACTATATTTTGGATCATGCCCTCTTTAAAAAAAGGATACCCATGCTACAGCCTGTTCTACAAATAGGACTGTAAGCCATAAGTCGTAAGAAATTAATCAATCACAGTCGGATATGAGAAAAATGCGTACATGCATGATACGCTTAACGTGTTGCATAAATGCGATTCATTGCGCTCGCACACATGCCCCCATCACATGTGCGAGCAGTATGATAATAGCATGGTGTGCGCACGGCGTGATACGCACGGCGTGATTGCATAATGCAATTCATTGCGCTCACACTTATGCCCCCATCACGTCCGCGCCGTGCGAATAATCCGCGGCGTGCGTGCATGATGATATCATTATGCGGGCATTTTGTTATCCGAGAGGCTAATGGTCTGTTTCTGTTCCTGCACTAGGCTGCTCTAGAATTCTCTTTTTCGCTTTCGACAAATATCAAACGTATATCGCACTTTAAGTTCTAAAAGTATACTAGTTCAGCTACAGAAAAGAGACCTTAAGATTGCTCGAGAGTACACACTGCTCAAGAGTACATATATGAGCTTTATGACGCAACTTAGACAGTAACAGCTGAAACTCATATAGGATGTGTCTTTTTGATTAACCAAAATGGTTAGCCAATCTGTGTATAAAAGATATTTGTGATTGTTGCAGTGCACGCGCATGATAAGGGAGATATATGTTAACTCATGTTCAATTTTAATCATTTTTTTATTATATTTGTCACAAATAAATTAATTGGTTTTTATATTTATATCGTGTATATACATGTCTTTGCTTCGTGCTTAGTGATATATTACTTAATGCTTGTAATAATCTTTATATGGTTAGATTACAAAAAGAATAAAAAGAAAAAATGATATATGGCTTAAAAGTTTTTGCAAATTTCATTCAGCCCGTTAAAAACAATGATAGCAGTAGATGATGATACGATGATACAATTATATATTTTGTAACGCTTTGTATTTTAATTCTAAATCCGGTAAAAATTGGATCTAGTGCCAAAATTGCAATCTCATATTGATTGCTCTGAGTCGGACGAAAATTTACTTATGTGACATCTGCATATAAAAAAATCCTTTAGATATTTGTAAAAATGTATATTTAATCAAAATAAATGTCCTTTTTTATCTTAATAAACATTGTTTTACAATAAGTGATACTTTTTTTTTATAATGCGTACTCTTGAGAACATAATTATTCAAGAGTATGTATTTTTATCTTCTTACAATTAGTAAAATTAATCTCCTGTAAAAATGAGTATTATTGTATATCTGATCAAAATTTTAATTCAAATTATTGTATAAGGAATAATTTAAGCATTTTGTTCAAATTCGGATTTATATAAGTTATATAAGTTATATAGCATGAAGAAAAAAGTGCGTACTGCTAGATGGTCTTATCCTACATTTTAATATATTTCAATATATTTTTTCAACAAAGAGAGAAGAGTTCCATAATTTAAATAAATAAATTTTAAAATAATTCTCCCTTTTTTCTTTCATTAATTTATTCCTAAAACGTCAAAAATGGTTGGATAATAATATCAAAAGTAATACATTTGTTTATAATTTAAAAATAATTTATAAGAAGCAAGCAGTGAAACAAAGGCAGCATAATCTGGATAATTAAAGAAAAAAATATCGAAAATAAAATCGAAAATCTTAATGCGATATTACTAATAATAATTAATATAATTTTTATAAATGAAAGATTTTTGTTATAAATGTATTAAAACAATAGGGGGGCTATTTCACTCATTTGTACTTTAGATATAAAAAAGTTATTTTTTTCCTCTCGCTTCCTCTCTTTCTCCCTCCCCCCCTCCTCTCTCTCTCTCTCTCTCTCCTAATAGTAATATATTTTTTTCTGTTTAAAATTAATTGCGAAATAATCAATAATAATGTAGCGGAATGAAAGAATTCCATTTCGAAATACAAAAGCATACCTACATATTATAATTTCGATGTGTCTTTGATCTATAATTTTACGCTTACTTGACGCTCGATCTTCATATTGTTATCTTCGATAAACATGTCATTTCGATTGAAAGAGCATGAGAGTGTCATTTTAAGCCCACTTAACACAAGACAATTATGATGAAAATCTTAATTGCGTCAATGGCAGGTGAAAGCAAAATACCCGTAGATGTATTTCCTAAAATCAAACTCGTACATAAAATAGTGATCGTTTATATAGATATAAGATTATATCAGCGATACTTTAATTAAATGATACTCACACCGAAAACAGATATCGTAGCTGCATAATAATCTTTATACTTTATTATCAATTGAAAGTGAATTTTGAACCAATCCTAATTAACGTATTTAGTGATTAACTAAAGTAATATCTACAATATCTTGTTAACATGTGTGTGTAGATAAAATAATTAGATAAGCAATAGATAAAATTGATCTTTCACTATGAATCAAGACTAACAAATTATATCATTCGAAATTTTGCCATAAGTAGTTCTACCGGCTAAATTAAATTATCAATTAATTTAACAATAAACTAGCATTATTTACACAAAAATTTCAATGAAATAATATTTAAAAACTTTTGGTAAAATTCACTTTTTATCTTATCATAACATTTTTCTCTTGATTTTTAAGCTTTATACGAACACTATAAGATACGAACTTCGCACTTTTACACGAGCGTGGTCGATTCGTGATGATCGCGATGATCAGATTTCTTAATGGACACTTTTCACTAATAAATCTATTGACTTTACATGCAGTGAGCTCCACGTTAAATCGTCTGTTTCTGTGTAGACGTATATACATATATATATTTATATATATAAATTATTATTATTATTATTATTATTATTATTATTATTAAGGTTCACAGAGACCCTTTTCCACATTTCTGAAAAGGCAATATAGTATACGAAATCACGTGTAAAGATGTGATGCTTCCTGTGTCGGACAGACGAACAGACAATTAAAGACAAGAATTTCAAAATATTAATATCATATACATTGGAACTGCTTTCTGTTATAACCAATCATAGAATGCAATATAATTATAATTGAGATAACATTAAGATCTTAGATTTAGATGAAGAACCTTTTTAATCTCTGACATTAATATTGAAAAACAAATTAACAGACACAGAGTCTTTATAAAGCGTATACCGATAATCAACAGTATTTGACTTTGTAGTATCATTAGTCTTTTATCTATTCAGTCAGTGTTTGTCCATTGTCGTTTTCACTTATATTTAATTTAATTTATTATATTTTATTTAAGTCTTTATATTTAATTTTATTCTCTGGCTAAAGACAATAATTTATTATACAATTTTTCATCATTTTTTATTTTTTACATTATTACTTTTTATTATTACACTGATTGATTTATTGATTTAACTAATTAACTCATTAACGCGTCTGTTATATTTCATCGACTACAATTTGTCCACTGGTAAGTTTTTACCAGAGTAAGAATTGAATCTGCTACTTCTTAGATAAAAAAATTTGTTCTTAAATTTTTATTCGTTAGCACAGATTTCTCCACACTTCTCCAACCATTATGTGAGCAGTTCTCATTACTCTGGGAATAACTTAATCAAAAGCGTTTTACTTTAAGAAGATGAAGTTTTATTATGTAATTTATAGGTCTTTTCTGAAGAGGACTTGATCACGTAGTCGAAACATGTCAAGATTTCTAATTTATAAGATATGAGGTTTGAACGATAATTCTATGTGAACAATTGAGAGAATATAATTTGTTTTACGCAACAAGTTGTACGATTGGCTCCTAAATACTCTGTCATTTTATATATTTTTAATTTTTGTTATTTAGAGCCTTTTATTATTTTTATTGTATTATTGTTGTCTTTTTTATTAGATATAGAACTTTTACATCAATTTGTTAAAATGCTTTGGCCAAAGTTTTAATGTCATATAATATTATACAATAACACAAAACATATGGTATACGAAATTATAAATAGAATTGTTTATAGAATTATAACACTTTATAGAATTATTAAAATTTAATTTAAATTATAAAATGAGTTTTATATAGAAGGATTTTATTACAATACAGAAAACTTTTAAAATCACTCGTAAATCCAGAGAAGGAGAAAGAATATACTAGGTGCACTATAAGTGCGTTAGAGCTAATTATTTAATTCGATTTGTATTAGCTTCAACGTTTTGATGAAGGATACCAGCAACTCTCCTAATCGCACCGAGGTAGCTACGTTCGTCGCGGAAAACTTTGCTATGCGGAACGAACTGGATAATTCGACATTGCCGGACTGGAAGGAAAATCCTCGTATTTTAAAGTCCATCAAGGATCTCCAGTATCGCAAATGGGCAAAACATTTGAATTACATTTGGAAGACTCTGGCAAGAAAGATAAATAACGATTTAGGGGTCAATCCGCAGCGGCACAGTTTGATCTACGTAAATAACACTTTTGTCATTCCCGGTGGACGATTTAAAGGTAATTTTCCATATGCAAATTAAAATTTATTTTTCAATTTTTTAAAGTCAACAAGCCAACGTTTAATTATTTTAATAAGATCTCAGTCAAATGAAATGATTGTTTTTAGCGAATTTAGCCGAACCTGATTTACATCCTTGAAACATTTTTATTGACTTGCATATTTCCATGGATATTAAAAGCATTTAACTTTGCTCTTTTATATTCTTAACTTTATAACTTCTTTAGATTGCATGCATAAAAATTTCTTATTTTATGAACTTTAAAAAAATTGCGTCTGTAAAAACTTTTCTATTCTTGATAGCGATAATGTTGATAATTTTTGTGACAACTCAGCTATTTTTGTTGATTTGCGTTGGTAGTAGCAAAAGAAGTGGTTTACTTTTTATAAAAATTATTATATATCATGTATGTATATATACATATATGTATATATATATATATTAGGTGTTGGAATTAATTCGTAGCGTTTTTAATGAAAGAATGTTATTTATTTCACATGAGCATTAAAAAATACATTAATGAAAGTACTTCCCATCACTTGTAAAACGCTACGAATTAATTCCAACACCTAATATATATATATTTATTTATTTATTTATTTATATTGTGCACTAATGCTATAGACATTTCTTAGTGAAAAACTTTAAATATTGAAGAGATTTACTATTACAGAGAAAACGCTTTCGCTTTTGACTATAACCAAAAGAATTATAATTTGAAATTAACACGTTCTGTACTACGTGGGTCACGCTTGGCTTACGAAAAAGTTGAATTATTGCAAAATTGTAAATAATATAAAACTGCTACATATTATTTAATAATGGTAACTTTCTAGTCTTTACTTATATTTCTAAAGTTTTAATTTTAATTTTTATTAAGAAAGATTGTTTAAAAATAAAGCGGTATATCGGTGACGTTTCTGTAATTATAAAATAATTTTTAATACATATTATATATACATAAAAACATAATCATGATTCAATGCAATATTGATTCTATTACATCTCTTTATTTATATCTAATAATAACATTTGTAACTCTTTAACTATTATGAAATACTTGTTATTTAATAAATAAATAATTAATACAAATCAAAACATCGATAATTCACACGACATAATGGTCAAGTTTTAATCAAGAGACACGGTCTCGTAAAATTAACACGACATGCAATGTATTAGGGGACAAATATCTTCCTTGTGATATGAATTGGGTATGTAGTTTTCAAACTTATTTGATCGGAGACCATTATGCGTGTTGCTTCTACATAATATTCAATAAATTAAAAAATTTCAATGTTGTACAAAAAGAAGAGAGAAGAAGTTTATGAAATGAAAGATCAAATTTTGCTATAGAGTTTTATTACTGGGATAGCTACTGGATAATCGAGGGACTCTTGTTATGCGACATGCACGTAACCGTTAAAGGAATGATCGAGAATTTCCTCTCTATGGTAGAGAGATACGGTTTCGTACCGAATGGTGGCAGAGTTTATTACTTATCGCGAAGTCAACCGCCCTTATTAATACCAATGGTACGTGCTACCGGACAATGTCCAAGTTTCTGCCTTTATTGTAAAGCGTTCAAGTCTTGTATTTTATATAGAGATCCTTCCTAACAAATCTTCTATGTATAATCTACTATCTCTTTGTTTCGAAGAATTTCTTAAAGAACTCAGAATCTATTTTGCCTTAACGATGCGAATGTTTTTTAGGTCGCAAAATATTATGACTACACGAAAGATCACAAATTTCTGAAGAAAAATATAGCAATCCTTGAAAAGGAGTTTGAATATTGGCATAGCAAAAAGACGGTAGATGTAAGGAAGAATGGTAAAACCTATAAAATGGCGCATTACGTGGTAAACAGCCGTGGACCTCGACCAGAAAGCTACAAGTAAGTTCTTTTCGTAAAAAATATTGTTACAAAGATATCATTAAGAAGTTTCCCGGATAAACGTATAATTGTTGGAGAAAAAATTCGAAAACAACAAATTTTTAATATAATTTTATTAGGGATGCAATGGATATCTAGCAACTATTCAGTTTCCGGTCTATCCGGTCAGTTTTGTTTACAATTACACTAAGTAAATGACTTTACAATATAAGGAATAATAATGAAAACTGAAAAGATTAGACAGACCTTTTTGCATTAGACATATTAAAAGCGTATGACATATTAAAAGCAAAGGTATAGTATAATAAACATTCATTCTTATTTTTAATCACAATGCAGTTTAATATCTAATTCTTATATCTGTTTCTATCACTGTAGTAATTTTAATCCCAGTTTTTTTATAACTCGCTCTTTATTCTTTTCTAATTCTTAGAACTTAGGAAAAGATAAAAAGAATGTTAAATCAAGATTAAAGTTAATATAAATTAGTGAAAACAAGCATTAGTATTTTTTTTTAATTTATATGATAACTTTTTTTTCTCTTGCTGATTTGAAAATCCTTTTTCAGAATTAAAGTATACGCATTAATGTACGTGTTTGTGAGGTGGAGTCTATGCCGAGAATGACAAAAATTTCAAAATTAAGATCTTGTTTACCACTTCTTAGTCCAATATGACGCTCCAGAGTTGTCATATCGTGACAACATTTGCTTCATATAAAAGCTATGTATCTGTACTTACGAAATAGTAATCCACAGATTAGTAGTTTGCATGAAGAAACAGTTATTAAAATATGGAGTTATTAAAATTGGACTTAGACATCCTAATTAAAATATCTAATTAAAACGTAATTGTTATACAAAAATTTATATGTATGTATGGCGTACGTGAGTGAATTGTTGATGTAGTGATGTCAATGACACGTAAATTGTCTGTGTGTAAGTGCTATTTTCAATATGACTAATCGTCTTTAGGATCCCCTTAAATTGCCTGATTTTAGTATTTGGTAGGCCGCAGCACAGACTTTTGCATAACGCATAATGCATAGTGCATAAGAGAATCAGCCAATCAGAATTCTTCTTTTCCTTCCAATTAATGGAAAAGAAGAGCTTTGATTGGTTGATTCTCTTATGCACTATACGTTATGCGTGAATCTGTGCTGCGGCCTTTTGTCAGCTCTCATGTTGCGGCAGCACTAACTGTCGTCTTTTGTAAACAAAACTGACCGGATAGGCCGGAAACTGGATAGTTGCCGGATATCTGTTGCATCTCTAATAAAACATTTTCCTGTATCAACAGCGCCAGAATAAATGTCTTTTTTCACAAAGTTATTCCAAATTCTCTTAAAATATCCTATCCACATTATCATTAAGATTAGCATCTTTTAGTTCTCAATTGAGAAGCAGCACATAACAAACGATACCGTAGTTTGTTTTATACAGAATTCATTTTGATACCTGCATCGATTACAGCAGATCTTTCATTATCATTTTAATTATAAAAGGTTAGTACGTAAGAACAAATGTGTGCATGTTCTTACAGGGAGGATTATCAGTTGGTTCAGCAAGTACTGGAGCAGGAACGTGAGTCGATTTACAACGACTTGAAAGCCGCAGCAGAGAGTGGCTGGGACTTCTCCTACAGATGGTGCATACGGACTAACAAGAACGCCAATCTTAGTCTCGTTAACGTCTCCACAAGTGACATCATACCCGTCGATTTGAATGCGATGTTGCAGCGGAATGCCAAGATGCTCGCCCGCTTTCACGTTATTCTGGGCAACGTGAAGGTAAGCCTTTTGCTACATCTAGGCCAGTCGTCAGAAATGAAAATGGCGGCGAAAAAGGAAGAAATTATAAACAGATGTTTTCTTGTTGTAATCGACAGTTTGAAGTATAAAAAAAATTAAATTAGAAAGAAAAGTGGCATAAGATAAATTAAAGTAAACATCTTACCTGAAAAAATGAATCTAAATTGAACTCCATACGATTAATACTTCCAGAGATATCGAGCTTCAAAAATAGGCACTTCTTTCAGATAAGATATCTACCATTTAGATAAATGGCGTAATATCGTTTATATTTTTGTTCCAAATCGTTTATTATTGCGTTACATTATGGCGTCCACATGCCGTCGTTGCCATTTTCTCCTCTTTCTTATTTTAGAAAAATTGGCATTACGCCCAGATTGCCATGGAATATCAAGCTGCCATTGACAACGTGTTGTGGAATGAGGATGAGGGAATCTGGCTCGATTACGACATGAGAAATAAGCAGTCCAGGAATATATTCTACTCTTCGAATCTGTCGCCTCTGTACACCATGAGCTACGATTGGAATAAGAGAAATAAATATGCATTGCGATCCGTTTCTTATATTAAAAGAAACAAAATCGATTTGTATTTTGGTAAGTAGAGTCCTTCTAAGTAAATGACGAAATGTTTTTTTTTCCTTCTTTCAACATAAAATCTCAAATGCACGCAGTGACTATGAATCAGATTGAAATCAATAATTTGATTGAATGCATATATTTTGTTATCTCGTTAATTCGCGTAGTCGGTATTTTAATTCTTTTTCAAAATTCTTATTGAAGATCCTGCTAATCGAACATAAGTATTGTATAATAGTATTAAATCTCTTTCTGTCAAAAATTATTATTCCTCGAAAAAAATAATAATTGGTTTTTTTTTTCGAAGAGTCATTTTTGACAGAAAGAGAATTAAATTTTTAAAAAATTAAAAATTAAAAATTGAAACTCAAATGATACAGTCTTAACTAATCAAGATATATATTAAGAGTAAAACCTACTTTATTATTACCTATCTTTATTATTTAACTCTAATTATATGTATCTCATTCGTATAAAAGGGTAGGTATTATAACATTTAGCGTCAAGTTAAATTTCATAAAATTTTGTGTATCATTCGTGTAAAAGATTAATTTTTTAAAAAAGGTAAAGAAAGGCGCTAAAAATATACGTGGTAGGTACCATTTAGATTATATTCTTTTTTATTTGGTATGGTTGATATGAGATTTAACTTGGCATCAGTTGTTGATATCTTTTACAAATGATACATATAATTAAATTTAAGTACAATTATAAATAACAAAGGTGATGCCACTTGGGTTTTACTTTTTAATTTAATAGAATTTAACTTAGTTAGGACTGTATCATTTAGGTTTAAATTTTTAATTTGGTACATTAGATTATTTCAAAGTCATATTATTCGATGCTATCAGATATTTATTACTTTGGTTGTTTGATATTTCTTATACACATTGCAAATTTTTAAATTACAATATTTTTTTATAAGCTAGATTTTAAGCTAGCTTTTATAAAAATTTACCAAATGTTGTCTCGCTCAAAAGAAAAATATTTGGATAAAAATCAGCTAAGTCAGAAATCGAACACAATCATTGAGGTGCAAAGGGGGTAAGATAAAACGTACTTTCGCTTGGTGACTTTGATTTTAATCTCTCGGGTTCGATCATCTCGAATCAAGGCGCAAAATCATCAATTGCGTAAAAAAAACAAACATTAACGTAAGAAAACGATACGCTTGTCTGATCACAGGTGGCACGCCATCCTCCATAAACTATACCGGCGAACAATGGGACTTCCCAAACGCGTGGCCGCCATTGCAATCTTTCCTGATTCTGGGTCTCTATCAAACTCAAGTAAAACAAGCGGTCGACTTGGCCAAGACACTGGCCGACAGATGGCTCAAATCAAATTATCTCGGTTACGACGAATATGGCAAGATGTTCGAAAAGGTAAGCCCATTTTTCTGATGTTAGATCGATCCTTCGGTGGCGTACCAAAAGATTAAAGGAAAACATTTCTTGTGCTGACAAATCGCGACTGATGTTCTATACAACTACTTGCGTTAGAACTATATTAAATCTCTCAAGCAGAATGATAGATTCTACAATATATCGATGCATCAGATCTGTTTTATTCCTGCACAAGAACTTTCTGTCTCACATTGGCTTTCGCCAAATGTCAAACATATAATATCGATCTCATTTCAAGTCCAAAAGCGTATATTAGTTTAGACACAGATAACAGATATAGTTCGAAGATGTGTTCTTCAAAATATATAAATGAATTTAATTCCTATAAAAAAAGTAGTTCTTTTATAAAAAAAAGGAAAGAAAAGATTATATATATAATAAGATATAAAATAAGATATAAACCCATGAATAAACTAATGAATTGGATTGGATAAACGTATGAATTAAGTTTTCGAAACCGCGTTATCTCTCTCCGCAAAAAAGCGTATTGAATTTTGTAGAGACTGAATATACTGAATCTGTTTTTATACGTCTAGATAAATATAATAATGTGAACTCTAGTGGGTTTATATACATAGATTCATATAGATTCGGAAATGAAAATATGCGGAAGTTTGTGATCCTAGAAAGTGATGTATCATTGGAAAACACGCACCTTTTTTAATGATCATTGCTGAGATTGGCAACTAGCAGTTGGTGAGTCTCCCTTGTTAGATAATTCTTCAATACTGCACGTTAAATTCGAACGAATTAGTCGCACATTCATTGCGTTGAATTGAGTAAGATGCCAAAAGTAAATTAGCAATATATGATTACGATTCAATCGGATTGGTCACGCGTTTCATTTTTATGCACATTGGATGAGATATAGAAAGCAAATAATTAATCCATAATTACCTGGTTCAAGCGGATTACAGATAGAAAAATTCAAAAACTTAATTCAATATCGCTTCAACATAATAATTAATAATAATTTTCAACATTTTTCAATAATTTTTCGTTTGCCAGGAAAGTACAAATTAATATATTTTTATATTTATATGTTTATGTATCTGTTATTATTTTTATATTTTTTTATTTATTATCTATTGTAATCATAATATTTTTTATTTCCACATTTTATTATTTGACTTAATATTTTTGTTCTTTATATTTATTTAACTTATAATATAGGTATTATATTGCACATCCATCTCTCGCAATATAAAATCTCTTTTTTATATTTTTTTATTATTTTATTTTATTTGGTTTAATACTTTTGTTTTTCATGTTTATTTAACTTATAATAGTTACAGCCCACTTGATGCTACAATGCTTAATTTGAAGCATTTTTTTATTTATCAATTAATAAAATTTTTTCTTCCGATGGTCAATCAAATACTTTGAAGCATTTATAATGCCAAGTGAATTACGCACTCAATATATTATTTCAAAGTTAATTTCACATTCACCTCTCGCAATATAAAGGTCTCTTTTATTTATTCAAAATTTACTTTGTTAGTAAATAGGCGTTCAAATATTAATATATACGTAGCTGATATCAATGATAAAAATACTAGTGCAAATAATATTTAACATGGACGCAATAACAAAGCACTATTTTTACTACTATAAATACTACTTTAGTCCCGGTACTGTCTGTAGCATCTTCTCGTGTTTCTTTTTGATACGGAAACTTGATGAGGTATATTTCGGAAGAGTCTTGAATTTCGATATGAGGTGAGAGATAGTCGCTCGGACGTGTCTAGCACAAGGATGACCTCGTCTCTTTTCCTTTGTCATTCCACGTACCTTGCTGCCCTACTGGAACGCGGACAGAAACGAGAGAAGGATGAAAAGCCATCGAGAAATATTGTCCGAGGTACATACATATATGTGGCGCGTGTATGTGACTCGTTCTAATCCGTCTGTTTTGTTTTGCCACCCTTTGTTTATGGAGAGGAAAATACGGTTGCGTGCAGGAATGGTACGACGAGGGAAGCGTTTCTCAGCGAGAAGATATTTTATACATTACCAATCTCTCGAAAAAAGAGGAAAATACTGTCTCTATCGATGCTCGTGCATATTGAGAAGAAAATGTCCGTAATAGCCAATATTAGATAGAATGAAAGAACGAGAATTTTCTTGCTTTTTAAATTACACATCGTCGTCTCTGCACAGCGTTTCTATTTACTTTTCATCAAACTTATTTTATTATTGAATTTATTTAACCGCAAAGAGATCAGCTGTATTAAATTATCGATGCTTGATATTATAATATATCATAAATAATTATATAACATTTATTATTATATTTTACAATCTGGAATAGTTAAATTTACTAAAAATAGTAAATTTGAGAATCTTCCTTCTTTCAAATTATATTTATAAACACATTACACAATATACAAGAATATTTACTTTTCATCGTGCCATTTTAATTATTGAATTTATCTTGGAATTTATTTAATTGTAAAGATCGACTGTATATTATTGATGCCCAAGGCAATTATAGTAATTTCCTACGCTAAAACATTCAATAATTATATAATTTGCCAAAAATTGTGTTTGATAATCCTCCTTCCTTTTTTCAATTATTATAATAATTTTTACAAGTATCTCTAGGTATGAGAGAGAGGATATTTGCTTTCTCGATTAAACTCATTTTATTATTAAATTTACTTAATTATAATTAAATATCGGCCGTATTAAAATATTGATTTTCCATATAGCAAATATGCTAATTGAGGGAGCCCATACAACTGATCTTGATCTTGACATATGTTGTCAAGGTCATGATCCTGAATGACCTTTAACAGGTTTCAGTTGTTGCTCGTTATTCATTAAAAAAAAATTAACAAAGTTGTGCTATGTAAAACAAAATTTTTCTGTTTTAAAATAAATTTTCTGCTTTAAAAACAAAAATTTTCTTTTTTAAAAACACTTCTTATATAATTTTTTATTTTAAAGAGAATTTATTTTTAAAGCAGAAAATTTGTAATTTTGTAACGACTTTTCATTCGAAGCAACATCCACCCCCACCCTCCCCTACAATCTCTTCCCTACTACGAGGCTAAGACTTTTTCGTGTGAATGGATCTTGTTTGGTATAGAAAGTCAGACTCTTAATAAATAGGAGGGGGAAGGAGGTGAAGCTGGTTTTGCATGCAAAATCATACATCCTGAGGCAGGGGAGAGATAGGGTAGACTTCACTTCGCGTGAAAAACCATTACATACGTAGGGGAGGGTATATAATAGTTTTTAATATTGTATCTATGTGGTAGAAATAAGACGTTATTTTTTTTCTCATGTCTGTACATCATAATTTAGGAAGTAACGATTAACACATCTGGCATAGCCGCATTATAATAACGCAACTATTCAATAAAACTAATTTAATAGCGTAATTTAAGCCATGATATAAGATACAATTATTACGAGTGTCATTTATAGAGAATGGTGGGCGAAATTTACACTTCGATACTTTGTACAGATTACATCTTGTCGATACTGGTGTATCAATAACGAGCTGTCGCAGGAAATAGCCAGTCCATTTTGTTGAACAAACATGCTCAATCGATTCAATTAAAGTTTCTTGCGCTTGCCTCATTCTGAAGATGAGAAAGGATCTTCGATCTGAAGGTATTCCGTCTCTTGCGAGATTTTACGCGTTGACGTAAGAGAATTGAAATTACATTTTCCATTTGCAAAACTGATTATTTGTCGAGCTCGAGTTAATTCTCTTTTATTAGCTTTATAGAAAAATTCAATGTGAGCAAGATTTCATGGACTGTAAAGTGTTAATAATCGTCGCTCAGATACGTATCAACTTTACAGTTTACGAAATCTTACCCATGTTGATTTTTTTTTGCGTCAATGGCTTTGCATTTTGGCTCTAGAACTGAAATTAAGGCAGGAAATTAATCTAATGACACAATTAAAAATGCTGTTCAATTGAAATTTACATGTAATTTTAATTAATATCGAGAAATCTTAAAACAAAATATTCCTTTACATCAGAACGAACATTTCGAAGAATATTCGCTCCACTCTCAACGAGCTCTCAATCGCTCAGACGACGACACTATAAGTATCATTTAACTAACTAAGGAAAGTTCATCCAAGTTCTCTCGCGATCGGGAGAAATTAGATTTCCACTGCAAGTATCCCTCAACGCGTATTAACTCGCTGCCATGACGGAAACCACGGAGGAAGTGATAATTTAGAATGCGAGTCTTGATTACTTTCGCACGATGCGACGGATTTGTTTTGTGAATCAAAAACGCCCGATTACACGAAGTAATTAATCTTTGAATTTCAGTATAACGCCATGCATCCAGGCGAAGGTGGCGGTGGCGGCGAATATAACGTACAGGACGGTTTCGGATGGACGAATGGCATTGTCTTCGAGTTGTTCCGCCTCTTTCCGAACGTGGAATCTGTGGATAACATCAAATACGACAGCAACGGTATTGATAGATAATATACGGATAGATTAGTAGCTAATTGATTTCGTAGAAGTCTAACCTGTTTCTTTCCAAAATTGAAAATAAATGGATTAAGAGAGAAATTGATACTTGATTGTAACGCTAATTTTTTTAAATTAAATTCTTATACAAAAAGAACTATTTTGCTAAAGTATTTAAAAATTTAGATAGATTCAGATCTGAAAATAATTTTTAATGGAATTATCAAAATAATTATGGAGGAATATAATTATGTAGGAAACACAACGCATGATGAAGAACGTTGCTGAATATAAAATTTTTATATTTTAGCATTCAACTGGAACGTTTCATATAATTATTTTAATAGTCAGAATTATTATATATAATAAAATTATTTTCAGATCTCTCTGGTGAACATTTTTCTCGGATCTTTTGATATAATTTTTCATATTTTTTTATATAAATTTGGAATTTTCAGAATATCTGAGTAATTTTTTTTAGAAAATTTCTCCAGTTTTTTATACAAATTGAAACACTTTTCAAGAAGTGTCGAGAAAGTCTGTATTTTGTCTATAGAATTCTTCATATTGAAGATGTGAATTCTGAAATATTCTGTAAAATTTCTTATTCTAAAAATTTCTGACGAAATCTTATAAAATTTAAAACAGTTTAACGCATTTTTTTCAAAAAATTATATTTTCTCATCTTAAAAATTATATTATCAAAAATTTTAGAATATTTCAGAATTCGCATATATAACAAGTTCTAAAATGTAAATTTTCTTATTATTTCTGAAAAGTGTTCCAATTCATATAAAAATTCTGAGAAAAATTTTCACCAGGACTGTATTTAAATTTTGATTACTCCAATAAAATTATTATGTATGTGTAATCTTTAAAATTAAAAATCGATCAGAGCACATTTTCCTTATATATGTTAATATAGCGTCCCTTTTATTACAGATATTTTTATTTACTGATTGTAAATAAAAATATTATCTTATCATCTTATTTCATAAAATTTTTCTTGCAATAGAATCTGTTTCTTCCACAATAATGTTAGAAATACAGTATTTGTTTTTTTGATTTGCAAACATTTAACAAAATTTATAAATCTTTGAGCAGTAAAATTAATCATCTACGGAATCATTTGTTAAAAGAAAATATAATGTTGACTTACATAAAAGCAATTACTAAACAATTCAAACTAGATTGTTAAAATTTTATCTTATGACAAACAATTACATCATAAAAATTATTTAATACATATAAGAATATAGCGGGATTTAGGTATTATATTTTTAAACGGTTAATCATAAGCGTAGACAATGCGGAGAATCATCTTGAATCATCTAGTCCACAAGAAAAACTAGGGTAATAAATAAAGATATCAACTGTACCCTTATCGCAGAGTATTCTCGTACTTTAAATTATGTGAGCTCCATAAAGTACTCAGATCGACGCAGAAGAATTATAACTTTATTTTATTTTTTAATTTTCTCTCTACTGTGGAGTATATAAAATTGGAACGCAGAGATATATGTTGAACATTACTACGTACCACGTAGGTATAACAATTTGGAAGGACCTCGTTTGCCTACAAATTGATTGCCTACAACATCGTTTGCCTACATCACATTTGCCAATATTCGTTTTTGCGCACAAATATAAAATTAAAAGAAAAAGGCACGTTTACGTGCACAAACTGCATTGCATACATAATATTATTATAAATAAAAATTTCAGAGGCGAAGTCACATTTGCTTGATAATATTCTTGACTTCACATTTGCTTATACGTTTATTTACTTTCACTATTGCCTACAAATCGATTGCATACAAACATTATTCTCTGCTTTAGAAACACAAATTTTCTGCTTTAAAACACAAATTTTCTGTTTTATAAACATATACTATTTTCTTATGTAATTTAAATGCTTGTAGGCACACACACAAAAATCGAGCTGTAGGTAATAATATTATGTGTGCCGTTTACGCGCAATAATGTCATGTCGTGTATCAATAAACGTATCTTTTTCTTTTAATTTTATATATTTTGCACAACAGTGCATATAAGCAATCGAGCTGCAAACAACAATTTTTGTGCGCAATTAATGAACTGTTGGCAATGATGTAGGCAAACGATATTATAGGTAATCAATTTGTAAGCAAAAGGAGCCTTCTCTAACAATTTATATCGTTTGATTAAAGTTGAGGATTTTCACTCTTATATCGAATTTCGAATTGTTACTGTTAATTTATCCTGTTTGTCACATGCGACCAAAAATTCTTTTTTCCGAAACCAGCTGAAATAAGTTATGATTACGCAAGAAATTTTGAATGAGTGAAACGTTGAAATGTTGAAAATTGTAAAATTGTATACATTACTATTTCTTTACAGTTAATGTTACGCTCGAGTATCTATAACACATTTTTTTTATGTTGAGTTAATTATACCGTTTCGTTAATTCTCTGTTTTGCAGTAAAATAAATAACCTGTTGAATCGCATTTATATCGTACATTAATGTAACAAATTGTTGAATAAATGGATGACGCATACGTGCAATGATTTTGCTATGTATATATTTACTTTCTTCTAAAGGCATTTTTAAGGTTTTCTTTATATTGTCATTATATTTAATCAATCTGTACATGATTACACTAAATAAATAAAAAGAATTGAATATGGTAAGTAAATATACTCACCCATAAATATAGATCATTGAATCGATACAGTGACTTATATATTTTATAAATAAATATAGATAAATAAGGTTTTAATAAGGATCATTAGTTACCTAATTCATATCAATTATCTAATTCACTTATTAAATCATATCTCATCAATTTTTTTATTACTATTATTACAAACAAAATCTAATAATAAAATAAAATAAATAAGAAAAATGTAAAAATATAAACAAAAAATTTTTCAGATTACATTTTAATTTATACACGATGCAAATATTTAAAAAAGATAAAATTTATGTAATTTTTAACTAATTCATATAGCCAAATATACAAAAATTCCTGATATAATAACTGCGGTTTTATTCTGCATTGTAGTGTTTTTATATTTTTATATAAAATTTCATAAATAAATAATTTGATAAATAAATAAGCACTAGTGAATAATAATGTAAATATAAAATATTTTATAGTAATCCTACGTATGAACCGTATCTTCAAGGAACAGTCAAAATTTCAAAGTTTCCCTTTGTATTTTGTTACATAAAAAAAAATATAATATCTGAGTTTAGAATACAAAGTAAAGATGTAAAACAATAAAAGAAATTTTTTTTCGATTTTTCACAACTAATTTAGGAGAAATATGGTACAAGCATAAACAACTCACGGTTTACACAACATTAGTGAAAAACAGTGATTCACACACAGGGTTAAATTTGCTTTTTAGCGGACTTATTGCAAAATTTTATATTTATATTATCCAACTACAGTACTTATTTATTTATCAAATACTTATTATGTTATTTAATATTTTGAGGACTATTTAATTTATATACCTACTCATAAATGATAAATAAAATATATATACTGTATGAGATAAGCATGATAATAACATTCTCAATCATACATCTTATTATTTTTATTTGCTAATTTATAATTTTTATAAGAAATATACATTTTTGGAAATCTTCAGACATGATTTAGAAAACCGGTTACTTATCACTACCGCTCACGTCACCGTGGCTTCATGCGGAATTATTTCATGGATTAAAACTACGTGAAACTTAATAAGCTTTTCGCAAGGGATTAGCCTCATTTTCTCGTCTTTTTTTACACAGAATACCCATTAACGTGAAAATACGATCTTGATTTCGAAATTTTCTCGTTTTTGCCGTTGATATTGAGGAAAAATAGAAGCGATAAATTATACGGAAAAATCACGTTTCGTTTATTCGAGAAAATATTATTTATAAAATGAAATTATATATCGTAACTTTTTGACAAGATAGTTTTGGCTAGGTAATCCTTTTCAGATTGAGAGAGTTTATGTGGCATTATCATTTCTTCCATTTTTCACCGTTGTCATAACCCAGCTTGAACAAATCCTTCAAGACGACGTTGAACATTACGGTAACAACTCCCTCGACCCTCATGCGTGTGACTGTAATATTACAAAATAGATACAATTTGAAAGAAAGGCATTATAGTCCGCGAGCTAATGATGATTTTCCTTACATGATTTGATACCGGTTGGAAATTTTTGTGTTGTTAGTCTGTATATAGAATTTGATCGACATAGCCGTTATTGAGATATAATAATCGTGAAACTCATCGCTCCGCATAAATATCCGGCAGTGTCTCGTGTTAAGAATGCTACGCGTTCCCTTAGCTCCGAGCCACTACCTGTCTCTTGATAGATGTGGAAAAGAGAAAAGTCAATGCCTTGTTGTCTGAATTGGCCGCAATATAGAATCGCATTCAATCACTGTTGTTAAAAATTCTGATGCACAAATGTTATACCGCTTGAAACTTCTTTAGGTAGTAGTTTGAACTCTTTAAAGTATAGTAACAACAATACCCTACGAAAGAGATTGCATAAATTGTCCGGCTACGGATCGAAGATAACAAAAAATGAGATGCCTTTACATTATTTGATACCGATTGACTTTTTTGAAGATAATATCTAGAAGAATATCTTCTAAAAAGCATTAAAAAGTCATATAAAAATCTGGCTGCCCTCAGGCGTTGCAAAAGTCATCAACCCTTTGAAGACGCTTGGACGATCTAGGCGATGGCGCGTTGTGACGCGAAGTCAACTTATATTAATTATGTATAATTATGTGACAATATGAAAACTGACTTCCTTGCTCTAATATATTATTTAAGAAGATTATAAGAAAGGTTTTCTAGTCATCGACATTTTATGTTCGATCGAATGTTATTTCAGTTATTAAAAATTGTAAGTGTTTTATAATAAGGAAAATTTATTATAAAACACTGTCCTATTGCGGTCGGTCCGGATGTGGTACTGACTTTTTTTCTTTTCTACGACCTAGACTAACCTAGACAAAATTTTTTTTCAGTCGGTATCGTCGGTACGTAAAGAAAATTATAATTCCTGGATTATTAATGGCAGCGCAAAAACGTCTTAGGGAGCGTTTATATTGACCATAACCGTATACTGTATGCCGTAATCTAAGAATTGACTAAATCACAATCAAGTATTCCCCTCTCATTCGACGGTAAGAAGAATAAAAATTGAAGGTGATTGGTTAATTTTTACAAATTAGGGTTCAGACTTTAACAGAAAAGCAGAAAAGCAACAGCCAATCAATACTTGCGCTGGTAATAAGCAACCAGAAAACTAAAACCAGCACGAGTTTTTGATATTACATTATTATTTAGCTTCTCTCTCTCTCTCTCTCTCTCTCTCTCTCTCTCTCTCGTGTAATTTAAAATTTTATCCCGAAACGTTTATTTTTTATAAGCGTTTCAAAATACTTTGATAGTGTTGGTCACTAATGGTGAAAATAATTCAAAGTGAATCATTCCTATGCGTAGTAACTTGAAAGTAGAGGAAAGCAGATAGCCAATCACATTTAAGCCATTTTATGAAGATCCAACTTGACTGACGGCATGGACCAAAAAAAGGACTGAATATAATTAGTTGACATCTGAATTAATTTCATAATACAAATATGACACCGTCGATTATATTCCATTACATTTCCAGCCTTCTAAATATAATTAATTTAACATTACATAATAGACACATTACATAATAGATCAACGAGAAATATCTTGATGCTCCTTACGTTCTCTGCCGCCGCCGGACGCAAGTATAGTGGGATCAATTAATTCCGGTCTTCTGCCGGTTAACCACTCCATGAAATGCTGCAACATGGATGACGATTCCGGGACGTATATCGACACCCTTTCAAGATTTAAAATTTCGTAAGTAAAAAGCATCAAAGCATTAAAGCATCCTTTGATGCTTTAATGGGACAATGCACCATTTCAAAGAGATTGAAATTGATATGTACTAAGGTACGTACCAATTGAACTGAGATTTCACTTTTTTGGAATGAGAGTGAAAATAAATTTCAAATTTTCGTAATCCGGAAATATCATTTTTTCACAGACACTTATAAATGTTACCAAAAATGGCATTTAAACAACTTACAGAGCTGCGTATATGAAAAAAAATTTTCTTTTGTGTTGGAGTACTCTTTAAAATCTCTTAGAATGAAATTTCACTTTAAAAGAATAAAAATTGAGCCAGTCATTGGAAAAGAATGAAAATATTTTTCACTTTGAAAAAAGAATGGGAAATTTTCATTCCTTTGGAGTGAATTTCACTCCTTTGGAATGAGATTCACTCCAAAGAAATGAAATCTCACTTCTAGGTTTTTTTAATATCATGTTTGGTAACATTGTCAAATGTCGTCTGTAAAAAAATGATATTTCTGGATCATGAAAATTTGAAATTTATTTTCACTTATTGATTGATAACTAAATTTAAAGGAATTTCACTAAAGGTTAACAACAAACAATAATCAATGAATAATGCAATGTTTACCTGTGACATCTTTCATTATCAGATATAATTCGTCTTGATCGCAAGATGTGAAACAAATATCTACAGTTACAAAGAATATTTAGGCTTTGTAGCATGCTCCTATAATCCGAAATAGCATTGGCCATAAGTATAAAACATTTTCGCAAATTAACGTCATCCTATATTTAACGAAAAATAAATTAAAAAATATTTTATTAAAAAATAATATTTATTTTTATAATAATTTTTTAATCCTTTGTTAGTCTTACTTTTGAATTATTATAACAGAATAAAATTATTTTGAGAACTTTGCATTTTCTACAATTCTTAATATTCTATTTTAATCATCCCATAAATGTTGAAAATAAAAGCAGGGACAATTATAAAATAATATTCTATCTTTTTATTTGTTAAAATTATGTATAATTATATATAAAATTGACATATTTTATATATAATTATATCTATATATATATATATATATATATAATATGTTCATTATATAACATTTTTTCCGGGTAGGTAATAAGAATAGGGAATAACAGATTTCAAGCTAGATTTCAGAAACTGCGTACATCAGATTACATGGTTTTTCATAGGATGAAAGATGTGATCGAATTGCCACTACGAATGCTTCGAAGCATTTGATTAATCAATCGGAAGAAAAAATTTTACTAATTAACTAATCAAAAAATGCTTCAAAACATTCGTAGAGAGAGACAACTCGATCGTATCCGAAATCTATATATAATTTGCTGTTTCTATTGTACGTACTTTTAGTTGTGTCTCAGGCTTAATACCTTTTCTCATGATATCCAGTTTTCAGAGGCAAATGACACACTCCGTATCCCCTGATGACGTCGCGACCGAAAAAATCCAAGCCGTAAATTGACATGATAAGTTGTGGCCCTATTTGGCAAATACATATTTCGCTATTTGTATTGTAGATTAAAAATATGGAATGTGAAAAACAAGGAAAAATAATTTTTTTTCACATTTTTTACTTGTTTTATCCTTCCTTTATAACGCGTATCATAAAAAATATTTTTACATATCACTCACATCCATGTGGATTTGTACTCTTGAACGTAATCTCCAATGGAAAGTTCCATACGGCGAGATTTCTAGAATCGTTGCTGCATTTGCACATTTGTGTCAATCCTTCTTCGATTCCCTGTGAAAAGATATTTATTATAAATTCGCGATTTCACAAATTAGGTATCTAAAAGTTATTTCGATTTCATTGCGAATTCATTTACATTTTGTTGTCATTATGTGTTGTTATTATCAAAATAACAACATATAATGTCACGACAATATTCTAATTGTGCAAAAGAAGTACTTGAGATTCATCGTTTAGTTTTTTGCTGTAAAACAGAATCTGGAATCTACATCTTGTTCTACACTTTTCTTGATATGACAACTGGCATTATAACATTATTGTATGAAGCATCTTCACATAGAAAAGAACATGTTTATTTAATTACAACTCCCGACTGTTGAATTTAATGTCAACTAGATGTAATTTTGCGTTTTAAGAATATTATTGAATTACTGAAGATGGCCAGATTGTGGCCGAAACGTTTAATGTTTTAATTAATGTAATAATAATTAAATATCATAAACTATAACTTGTGCTGTGGTTTTTTATGCTTCTTCTTTTTATATGTTTTTAAATTTATAACGTTAGTTTTCAAGACATATGATATAATTATTCTTCAAATTTCTTAAAACTATTTTGCGTAATTATGAATTCAAAAGCAACCATAGAGACAATAATTAATTTATGTTAGCTCAAATAGAAATAAAAAATACAAAAATAATAAAAGGCATAGAACATTTAAACCACACGCTGGGTCTTTTTTTGTGCAAGATTCGTTCGAATTCATTAAATAATAGAAATCTTGCGCATAAAAAATCCAGCGTGTGGTTTAAATGTTCTATGTCTATAAAGCCATTATTATATTCTTTCTTATTAATTTTCTTACTGTTAAAAGATAAGAATAATGAACAATTCATAGAATTTTGCAGTTAATTAATTACATTTAGTTGACATAATTTCGAAATTTTATTGATCAATAAATATTATATTCTAAACATAAAAGGAGATTATACGAAGTTTTTCCTTTTGATGTAATTCAATATTGTCGCATGCCTTAGATTCTCTTATGGCAATAATAACGTAATTTTATTGTTCTTTTCGATTTTCTTTATTACTGGGAACTTACCGCAACGACGCTCCAGTCAGGTCCGAAATGAAAGCAGTACTTGCAATAAATGTTATTGACCTCGTAAAACTCTGCATGCTCGATAGAGCCGGTAACAGAGAGAAAAAATTGTCCTTCCACTGACATACTTGTCGACAAAAGAAAGCTTTGTTTTTCGAATTTCCTTTTTTGAACTTGTGATCAATAATACCCTGATCATTCGCCCTTTACAAAACACTCAAGACTCTTAATGCTCTTAATCTTCTGTTTATATAATCGAACTGCAAGTTGTTACCATGGAAATGACACATGTGTATTTAAAATGGTAACGCATCGTTGCGTGTGGATTGTGTTGTGAGCCGCAACTGTATCGTAGAATTTTTAGACATTTTTATGTTATTATTAATATCTTCGAAATTTCTTTGAAATGAATCTCTAATAAATAATTTATTTATAACAATGATGCATAATTTTTTTATGATATCTTTTCTCTGAAATTTGACATGACCCATTACTTTTTTATCATTTATATAAATGAAAAATAATTAAAAAAAATTATTTATATAATATATAATTTCATTAATAAATAATAATTACTAATATAACTGACAAGAGTATTACTTTCTTTGCTGAACACAGCCAATAATTTCTATATTTCTATATTTGACTCAATGTAAGAAATAGTCAATCGTAAATTATGTTTAGAATTCATTTTTTATTTTGCAATCCTCAATAATATAATAAAATCAACAAATGCTTTACAAATAATAAAAATCAAAACAAGGAGCATGCAAGTGTTGGATGTTTTTTGCCTAATTTATTCTGATAATAAATATAAATAATATTAAGACTAAGAACGACCATATATATGAATACAACAATTAGATAGAGAACGCCCTTAGTGGTCAAAGTTAGATGTTTCGAATAATACAATATATTTTTTATTAAATCAATTTATTTCTATTTTGATCAAATACAAGAATTTTCATATTTAATTAGATTTATTTTCATCGATCTAAATTCATATCATATTGATTAAGAATTAAATCAAATTTTGCTGCAAAAAATCATTATAAGTCAAATTATTTATTAGATCATATATGCATATATATGCATCCTGTGTATGTCACGTGATCTGAGTGTATTATGTAACTGTATATTATGTGAAAACAGTGTATGTGATTCTCTCCGTGTTTATATACTATGTGAAAGTACATGAACTTAAAAAACATGGCACTTCAAACATGACGGCAAAATCGGCAGTCTAGATACAAAAGTCCATACTAAGATTACCTTTTTCATCTGATTATTTGACTGATATCTTAACTAATATTGTTATAGCTCAATATCTTTAAACTCTTTGAATTGCACATTGTTTCGCCTTCGCCAGATAGAATCAAAGGAGGGTAGAGCGGATAGTGTTCTCTTCTCTGATTGGTTCCGTCATTTATAGTGCAACTTCCGTATATATGTATATGTACATATACATATGTAAGTACATATACATAATACTAGTGCAGTACAATACTAACTATACAGTGTGCAGCATCGTATGTTCCATCACGCTCCTATCATATCTCCTACTCATTCCAATGATAATCTAAAAATGACGGCTTCCGGTGAATCCGCTCTACTCTTCCTTGATTCTCTCTGGTCTTCGCATAACACGCACGGCATCTACAAGAGAACACTTGAAGCAAGGGAATTAATGAAGATCAATTAAGGTCGTTCATTGGCTAATAGTATATTTGGCTTTTTTCCAAAACAATATATTTTTATAAAACCAGTTAACAACTAGAAAATAATGATGGCGCTTCCTCGTTGATAATAAGTATTACATATTTATGTACATGTAGCAACGCCTCAAATTGTATTCACGATTTTGAAACAAGCGCATTGACCGATACGTGTAACTACGCATTGACGTAGAGTAAGACTCTATCCGTCAGAGTTTTGTCGTCAAACTTGTAAATATACGTTTTCTTCGCGTTGTGTAAGTGATTAGTATTGTCAAGTAGAAGTGAGGCAAGGGGCTATGAACTAACTGAAATTGACTAACACCATACATCTAAAATACCTAAGTATATTTGAATTTTGTCTTTAGATGTATTTTGAATATTTTTACGATATATAAACGTTTGCATTGAACTGCGATGGCTAGATATCGTACTCATTCACTTATTACAAGAGAACAGATACGTGATGACATTGTATTACCCTGATCGGATTCGTTCCATTCAACATATTTTTTTCTCTTCGCATATGACTCTTCGAAATATCTATTTGAGATTAGTTTATCGTTTACCACTCGATATTTCCTTCATGCGATTCAAAGCAGAACCGGCTTTGAACCAACCGATTTGCTGCTCATTCATCGTGTGGTTCAAACTGATGGTGTCCACTTTGCCGTCTTTACGTTTGATTTGGGCTTGGACCGACTGAAAAAAATCATATCAAACAAAAGGAAAGATAAGTCAAACATTCATCGAAAATTTTATACATCAGATATTAAAAGTAAAATTAAAGTTAAAATATTTAATTACATTTTAATTATACGTATACGTATATATTTTCGCAATAAATTCTTTGCAGCGTTCTAAGGCTTAAGGGGAGTGAGAAGGGAAAATTATACATATTATGCGATCTCACAGGTTTCAATGACTTTGACATATGTTATCGAGGTCATGACCCTGAGTGATCTCTAACAGATTTTAGCCGTCGCTTGTTATTTATTAAAAAGTTATTAAGAAGAAAAGTTTAAAAAAATAACTCTTTTCTACTATATAGAACAAAAATTTTGCGCTTTAAAATAGATTTCCTGCTTTAAAAATTTTATTTTTTCATATAATTTTTGTTTTATATATTTGTTTTATATAGCACATAGGTGTGCGTACGACTTTCCATGCCAAGTGACTTCCACCCTATCTCCCCTCCTGTTAAGGTATGCGACGACTTTTCACACGAAGCGAGGTCCACTCCATCTTCGCGTGGAAAGTTACGCGGCTCTTGGCAAGGAGGAACATTTACATAAAAATATTATTAGACACCAAGATCGATTATATATCCAGTCTCGATTATATTTGTGGTTATTGCCTTACTTATTTAAAATATTTCCTTAAATTTTTGGATCCTTTTGTTTAACTTATTTTCATGTTACAAGCAAAATATTTTTTACAAACCTTGCCAGGTGCCAAATCATTCAAGCCGAGAAGACTGATCTTGTCGTTAGGCTGAATTTTGTCATAATCCGCAGGGTTGGAGAAGGTCAAAGGCAAGACACCTTGCTTCTTCAAATTTGTCTCGTGTATACGTGCAAAACTCTTCACGATGATGGCACGACCGCCAAGATGACGCGGTTCCAGGGCAGCGTGCTCCCTGGAGGAACCTTCACCGTAATTCTCGTCTCCCACCGCAACCCATTTGACACCCTTCTTCTTGTAATCGCGTGCAACGTCAGGTACTGCACCCCATTCATTTGTCAGTTGATTCTTGATCTTATTCATCTCGCCATTTTCAGAATTAACAGCACTAAAAAGATTATACGACAAATGCGATTAACATAACATTATCGTATTATATTAATAATATTACATATAATTTTGAAAAATTTATTCTTATATCACTCTGTTATTTCAAAAGTGACACAACGAAAAAAAAATTAACCAATAGAAAATAAGAAATAACGGTTTATAACGGTCGAAGTTAAATTTTTAATGTTTAAATAATTTCATGTAAATTTGTATATAATGTAAATTGTACATACATATATTCTATATTTGTAATTATTTGCATTGCGCACCGAATTAATTTTTTCGAGCTTAGAAACGCAGCTAACTACTATAGTAATATACTAACTACTATATATAGTAATATCACAATTGATGCTCAATAAGAATTTTTTAAGAGATCTTAATATGCTGGACATCTCTGTAAATAAATTTATTAGGTGTTGGAATTAATTCGTAGCGTTTTTTAATGAAAGAATGTTATTTATTTCACATGAGCATTAAAAAATACATTAATGAAAGTACTTCCCATCACTTGTAAAACGCTACGAATTAATTCCAACACCTAATACTTTTTATAGCCAAAATATTACCTCAATCGGAAATCGAACTCGGATCTCTAGCATTCTCTTGAATTACTTTCATTCCCTAATTTAAAAATCTTAATTTATATGATGACTTTATATATACTTATAATATACTTACCCAATGAACATATTGTTGGAAATATTATCAAGATGTCCACGATACTTAAGCCATGGCCCAGCCGCGGAGATATGATCTGTGGTGCACTTGCCTTTGACTTTAATCAGGATCGTCAGGTCCTCTAGGTCCTTGCCATCCCATTTATCGAAGGGTTCCAGCAACTGTAATCTTTGGCTTTTGGGATCTACATCGACCTTAACTTTGCTACCGTCTCTTGGTGGTGTATCGAAAGTGTCCAGACCGGGGTCAAAACCACGATTAGGTAATTCGTCACCTGTACAAATAAATAGATTTATCTAGTAATACATATGTGTATATGTATCATAAATATACACAAAAGAAATAATGTTATTATAGTAATCTATCTTTACAGAAATTTAATACTGAAAATAATTAATTACTAACAACAATGCTTAAAATAAATAAATAATCACTACCTTTCAGTATTAAATTTCCAGAATTGGAAAATAATTCATTTCTTCTAACAAGTTCTAGATAGAGTTACTTTTTTTTAGTAACTGCAACTTATTTTATTCCTTTTTTTTTCTATCTATAATCGTGACTTAACTTAGTTACATTTTTTGGTAACTAGTAATTAAATTAATAATTACTTTTATATTCACTTTATATATTTCAAACTTATTCATTAACATGGGCTTATCATAATAAAATCAAAATAAAATAATCAGTGACTATTTCTTGTGATTAGAATATATCTTAATTCCTGATTAAGAATTAAACTAAGAGCCTTTTAATGTGTCTTAATATTGTATTACTAAATTAACAAAATCATTTTGAATTAGCTGCTGTTAATATGTTATAATAATAACTATTATGTGTTTCGCAGGTTTTCTCCATGTCTAGATCCATTTTTGGAATGCCAACATTTCGTGAGCTTCGCAGTTCACTTCATCAGGGCGAGGAGCAGCCTGATACTGAAGTATGATCTAGACGGAGAAAACCCGCGAAAAACACAACAGTTATATAGAAAGTACTCGTGGAAATCTCAAGAATATGTTATAATAATGTTTTTCGCGTATATTTTTTGCTAACAACTAATGATAAATTCTGTAACACACGCGCGCGCATACGACAAATATTATCAACTAACCATATGGACTGTCCAGAAGAAATTCTTTTCCATCCTTGCCCTTTAATCTATCTTTCACCGGATTAAAATCAAGTTTACCAGTGATGGAGAGAGCGGTAACAAGCTCGGGACTTGTTACAAACGCGTGCGTTGCTGGATTAGCATCATTCCTACCCGTGAAGTTTCGATTATACGATGTGACAATCGTATTTTTCTCTCCCTTTTTAATATCCTGACGATTCCATTGACCAATGCAGGGCCCGCAGGCATTAGCTAACACTGTACCACCGAATTCACGAAGCGTTTGCGCCTAAGGCAAATTAAAATGCTATTATAAACAAACAATAACATAAATAATCTCTAATGTTTTTGTTAAAAAAATATTTTTAATATTTTTAATTTTTTGCGCTTCTCTTTCTATTATATTTTGTATTATATTTTCAATTTTTCTTATATTCTTTTTATTTTCAATTATATTTTATATTATTTTCAATTTTTCATAAAATAAAAATCCATTTCATTGATGGATAACCTATTATGAAAAACCACTTAAAAAGTCATACGTATCGAATCGAATTGTGCTTTATATATTTCTTGATCCATAATCATACGTCAATATGGCCTTTTATGCAACAAATCTCTTTACATTCTTGAGAGATGCATTAAAGAACGAATCACTTTGTTTTAAAACGAATCTCTTGCTCATCCTCGCATCTTGCAATACGCTTCGCTAATACTGTAGAGCAAATTAATGTTATTATATAGTATCATACAGTGTGAACAATTTTGGAACACTTTTGCTAAATAAATCTATTTTATTAATACATACTCTTTTCTTTCTGTTATACATTTCTTGACAAAAGAAAGATTACATATGGATCTAGACGCTTGGATTAAGATCATCTTTTCGATAACAATGACAGATACAACTTCAACAAGTAGAATCTTTTTTGTAGGTCTCGTCAATATGAATCAAATTATAGTCCTATATAATATTAGTCATTTTGCCATATCTGTCATCATTTCTCAAATAATACTTTTTGTCTAGACATGTACATAGATAACTTTTTTTTGTCAAAGAGTATATAATGTGAGACTTTATATGAAAAAATATTTTATTATAACGATATTTATAACGATATTTTCAACTTTTATAAAATAGATGTATTTTAGTGATAGATAATTACAGATAACTTTTTGTAAAGAACGATTTAAGATGTTTTGAATATTATAGGACAATGTAAGAGATATTAAAACATCGTATTGATTATATTTGGAAAAAATTTCCAATAATTATGAATGTACTATTTCTTGTAAATTGTAAAAATATTCATCAAAAGAAATATAATTATTATAACATTAAGAAAACAATACCAGATCATTTGAATGAATGGTAAATATTTAATATAATGCCTCCCTCCTCCGATTTTCCTTATAATTTTCGTGTATTTTCATGCATAGAATATATTTCGAGAAGAAAAATCGTCATAAATTTAAAGTCTATATATAATTTTGCAAATTATAAAAACGAAAAACTTACAATACCATCGCGCTCAATTGTCGCGCGAATTTGCTCGGATCCAGGAGTGACGTTAAATGCAGACTTTGCTTTCAAGCCGTGTTTCAAAGCTTGCTTAGCGATGTTAGCGCATCGACCCATGTCCTCGTAAGAGCTATTAGTGCAGGAGCCGATCAGACCAACTTTAATCTCATTTGGCCAATCATTCTTCTTGGCGGCTTCGCCTATAACGATCAGAAAAAATAGATATCTTTGTAAAAATAAAAATAGAAGAAGTGAAAATTATCTGTTTGTTTTGAATTTCCTCATATAATTTAATTACCTAATTTAGAAATCGGGTGAGCTAAATCCGGCGTGAAAGGTCCATTCACGTGCGGTTCCAAAGTCGACAAGTCTAGCTCGATAATCTGATCATATTTAGCATTAGAGTCGGCCGTTAACAGACTCTTATGTTGATCAGCAGCTCCAGCAATCTCTGAACGTCCGGTTGCCTTTAGGTAATCTTGCATTCTATAGTTGTATGGGAAAATTGAAGTAGTCGCACCAATTTCGGCACCCATATTGCAAATGGTAGCCATTCCAGTGCAGCTGATACTATCAACACCTGGTCCAAAGTACTCTACAATGGCGCCGGTACCACCTTTGACGGTAAGGATACCGGCTACTTTTAGAATAACATCCTTGGGACTAGTCCAGCCTTTGAGTTCGCCCGTGAGTTTTACGCCAATGACCTTGGGACACTTGAGCTCCCACGGGATGTTCGCCATGACATCGACAGCATCGGCACCGCCAACACCGATACACAAACAACCTAGACCACCTCCGTTCGGCGTATGTGAATCGGTACCGATCATCAATAGACCAGGGAAGGCATAATTCTCAAGAATAATCTGATGGATAATGCCAGAGCCAGGATTCCAGAAGCCAACGCCATATTTAGCACCCGCAGTCTTCAGAAAATTATAAACTTCCTTATTGATGTCCTTAGCTCGTTGCAAATCTTCATTACCGCCGATCTGAGCTTCGATTAAATGATCGCAGTGTATGGTGGAAGGTACTGCGACTTTCGGTAGACCTAAAAAAAAATTCTCTATTTATTACCGTAATCAGAAAGACTATAACTTTTATAATAACTTTATTGTAAAATATGAGAAATGTTTTACAGAGGTGATAACAGAGAATATCACTTCAAAAAATGAAATATGTTGTTTTTATGAATATAGATCTTTGATACACTTATTATAAAATATACACTATTATAAAATTATTATAAAATTAATAATATTATAAAATTAATAATAATACATTATAAAGGAAGACGATTTTTATAGAAGTCAAAGATATAATCAAGTCTCGTGTGACACTTCATGCTGTCTACATCTCTGCTCGTCGCTCCGCTCTGATTTCGCCTTCTTGCTCATTTTCTCTCTTGTAAAAAATACTGCCTTTACTTATTAGCTCGCTGCACATTTTTTGTTTTATTATAATCGTTGGCGATTATTGCAGCATCTCAGTTTCATCATTTAATTTTTTACTTTTAAGAATTTCGCGAATGCTGGTCGACGAGCAGAATGTATTTCTGTGAGTGACACGATCTTTCTGCGTTTCGTTTTATTAGTTTGTACTGCATTAATTGTGTGTTCATTCGCTTCTACCTTTGTTTAAAAGATAGGCATAGATATAAATAATTATTTTGTTAATTGGCTGCGTGCCTTGGTTGTGTGATCTTACGCGTAAACACATTCTTTTATACTGTGTCTAATTTCGTGTATTTTAGCATGAGTCAGTTGACGTGTACCAAATGTAAACGTTTTATTTCGCGTAAGCGCTCTTGCGCTTTCTGTGGCGCTGACAATAGTTTGCGTCTTTCCGATGATTGCGTTCCTGTAATTACAACTGGGGATGGGTCGTCGTTGCCTCTGCTGCTATCTCCTCGGCTGATTGCGTCTCGCCGCCTTTTCTCTCACTTCTACCTGACGAAAATGACGGAATGCGGTATCATTCTTCTCAGATGTCTTCTAATGTCTCATTAGTTCTTTATGCAGTTAAGTCCTCCTTGTCTACTCTAACTAAATCCATCTCTTCTTTGGAACACAGAATTTCTCCTATTGAGTCAGGAGTTGATTTAATCTTCTAGATCTCGAGGCTATTCTGAAGACATTTAATACTAGGATGGTGGAGTTCGATGGGACACTTCAACGTTTCGGGGATGTCGAGGATGCGTCGAATCGACTGGCAGCGACGATGGATAGCCTATCCGCCGATCTAGTTGCTATGGATGCAAGGCAGGTCATCCTTGAGAAGCGCTTCGCTAGTCTGGAAGAGGAGGTGCGTGCTGATGGTTCTCATGCCTTGCCGGATGGACTGTCTGTTAATTTTGAGCGCATAATCAATGAATAGAGGGAGCTCATCGTATTCGATCTACTAAAGATCCCTTCAGAGAATTGCACCGAGACTATAACAAGAGTTTCATCCTCTCTTGATGTCTTGGTGTCTTCATCGGAGATTGCTTATGTCTTCAGGATTCCTGGCAAAAATTCGTCCTCGCCTCCACTTATTGTCAAATTTATGACAATAGCAAGACACAATGAGCTAATCGCCAGGACTTGTCGGAGAAGTGGACTGAATGCATCTGCGGCTCCTGGCGGCCGGCCGATAAGATCTCTATTTGCGAGCGGGCTACAGCGTCTAAGCGGCGCACTTTTACTGAGACTCGTCGATTGGCGACGGCGCATGGTGTTGGGCGTGTTTGAATATGTAGGGGGATTATATATTTTCGCGTTAAGGATAATACGTCCTCATATCGTTACACCTCCCCGAATTCACTTCTCTCCATCCTGTTTCACCCTCGTCCGCTCCCTCTCATCCCGCTCCCCTGTCCCGCTTGCATCCGGTGGAGGTGACTCTGCGTGATTCCCTGTAGATCCATCTCAATTTTCGGGTTCGGAGACGGGTGTCTCTCGCAATGGCAGACTGCGTTTTGCGCACATTAACATTAGGTCACTCCTTCCGCATATTGCGTTCTCCTGCGAACTAGCAGCGCTACAAGAGTTTGAGGAACGAATGTGAATATTGCTATTCGTCGTGAGAAAAAGTTCTTCCTCTCTACTTCGCTTACAACTGATTCCTCGCTCTAATTCTGAAGAAATCTCTGTGCCCTTGGCGATGCACAATCCTCCTCTGTTTCTATACCTCTGCATCTTAGAAACCCTTCCCTCCTGAATAATTATTTTCTTGATCGTTTTCTCTATCTTCTTCATCTTATTCTTCTAACTCTTTTATTCGCCTTCTTTCCTCCTTTCCTCACGTTTCCTCGACCTTCAACTTTGCTCCAATCATTCCCAGTAATCTCTACAATATTTTTAAGCGTGACTTGCGCTGGATCTCTCCAGTCGCATACTCCTCCTTCCTCAATGTCTTGATCCTCTTTTCTATATGTTAAATTTCTCCCTTTCCCTCCTCCTGAAAACATTCAACTGTTCTTCCCATTCCTAAAACTAATAACTTCTCTTTTTCATCTTTTCGTCCTATCTCGCCCCCCCCCCTTTCCTCTCAAAGCTGAGTGAGCTGCTTGAGTGTATCTGTATTCTTAATGTCTTTATCTCAAATTTTAATATCCTTCCCTCCTATCAGTCTTTTCATCGATCTCACAGCACGACGACGGAAATTGCTTCACATCTCTGACGTCGTGCTTTGTAATTTCGACAATTGTCGTCTTACTTCTATTGTTGCGATGAATTTCACAAAGGCTTTTGATATCGTCAATCATAATCTACTTTTAGTCAAACTCAAGTTATGCAGTGCTTTCTCATCCTGCTTTCTCACTAATCTGCTCGTTCCTTATAAACCGCAGTCTTCATATATAATCCTTTTCCTCTTTTCTCCTCTACTCGTGCCGTTCTCTTTGATGTTCTCCAGGGTTCCATTCTTCCTTACTCTTTAATATTTTTGTCTCTGATTTGTCTAATGTTTCTCTGTCCTTCGAGCTCTTCATGTATGCAGATGATACATAATTCTTCTCAAATTTCCTTTCACTCATTCAATGATTTAGCAACCTGTTCTGATTTGAATACAAACTTAAAATCTATTGCCAAATGGTCCACTAATAATGCTCTGCACCTAAATCCTTCTAAATCATCCTTGTTGTCGATTCCTCAATTTGTTATCCCGTATTCAGTCCTTCGACATTTCTCTTAATTCTATTCCAATTCCTCGCTCCTCTATTGAGATTCTTGGTGTCCATGTTGACTCTTCATAGTGATTCGAATCATACGTGGCCATCAAGTGTCGGACTGCTTATGCTCGTTTATGTCTTCTTTATCTCTTTCACCACATCCTTTCCTACTCTCAAAAATTCCTCACTTTTCAATTACTTGTTTACATTTAATTGTTGATGTTAAACGTTGATGTCGTCTACATTCCGGCTCTTAACAAACATCTGCTAAATCGTATACAGCATATCCAAAATTCTTGTCTCCGCTTCTCCTATTGCGTCCATAAATACGACCATATATCTCCGTATTACTAGAGATCTGGCTGGCTTAAAATTTGGCAACGTTTTATTCTTCACTTATGCTGTCTTATATTTTCTCTCCTTCAAATACTCCTCTATATCTGCGATATCTCCTTCAGTGGAACATCATTCCTCTTTTAATTCTCTTGTCACCAAATATCAAAATTACTTATCCTTCCCCATATATCGGTTCACTAAGTTTCGTACCGCTTTCTCCTACACCTCTGTCAAATATTTTAATTCACTTCCTGATAAATTCAATAAAAATCTCTCTCTTTCTGTTCTCCTTTCGTTCCGCTGCCTTGCATTTCATCACAGTATTTAAACGTCACAGTATTTAAACGTCACAGTATTTATTCATCACTCACAGTATTTAAACGAGACTGATGTAATTGATGTGTTTGCGGGGGTGTGTGTGTGTGTGTGTGTGTGTGTGTGTGTGTGTGTGTGTGTGTGTGTGTGTGTGTGTGTGTGTGTGTGTGTGTGTGTGTGTGTGTGTGTGTGTGCGTGCGTGTGCGCGTGCGCGTGTGCATGCATGTGTCTCAATTATAATTAAAAAATTAAAGATAATAAATATTAGTAGAAATGATAATAAAAATTGTACGATTGTAATATATAAATATACACCACAAAATGTCTGAATTTTTCATACAAATTTTAACAATATACTCTATGAGTTGTATCTCTGTTATAATATAAAATACTATTTTATGATTGAAAAGCAATTTTACCAGAACTAATGAATTGCAACATTGCCATTTGAGCAGTTGCATCCTGCATAGCGACACGATCCGGTCGCAATCGAAGGTAGCTGGTACCGCGGACGATATCCTGTCTGTCAGGCTCATCCAGATGGGAATATAAAACTTTTTCAGATAGAGTTAGCGGCCGATTTAGTCTGAAAAGACATCGTTTTAAAAGCAAGTAAAAACAGATTGACAGATTATATTATCATCTTCAAACAATTTGCATCAAATTTGATTATCAGAAATTTTTAATAAGATAAATCAAGACTATGTATAATATTTACAATTATAAGTGAAATTTAGATCAATAAAAATAAATGAAATAAGAAAAAGAATTCTATTGTCGATCAAAATCTTAGCATTTGATAATGTTCATACATAAATTTGCAAACACACTATGCAAAAAAAATTAAAGAAGTTCTTTTAGTCTGTCCTCCAAAGCAATATTTAAGTGAGTGTAACTTTGTCAAAAATTATCGTAACGAGACTTTGAAAAAGCATTTTAAAGCTTGAAGTCTCTACTTTCGACATTAATATATCAGTGATATTTCGATCTAATTGATATCTAATTGATTTTTTAAAAAGTTATATAAAGGATATATATGGATATCAAAAAATTTTGCACCATGGACAAGTTCCATGGATTAAAACCTACAAATTCTGTTTGAAACATTGTTTGCGATTTTTAATTCACGGAACTTTGTAAAGTTCGTACAAAATTATTAGATTTCACGGATTTCCATTTGTATACCTGTATCTCAATAAAAGTCGGATCATTATCTTGATTACTGATTCAAAAGTAGAGACTTGAAACTTTTTGGAAGCTCTCGCTAGGATTAGATTATTTTTGACGAAGTTCTCCTATCTTGAAGTTTGCCTACTTCTCCACAAATCATTAAAAGATCATTTAAAATCAGAATTAAAAAGGACCACAATTGAAAATGCACATATCTCTTTGAAAAATGGTTGTAAAGCGATTGAAAAACCATTTTGTAGCTCAAACAGTTCGAAAGAAGTGAATTACATTTTTGTGTAAAAATTTTATTACAAACATCGATAATCTCTAAAATAAATCTTGTAAAATTAAAATTAAATTTTAATTTTGATGATGTGCATGGAGTAAACAAATTTTTTTCCTGCAACTTTCTTTAATTGTAAAGCTTAATATTTTTTATTTTCCACCTCTTCTTGATTATTTTAAGATTTTCTTCCAGTTTGTCATAGGGCAGATAGCTGGTCGAGTCAAATTTGGACATCGCCACCTTTGTAGCAGCGAAACTCAAAGAACTTGCACTGAAGCATCGTTGCTGTACATCCGCCGCTAAAGTGGACAGTTTCTGCAAAGTAATTAAATCATGCTGTTGATTCTTTAATCATTCGAAAGACGAATACATATATAGATCGAAAACAATGACATTGATTAATAGATACATGTCACATGCTATGCAATACTGTTTATTTCTGTATGCAATCTCAATTACGCAAGACCTGAAATATGTGAGATACGTGACTTGCTAATTGTACTTGTGATATTTTGTGAATACATAATCATAAATGCATCAAGATAAAATCTGCACATGACGATAATGCTCGGCAATGTATCGATCATGAAAATTGTAAACAAGCAGAAAATTCGCGCAGATGCAACCAGATGTAACTAGATGTATTAATTATGTTATCCATACTGTTTATTTTCTCTTGTTCTCATATAATATATCCAACATTCAAGTTTAAATTTCGCGTTCTCGTTGAAATACCTGTCATGATAAGATAACGTCTCCGAAAAAAGAATGTGAATACTATATAGGTATGCATATAGTTTAGCATTACGTAACGTTTTTAATACGTTTTACCTCGTGACATTCTTAATATTTTCAATCCGTTTCGATCAATATACGTTCTATTTACGTTTCATTCTATTCGTTTTTCTAAGATTGAGACGCCCACGTATTCTGTCCTTCCTCTTCACCTTCCAAAATTGATCCCGTTCCAGAAAATTGGAACAGGGGATACTGCAGGCATAGCAAACATCTCACACATCGAATCATGTTCATTCACAGCACAGTTTTAAAGAAAATTGCGATTGTAACATACAGAAACTCCATAGAGTATTAAAGTATTAGAGGTCAATTGGTTGACCTCCACCTGATGGGGAGGAAGGAAAGAGACACGGAAAATCCACAAATCACATACGACACAGATTTTCGATTCCATTTTCTTTTTTTTACCTGTGCACGAAAAACTCGCGCGCAGTACGACATGACGAATTAAATTAGCGATCAGCTGCAGTATTAATTTGAGAGCTACAGACGCGTGTCAGAAGGGGCGATGTTTCGCTCTAAGCTACTGTAACAACCAGCTGAGCTACTCTGTCTAACCGTCTTTTATGAAAGTAAACTGGATGTATCTATTATCGATGTGTATATATATTCTGAAGATGCGAGTCAATGTTAGGGAGCGTTTATATTGTAAGAATTGACTAATCACAATCAAATATTTCCCTTTCATTCGACGATAAGAAGGGAATACTCGAAGGTAATTGGTCAATTTAGCAGATTACGGCATACGGTTAGGGCCAATATAAACTCCCTTGAATATCGACAGGCGAGTCCTCTGGCGAAAAGAAGTGAAATTATTAACGTGAAAAATTTAACGCGTGTTGGTTCGCCGGATCTGCGCAGTACGTCCTGCAATTGTAGAGACACTAGAAACTGGTAGCAGAAAGAAACCTGAGAATGAGCATGCAGGTAAGCCGGCGATCCCGGCCTTTATTATACACATATATATAGTGTATCAAATCTCGTAGGGTAATGTCCACGTTTTTGTGGTTCTTTTCCATGCTATTACATGGGTTAGACAAAGATAAACAATTAATGTTGATTGTTTGTCTTCTTTGTCTTTCACGTAATTGTCTATCCCTCTCAGGTTTCACCCAATGGACTTCATCCATCATGATATCATGCAACTATGTCGACGATCAGATACTACAATATATTAAAGACGATCGGTGCTAATACATATTTATGAAATTTCATGATTGTTAAAATTTAAGTGAGTAAGCATAAGAAACTGATAATACGGTACTAATTTCATGATTATGTTATTAGTTTCATAGACATTTATATATGTTTAAAACTTAATAATACTCGATTTTTATTTAAAAACCGTGATTTTAATGTTATCATCCAAGTTTGATTATTAATAGAGGTAATAATTGCAGAGAAAAAAAATGGTAATTTTTCGGCAATATACAAGATGAATCAGAATCGTTGAACCAGCTTTTTGGACCAGCCTATGAGAAAATAATTGACTGCACACGTTATAATTCAATTAGGTATAAAATTGATTATTTCTCAGAAGGTAAAAAGTTGGTTCAACGACTCTGATTCACCCTGTATGAAATATTGTAGCATTAAAAGTATGCGTACTTATTTATACAGCATTTATATAAAAAAATCACGAATTTAATAATAACATTATCAAAAAAATATTTATGTCGATATAGTCGTAAATTTATATTAATTGTCGGTAATGTCATCGTTCTTCAATTATTCCCAGGCTCCATTGATAGTCACGAAAATTTGCTCAGGACCGATGATCTTTAATAGTATTTCATCGGTGACGTCGTTTATAAAATTAAATGCCCGAATTGTGAAGCTTCTTAGATCGGCCAAACGAAACGCTTATTCAAAACAAGAATAGCAGAACACAAAAATCACACTAATCGTAAATTAGCTCTCAGTAATTACATAGGTTAATAAACACAGATTAAAATATTCACGCGAATTAGGACAATCTTATAATATTAAATGAAGGTTTCATTATAACAAAAGATTAATATATTTATATAAAAATAAATTTATATAAAAAAATCAGTCTCAAGGTTTCAATTTAAAAAGCGATTTAGAGCTATTAGATCGCCTATTTACAAGGACAAAATCAGCGGTTTCAATAACTGGTGATACTTCTATATATTCTTATTATTTTATTATGTTATTATTTTAAATATGATGATCTACACACTACAGTACTTTAATTGTATTGATGACAAATAATTACCAACATTTTCATTTTATCCTTCGTGACAATAAGCCACAGTTTATCGACTTGATCTAAGAATTTTTTTCAAAATTTTTAATCAAATATCATTATAGCACTTTTATCTGGACTTCGCTAGTATCACTGAATTGAGCCTAAATTGTAAGTTTTACGTATTTTAGTCATTTGTTATTGCTCTAATAGTATATCTACATCTGTGAGAATTTTCAAAGAATTTGTATATTCGCCTTTCAGTTAACTCCACTCAGTATATAATTTATATTCAGTTTGTCTTAATTTTATGGATCCAACACCGAAACTACAAGCATTTATTTGACGTTAATCTTAACACAATAAATTATTCGTAAAATTTTCCGCGTGTTATCGCGTGATAATATAAGATTGTCCACAATACGTTGTGTATGTCCTGAGGAAGAACACAAACAATGATCGAATGTTTACTTATGTATGTATATTTTTTAAGAATAAAATTTAATTTGTATATTGGCGCATTAATATTTGCGTTTATTACGGTTATCACCTAATATATATATATATATATATATATACATATTATCTTTGAATATATGGTAAGTCATTTGAGTTTATTTGTCGCACTATATACTTTTGGTAAATAAAAATATAGGTATGTTTAAAAACATAAATATTTTTTATTTAATTATTTTATTTAATTATTTTACTAAATTATTTTACACTACTTAATAGTTACTTAAAAGTAATTTTTAAAATTATGTAGATAAAACAATTTTAATTTCATTTCTTATATCGATAAATTTAAAATAAAATTATCTTGGTATTATATAAGACGTATGTGATTTATCTTATGTATATTTAGACAATTTTTAATTATAACACTTTTGATAACACATAATATATCCAAAATAACAAGTCACGATAACATCAAAATGACATTAAAATGAATTGGAAATGATTGAAAAATTGATTTTTAATGATCATTTTGGAATCATTTTAACATTATCATAATGACTTGTTCTGCTTAGGTAAATGGAACCCGAGTACTCAAAAATACATATGTCACAATCAAGTAGCATCTTATGTTGCATATGCGCTTTAATTTTTTGAGTACCTGAGCATCGAGAGAGTATTCGAGAGTAATTGAGTATTTAAATTGCGAATACTCGAGTATTTTGATACTCGGACATTCAAATACTAATACTATATGCTATATAAGATGCAAGTGTCCTTTGAATACTTAAGTAGCTGATCAGAGATCGAAGATGAAAAGAATTTTGGCAAATTCGCGTGCAACTGCACCAGGGTTGGATGTTGGGTGTGTCTGGTCCTGGGACGAGACACGACCGACGAAAGAAACCGGCGTGCATCGGTGTGACATAATTCTGGAGAAAGCGAACGCATGCGTGGACGTATATGCTCCACAAAAAGAGCGGGCTTCTCGTTTCTCTCGCGTAATCCATCAATTATATAGATTATTATTTCCTTCAATTCTTCTCTCTGTGTCATGTATCCGCTAAAATGCGTAATTATGCGAAACCCAATCCTGAGATTCCCGAGGCGAGTCGCGAAGGTTCTGCCGGGCTTTTATAATGACGTCGTGCGACAAGCATCCTCTTAATGTGATATAATCTACAGCGTGCCTCGCTGATTCGTAATCTACACGGCGCAATAACTGTCTTTATTCCGTTGAGCGTCCGATTATATCAATATGGCATAAATACCACTTAGTTATGAAAAAATGGTAGATCAAATTAATTAATCTCCGATGCATTTTTCATGAGAGTCCGTAAATTAAACAAAATATTTAATTATTCTAGATTACGATTATAAATAAAGATAAATATTAATATAATAAGCTAATATAATAAGCTTAAAAGTTGCTTTTGCTACTCCTCTTATCTCATTCTTTTTTTATGACAATTTTTCTTCTGTCTTGGATTTCTTATCTTGTCCTTAAACAATCAACTCGACTTTCAAGGAAAGATTCGAAAGCACGGTGCATGATATATGTATGATGGCTTATTTGATAGAACGAAAATCGTTCCGCATAACGGTTTTTTCGCTCGAAGGCCAATCAAATTCACAAAATTGTTGTCTGCAATTACTTCCACAGCAACGCGGAGAAAAGTCAGATGAGATGACTAGGATTTTCTCTGTTGATGGTTTCCGGATGATAAAAGTCGAGATTGAAGAAATTCATGAGTTTTTTTTTATAAATAAGTGCTGTTTTGTTTCTTATTATAAAGTATACGTAATATCTAATTAACGATTTCTCGTAATAATCATTTAAGGAGTTATATTGAGAGAGCACAAATTTATTTATTCATCAATAGTAAAATAAATAAAAATATTTTGATAATGAAGAATTGGAAAATTAGGAAGTTTAGCTTGTGCCTAAAAGATTTAAGATTCTTATTCCTTCGTCACTACTACTTTCAGATCATGACATTAAGAACAAAAAGATGTAACAAAAATTTTTGCAAATTATATTTGAACAGAAATATTTTTTTAATAAAACATTTGCAATCGATAGAATAGATTTATACAAGTTGTGTTCCATTATGTCGAAAATTATCTTTTGGGGATTGGTGAGTCCTGTAACTAATTTTAACTCTGTTCCGTAACGGACAACTGATACTGTGATTTTCATTTGTGTTATTCAGAAGAGAAAAATTATTTTTAACTTTTTATTATAATAATTATTTACCATTATTCGTGCTATTTATTAAAATATTTAATAATAGAAACTTTGACTTTAGAAATTTAGAAGACTAATAAAATGAATAACAAAGAAATATATGAAGCTAATTAAAGCCGTAAGTTAATTATGTTAATGACTTACATTAAATGCTTTATTGATACAGAGTTAGAGAGATAGATCTGGACAGAAATTACAGTATTACATTATTGTTATAACATGTTACCTGCAACCTCGTAACTAAAAAGATAATTTTCGACACAACTATAAACGAAGCACATAGTATACAAGAAATTATCTTCTTTTTATTTAAGAAATTTGTTTTGATGAGAAAAATAATAAATTATATTTATTTCTATATATTATTATAATTTGACAGTTTAACCACATGAATATAGCTTATTTCGTTTTTTATTAGGCATAATTTATTTCCAGATATAAACGATGTTTATTAATTAATCAAAAAAAAAATTTTTAGTGTATTTTATACGAATCGATTCTATATTGATTGTAAGCGTTGTTTTGTTGAAATATATTTCTATATTAATACATTTTGCAAAAATTTTTATTGCGTATTTTTTACTTCCGAATTGTTACAATCTGAAATAATAGTGATGAATGAACAGAAACATGAACAGAAGCAATTTTTTAAATATTTTCTATTGTATCGCGTTACCTTCAGACAACAAACTAATTAAATATAACTATGTTTTGAAACATTAAATTTTACACGTTTTGAAACATTAAAATTCTTTTCATGCTGCAAGAAGAATGTGCCGTCATACTATACAGTATATGGGAGCGTGTATTTTTGTACCATTTATGTACAAAGTGCTTCTACAATTCTCTTGGAATTTTAAAGGAATTTCAAAGCGTAGTAAAGAAGGAATAAACCATCGATTAAAAGTCGCATTTTCACAACAGGTTTGCTTCCCAATGAGGCAATCCTTCCAACGAAGGAATCAAAGATTTGTTCTTGCAAGCGTAACGTCTGCCGACAGTTATAAATCGATCGATAGTTCTCTATAAGTACCCTTTATGATTTACAGATAACGTCATCCCTGAACTCGAGCTTTTTCGTTTAATGTCTTCGAGTGCAGTTTAGATGCAATGACAATAGGCAAAATCGGTCGAAATGTGCAATCCGGCTGCAGATCTGACCTACGTAATTATAAATCTTTTCACGAATCGTAAAATCGTAATAATTCAGTTGTTCCGATTTAACTTTCTGGATTTAGTAATGATAAAAAGAGTAATAAAAAAATTCAGACATGTGCACACGTTCGAAAAAAAGACAATAGACTACTTACTTAAAAAAATTAGTTCAATAAGCATTTTCCTGTTGTTATAATATTCTTATTAAATTTTATTATGAAAGTTCTTCAAAAAGTTCTAGTTGCGCATGACGAATCACTCAAATTGAATGAAAGCCGTAAGAATTAAGTATCAAGTATGATTTTCATATAAAGAAAAAATTTTATCGAATATTGTTAAATTGCGTTTATTTTTACAGTTAAATTCTTTTTCTTGCAACTAATTTAAATTTCTAGGAGTAAAATCTCACTCTTTTTAACATATTCATCTCGTATTAAATTAATACAAAAATTTGAACAAACCGCGTTTGGACACATAAAATGCGATAAATTTAACACAAGATTTTCAACTACATATGTATGCTGTAAAACAGTCAAATAATGCTAATGTTAAATAGATTTTTCAAAAAGAATAAGTCCGCTCGATAATTCACGATGAATAAATTAGTGATAGATGATTCGTGTAACAATCGCATGAAATACCGAGATAGCTACATGTACTGTTCCGATTATATAAATTGATAATGTTGTAAATCATTTAGACTTTACCATTAAGTTTCGACTTAATTTTAAATTACATGAAAAATAAGACGTCTCGTCCTTCACTAGTCCTGAAGATTTATCTGCAAAAAATTTTTCATTTCTCATTTCATTAAAAATTATTAATATGTCTGCACATAAATAATTTTTATATACGCGATTAAAAACAAAAAAAAATTTTTAACAAGCAAAATTTCAAAAAGACTAATAAGCAATGAGAAATAAGATATATATTTTGTTTTTGTCATGTAATTTCAAGTAGACTTTTATAGATAGTAATCCTTTTACTATACAAAAGTAAAAGATTTAGGGTATTCTAAATCTCTCTCTTTTATTAGACAAGTCAAGGCAAATTCTTGGAATCGAAGAAATAAAGTATAGAAAACGTGATTAACAACGTAGATAACAATGAAAGCATTAAAACGCGTTACGGCATCGAACATGTCTCGTTTCTTTTTTTCTTTAAATTAAAGTAATTTATTATCTTTATCGCAATAGTGACCGCTTCACTCACTGATGAAAATGACGCAGAAACGTTTACAACTCAACATGTCGACAAATCAGGCTTATTGTTGACTCATTCGGCGGTCCTTTCGATTCTCAACTTGTTTATTAACTTGTAGATCTAGACTTCAGATCATACAATTTCAAAATCACATTCGATTCCATTTACTACAGTTTCTCACAATCAAATCACGATGACGCGGAAGTATTATAGATGATGATATTCTTAAACATATGCAGTACAATATTAAAGCGATTTTACTAATCCATTCAAGGTCAATAATTTAAAAAACAAGCAACATTGTTGCATTAGATAAATAAAATTACAAATTAAATTTATTAATTTATTGTATATTTATATGAGCATTGGTATCTCTACTGTATAATCGGGATGTTTCGGACTTAACCCTCTTCAGCCGTGATAAAATGAAATTATTAGCGCATGTGTGTGTGTGTGTGTGTGTGTGTGTGTGTGTGTGGATTAATATAATATATATGATGTCACTGAACTTATCTTGTATAAATATCGTGTGGTAGACATCGTTTGTTTTTAGAATCATAATTAGTGTGATCCGTTTGCTTACGAAGACGATTAATTTCGCAAAGAATTCTTCAACCGCCTACGAGAAACCATTGTAATCAAAATTAAAAAATTCTTATTCAACCGTTTGTTTATCAATCTAGGTCTACAAGTTGACAACAATTGCATACATCCAATATCATATTATCCAGTAATTTTGAATATGGAATGCTAGGATCCACAATTTTTTAAGTCTTTAAAATAATCTGTGCCGATGTTGTCTCTAAAGCTAACGCATAAGGCTATATCGCCTGTATATATTATAGTTACTATGTCTTTTTTTCTGTAGCAAAATTGTACTTTTCGAGCAGAGTAAAACATAGTGATAGTAGTTATATAGATGAAAACTATAATATAAACTTTATATTATATAAAATTAATATACACAGACAATTAAATAAAATATTTTATAGTTGTAATAATCATAATATAATTTACTCATTTATGGACATTAATTCTACATGAAAACTTGTATTATCACTTATACATATATATATATATATATATATATATATAGTTGTCACTATGCTTTTTACTGAGTGAAGTATCTTTCTATTTTTGAATCATGAAAAGAAAAAAATCATAGGAAAATTTGCCTCTTATAATCTTAAAACGTTGAAAAACATCCTTTATTAGCAGGATATTTTTTTAAAGACATCAGATGCTTGCGTAAAAATAAAACTTCACCGAAATTTAGTTTAATTCAATGATGTAACCATCTAGATTTAAGAAGGATTCATCGATGAGTATACCAGTACACATTAGTGCTAATACAGCAGAGCGGATTCCAAGCCATTGGACGACTCTCATGTTGCACCGAGAGAACGGAGTTGGATTACGCACGGTAGCAGTTTGAATCGAACGACCGACGCGTGCGTTTCTGATAATCGCAGGTGCGGCTCTCCGGATAAGATCCGATACTCGACCTATCGAAACGTAATGATATCGAGATTGCATATCTGTGATGCCGGAGATTCATTTAAAAAATATTTAGTAGAATATTTTAGATTAATCAATCTAATACGAGAATCAATCAAACCATTCGTATCTTCTAAGATACGTCGACGACAGTTCGTTACAATACATTGATCATTTAATTATAACATAGCTGTTCGAAACCGCAATTTTTAACAGTTAGCTGCTTTTACAATTGGTCACTTAATTTGCCCGACAAAAAAAAAGGGAAAGATGCTTTGCGCGCTCGCTCGCATGTATTACCTTATTTCGCGATCGTGCATCGTTACGCGTAACACGGAAAGTATCCCGATCTGGGACAGTACCTCACCCGCGATCCAGCGATCCATCGATCCCGATGGCCTCCGGTTTCTCTCCCTCTTTTTTCGCCTCACCTTCGCTTGTTTGTTCGGTGCCTTCCCTTTCGGTTCTCCTCTTTGGTCCTCACTCCGGTCGAGATCAACAGGGTTTACTAAGAGAGCACGCGTCCTCCAGAAACTTCAGTGTAAACCGCGCACTCAAACTCGAAGGATCATCGGATTCTTCCACTTTGACAAGAACGAGACAGAGAATTAAAGGTGCGAAAGACGAGAAAAAAGAAGACCTAATTAATACCCGTTTCACATTACGCATTGGAGATTAAGGATTGCGAATTAAGAAAGATTAGAATTCGACCAATCAGATAATTTTAATTTTAATCCGTTTCGTTCTAAATGGTTCTGAATTCTAATCCTCAAAATTCGCAGTCTTCAATCTGTAATGCGTAGTGTGACACAGGCGTAACTCATGCGAAATCCCGATGCGCCGTTCAACAGTTTGAGTGTGATCTCCTGCGTCTTTAGTATCAATCCGGCTGTGATCGATCGCGATTGATCGCGATTTCAGTGTTGCTGAATCCTTGTGAAAAACACAATGCGGGGTGGTGGTGTTCTCCTAATGTCGTTCGCATTCATAACGATCGGAACGGCAAGTAAGTGTGATTCTTGAAAATAATTTTCTCACATATTTTTTATAAATTTTTGAAACTGGCAATTGAAGCATTTTCTGCGATTTTATATATCCTAAAGTATTTTAAAAAGAAAACATTTTCTATTCTTTTTACACTGTTAAATTTATAATGTCAAATTATATCCAATTGAATCATTTCTATCGGTCGCCAATCCTTAATAATACTCCTACTCAACATATCGTTAATTTATTTATGGAGTTAAATTAAACGAATGTATTAAATTTGACTCAAATTTAGTTTATTATTTACTAAATAATTACAGAAACAATTACAGAAATGAATTACTTTATGTTTTGACACATGTGGAAGTTATTATATTGTAAAAATAACAAGATATTATTTAACAGTGCACATTATGAGAAATATAAATATCAAACTTAAAACTTAATAATACATTTTTGAATTTTAACAATTTATATATGTACAATTTAATTATATATAAATTTTTAATGATATGACTTGTAAGGACTTATGACTAATATATTCTAATTTTATGCGTATGTATCGTAAGACGATTATTCATAAATATCTACGATTTCTTGTAAATTTTATGATTAGAAAGAATAAGCTGTCTATAAAAAGATTATATAAGCTTAAAAATTCTTACAAGTCTTACAGGAATATGTTATGATAGAGGCTTACGATTCTGCTTAGAGTATAGATATTAAATTTTATATCACACTTAGAGTATAGGCTTTAAATTTTATATTTAATAAATATATAATATATTAACATGTGTTTATTAGGATGTAATAGAAAATAAATAGAAATTTTATATGCAAATAAATTTTTAAAGGAATTAATAAATATCGGAACACGTTCCACCTTAACTTTAATGATTTTAAAGAATATACGTTTTTTGACATAAATATTTCCAATCCAATAAATTCTTGATTAAGTTGCGTACTTCCGTAAATAAAGTGAAAATTGAATAGTACATTCACAAGATTAAATAGCACGCATCGACAAAATGTGAATAAATACAATGCGAAAAATGATCTACCGATTGCGTTACACGCGTATTGGATACATTGCGTCCTTTAAAGCCTATTCTACAACTACGTAAGCGTAGTTGTAAGTGATTGTGGTTGTAAGAATTAACCAATCACAGTCGAATATGAAACGAATATTTGACTGTAATTGGTCAATCCTTACAACCACAACCACTTACAACTATCGCGCTTACGTAATTATAGAATGGGGTTAAGATTGAATTACACAACTGATGACTATCCCTGCAAGGACGATACCATTTATATTGTATCATCAATCGCGTACATTGACACATGCTCGAAATTTCGATTATATTTTCGAGCTCGACGTAAGTCGAATCGATCTTACGAATAAAATGTGTGCTTTGATTTAATAAAATTAATTTCCTACAGCAAAGATAAAACATAAAATGTATGGTACGCTTTTGCTTTTAAATAAATTTTTTTGCACCTGCCTTTAATGAGAAATAATTGTCTCGCTTTTACCTGTCTGATTAAACGTTCAGTAAGCGCAAGTCGCCCATGGCATAAATAACATTTGTAATATTTATATGCGAGAAAATAATGTTTATATTTATGTGAAGAATTTTCGCAAGCATCGTACAATCTATACGCAACGTTTATGCTCAATCATACGCGCGATAATTGTACACGGTTATTATCTCAATATATCCGGGACTGTTGATTATTAATAAAACATATGCAATTCTCTTTTTAATCTTCTGCGGATCATCCTTTGAACGCTTCTTTCTTTTTTTAGAGAGCTCACGTGACTATGCAAAAGACTAAGTATATAGTCATAATCACAATAACGCACTGTGATCAATCGATGATGTCAACCGATTGAAACTTCCGCTTCTCTTGCTCATTTCAACTAAATATTATTACATCAAATGCGAAATTGTAATGCAAAATCAAAATATTTTAATCTGTTGCAGAATGTCCAAAGAAAACAACTTCGCCTGTCAGAGAGATTCTTTGCTATACTTCCATCTTCGATGTAAAGCTTCTAATCGACTCTGTGTGCGATTGTACCACTCTGGTACATCAAAATCATGATGTGAGAAATCTTTCAACTGCCGGTAAGCGCATTCTAATAACAAGAGGTGCACTTCGAATCATTTTAAAATAAGAAATTTCGCTATTAAAAATTTGAACTAATGAATACAACAAGATATTTGTAATAGGAGGAAGTGACAAGATTAATTCAATTCAACACAAAGAAATATCATAAATATCAATAAGATACTAATAAGAATATAAACTGATTAGATTTGAGCAAAATTTTTGACGAATTGCAGGACTCAAACCAAAGCGTATTATCAATTACACTGATTTATAAGGTTTCTGTTTCTTAATACCTAAATGGTAATCCTATTATGTATTTTTAGCTGTTGAAAAAGAATACAAAATTAAAAAGATCCTATCATTCACAGATTTTGAGAAATCAATGACTTTATTTTTTAAAAACTCTGGAGATTTAAACAATTTACATTTTTTCTTTTCCTTTACGGAATAAAATATATAAAAATCATTATTTAAATTTGAAAAACGGAAATCTTGTAAATCAACGTCATTAAATATCAGAAATAAATTTTTATATTTTAATATTTTATTTAAAATTGTACATAAACAATAAAAGAGGCTTCATATTACATTTATTTTCATTTATAGTATAAAAAATATTTAAATTTCTTGCAGCTATATATTATATATACAATATATTATGAATTTGTGTTATTGCATAAGAAATTAAGAACAAAGTTCCTAAAAATTGATGGAATTTTTTGAAAGCAATATCTTTATTCAGTGTAAAGTCCTACAAGAAACATTACTTGATGAAAAATAAAATATTGATCAAAATTTATTGTTCAGTATCGTAAATAAAACGTTCCAGATATTTCTGACTTGCGGAAATCTTTAAAAGAGATGCATTCACCTCTTCAGTTTGTCATTTCTATACACGATCCCGCGATGATGCTCAGAAATTCCGCTGTGGTACGACAGGAAGCTATCGCTCGAATTATTGCTATTATGAAAGAGGTATGGTATTTTTTATTGACATCTTATCTTCCGAGATGATTTAAAAATTGAATAATTACGTTTGTGTGTTGTGTGTGTGTGTGTGTGTGTGTGTGTGTGTGTGTGTGTGTGTGTGTGTGTGTGTGTGTGTGTGTGTGTGTGTGTTCATGTTTGTGTGTTAGATATATTTAAAAAAATATATATGTATACACATATATATATATATATATTCAAGTAGTTATGAATGATTGAGTAGGCTGTTAAAAAAATATTAATTAAGATAAACACTCATAAAACAAAATTATCTAAATGCAAATGTTATAATAAATTGCAAAAATATACATTAAGTTGATAAAAAGGAATCTTTCCTCTGTTCAAGGTGGATGGCGTAGAACTGAATGTAACGGCGGGCTCAAAGGAGCGTCTTTATAATTTTATCAAAAGTCTCAAAAACGAAATGATTAAAAAATCTTACGACAAAAGGATTTTCATGGCTTTACCTATAAGATCGGAGGATTTAGCCAAGCAGTTTGACATTAAGGAACTCATGAAGTACGAATTATTTTAGTTGACTCGTTGACACGAAACATATTAGTTCCGATTCGTCGACGGTCACCAAAGTATTTTCATTCTTTTATCTTTCAAATTGTTTCTTTCTTTTGTAATTGTGAATTTATAAAATATTAAATTGTGTATAATATCAACTGATATACTGAAATAGGATGAGTTCATTTAAATAATACATTATTGTAACGCAAGTACAACTCGCATGGCTCATTGCCTTCTTACCTCTAATTTAAATTTTTAATTACCCCCCCATAAATCAAGTGGGATGTGACATATCCCAGCAATTCCTATAACTTTCTAAAAAGTATCGCGCACATATGGCCGGTTTCGTGCAACTGGAGAGTGCGTTAATACCAATCATACTAAATTATAGTATATTTATAAAGTATAGCATGGGATATGAGATATATACCCACATATGATTTTCTATCTGCTTCGCGGAAGATTAACTGAGCTTACTAATATTCTAATTTCTTTTCTTTTTTATTAGATATATTGACCTATTTACACTGTCAACGGATTATATGACGGACGAAGACGGAGTCTTCGTCACCTTTCATCCCTCGCGTCTAATAGGACTTTTCGACATGCTAAATACAGACAGCTTGATAGACTTAATAAGTGGATTAGGAGCACCCAAGCAGAAGATCGTGATAACCGTGCCGGTCAATGCGTACAAATTCACTTTGAAGAATCCGGACGAGAACGCACCAAGATCAAAAACTACGGAGAAGGAGCCTGTGTCAATTGATCGTAAAGAGGTGTGACGTATTTCCTCGAACTATGTTTGCTTATGATTTCAACAGTTTAGCTGGAAGAAATACGAGTCCATTAAAGATCGCAATACTTAGAGAAAAAGGCGTAGTAGATGACTACTATAAAAATGATTACTAATACAAATTTTGTATGTTAAATTAATGTAATGGTTGAATAAACTGTTTCATAGTTGCAACAATTATGAAATAATTTTTTCAACTAACATAATGCAACTTTTATAGTTAAATTATTATAGTTAAATTATTATTGCAATAATTATAAAATATATTATAGTTTAAATGTTATAAGTACATTTATTCTAGAAACCTTGTAATCAGAAACCTTGTAATCTGGCCATGACGTAGTTTCGTCTGTGATTAATCCGACATTTTTCTTCAATTCACATCAGTTGTAATTCATTATCTAGTTTTTTGCCGATAAATATTGCAGAAAAATACTGACGTATCCAAGCATTTTTACTCAAAAAGAAATACTTACAATTAGATATTATGTGAAATCGAGAAAAAGTGGGACTATACAGAATTACGACGTATATTCACTGTGTGTTTACTTATTAGCTTGGAATTATGAAGTTTATAAAACTGCCACATTTATAGCGCCATTGCAGAGGAAGTAGCAGAGAAGAGTAAGATAGCATATATCCGTCTCTCTCGCACAATTTTGAAGAAAAATTCCGGACATTCTCGAGGCCATACTGTGATTATAGGATCTCTAATTTATTCTATAATTTATATAAAACTTATACAGTTATAACCTTTATAACCTTTATAACAGTTATAACCTTTATAATTGCTATCACTGTTTTCCTTCGAATGAAATCTATTTTTAACTATGTTGTAGCTCTGCGAAGCTATAAACAACGGGGAATGGATCGTAGAACGAGATGAAGATCTCACAGCGCCTTATGCATTTCAAAACAAAACGTGGATTGCTTTTGAAGATAAGATTTCGGTCGGAATAAAGGTGTGTACATGGATTTCCCAGTTGCTCACTCTTATGTAAAAGATGAGTTACGATGCCATTGTTTAAAATTAAATAGATTATAAAACATCTTTCAAAATCTATTTAGCTTTTATAAAAGCAACCGATGTTTGTATTATTTTTGTTTTGTACATCAAAATTAATTTCAGGGGAAATATGTGTTTTTACGAGACTTGGCGGGATTGGCCTTGCGAAATATAGAAAATAACATGGAGACCGAGTGCGAAATACCATTCACGCAAGAAATTTATCATTCCTTCACGGAGTTTAGAAAAAAATCGAGACGAGCTGTACTCAGTGCGCTAGAAGATGAGCTTCATGTATGTGTTTTGTGTGTGTATGTGTGTGTGTGTGTGTGTGTGTGTGTATGAGATTATTTTTATATCAAACTACTGTTCCTATTTTTACTAATTCATTGAAATTTCAGCAAATGCAATTTTCGTATCCAAATAATGCGAAAACGTCTAGCTTCCGTATCACTCGGATTGTAGACACGGAGGGACATATCAGAGCCATACGCGAAAATACACAAACCGAGTTTGTTTGCAAACGTCAAGGTTACTTCGTCCATCCAAAAAGTTGCAATAGGTAGTTATGGATGACTAACATCAATAATAACTGTATAAATTGATTAAACAAAAAAAATCACTAATATACGAAACTTGGATTTCTTTATGTAAGTATATACTATATCCAATATAAATATATACTATATCCAATATAATGTTCTTTTACAGATTCTATCGCTGCGTGAAGTTCAATCAAGCGATAGAAGACTATTCCGTTTTCGAATTCGATTGCCCAGCTGGACTGTCGTTTGACGAACGCACGGAAGTTTGTGTTTGGCCAGGCTCGTTGTCCGAAGGCTCACCATGTCCTGGCAGTAGTGAGATTGCTCCTGTCACCCCGAAGAGATTTGAATGTTCTCAACCCGGTTATTATGCGGATCCACAAAATTGCCGTTGGTTCTTTGCTTGTATGGACTTAGGTGTGTTATATGTTTAATGAATTTATTTACACTCGTATATAAATCTTATGTATCATTCAAAATCGCTAAAGAAAGCATTATAATTGCAGAACATAACGCGTTAATTTCATCGTTGCAACATATTTATATAGTATTTTTCCTACAAATTTACAACGTATATAAAATAAAATATTATATAAATTTATGTTAATATTGACAGGTGGAGAAGAACTAACAGCGTTCGAGTTCCGCTGTCCGTACGGCTTGATATTTGATGAGAAGAAGTTAGTGTGCGAGTGGCCTTGGCTGGTTCCAGCTTGCTCGGAATCTAGATCAGGCTACACCAGCCACGAATATAATTATGGAAGCCACACTCCACAAACCTCTATTGGCGTTGGAGCTGGCAGTTACGTCACCAGCGGTTTACCGGAATACTCTGTGACTGTGGGAACGGATTATTCCAACATGGATTATTCTAAAACAACCGGTATCCATAGTACAAATTATTTTGGAACCACTGCGGGAGATATTAGTAAACACCCTGATATTGTGATTTCTGGTCCAGGACATGTAGGACTGTCCAGTGTAGTCGGTACTGATTATTCTAAATCCACCAAATATGGAGGAGCAATATCTTCTGTTCCAACGTATAGCAATTCACCCGACATACAGATTAGTTCGGTACCACTTAGTACAATTGTCGGAGAAGAACGTGGTATAAAATATTCTACAACGAGCAACAAAATTGGCGATGGATATACTGAATATACTACTGTATCTACTGGTCAAGATGGCTCTGGATACTTTGTATCTACTGGTGGATTTAACACTGGATTTGCAAACAGGGAATCATTGAGAGGAGTTGCTGCAGACTTTTCCGGATCTACACCAAGAAAGTACTTCGGACTTTCCGCTAGCGGAAGTTATTCAGAAGGGACTACTGCAAGTTTTTCCGGATCTACAACGGAAGAATATTCTGGAACCGCTAGTGGAAGTCATTTGAAGGAGCAAGGTGCAGGAGCAACTTATTTGGAAAAACCTATCTCAAGGTATCCTAATTTGGCAAATAATTATGCAGGAAGTGTTAGTCCGATAATAGATACAAGTTATTCGAGAATTCCGGGAAGTTACTTCGAATCTAGATTACCTGGATCATCCATTGATATCCACGTACAATCTACTAGTCCTAAATATGATGGATCGACGAATGTATACGCAGGTTCCAGCACACTTAATGTTAATGATTTCTTGACTTCTACCGGTGTCTACTCAGGAACAGCAAGACATCAACCATCATTCGGTGAAACCGGCCCATCGTTCGGATCTGTATCTTATCCTGGTGCTAGCGGCAAAATCGAAATAACAGGATCGACTGATAAAGAATATACGAGACCAACAACATATAAAGGTTCGATTGGTGCAGGATATTCTACGGGCGGTATCAGCTCTGGCTTTACTGAAAATGACGTTGGTGTGTCAATTAAATCTGGGATAGGATCAAGTTTGCACAGTACAACGAGTTCAAGTCAAATCCCAGGAATTAATTTTGTTAGCGACGTTCCAAAGTTTAAACTAAAAACTTCAGGAATTTCTACAGTTTCCGGACAAGTAAGTTTTATTCCTAGACCAACAGGCACTTCGACAAACTATAGATATGATAATGAGGAAGGATATACGATCCCTGTATTTGTACAACACGAAGAGCCCTCGATTTATCCCTCGATCGGAACTGGAGTCGAAGAAAGAGACCACATCGGAACGACTGGAACGAGTGGAATCGGTTTAACAAGTGGCTACGGGAAAACTAATTTGAACATAAGTATTTTTGGCAATGAGATTCCTACTGATTACGATATTCAGAAAAACACTCTTAGTACTATTCAAACTGGAGTTACTAGAGATGGAAGTAATACTATTGGTGACTCCTTTTCGAGGACCGTATCCAGTATCCACAGAAATGTTCCTGGAGTGGTATTAACTCCTGCCATTAATCAAAACGTTAAAATCCCAACTGGAGGAGGTCGACCTGGCTACGTCGCCCCTTCTGAAACAGCGGGATATGTGAATAGCGATGTGAAGACTATAAACGTTGGATCAGCTAGTCCAGAAACTCTAATATACGAAAAATCCGAAACGCCAAATCCTACGATTCCAATAAATGGTCCTTCAACAGTTGGTGTCTTATTAAAAGATAACTTTACTCCAAATATTAACACATTCGGACAAACGGCTCCTGAAATATCTATAGGTAGTTTCATTCAACCAGATTCGACAATCAAAAGCTCGACTCATAAATCATATGAATCGCAATCAACTTATCACGGCATCAGCAATGCCCCTGCGAAAGGTTCAATTATCTATTCGAGTAGCTCTCCAAGCGAAAACTTGATACCTACAGCTCCTCAAAACTATAGAACTGATGAAGAACGCAGCACTGTCACGTTCAATTCCGCTTACAATACTAATAAGTATGCAGAAAAAGATATTTCAGACTACAGGCTAACAAGTACTAGTCTTCCCGATTTAATCGTATCCGGAAGAGTAGAAGGTACTGATAGCATTTACGATTCTAGATTCGAAAACTCACCTACTTCAGGATATTCTTTGAGTAAATCAACTGTTTTCACACCAAATGGATTTACGAAGACTGGTCCAACCAGGACACGTATAACCACTGCTGTTCTCGGAGGTGGTAGTTACTCAATAAGTACAGATGATCATAGGCCTACTTATAACCCCGATAATATCAGCGAAAAGACATTTGAAGGGAATCTTGAAAGGGTCGCTGGATATAGGACTAGTACATCATCTGCTGACAATCTGTCCGTTACTTTGACTTCACCTGGCTATTCCTCGAAAGCTGCACCGGATGTTCCGAGTGGTCGCTTCACTGTACAATCAGCTACTTCCGGCTACTCATATCCTAAGCCAACCATTCAATTTGGAACTAGCGGTGTCACGTTCTCTTCAAAGCCAATTGTGTTGGCTGGAAGTAATGTACCGATTACGACGTCGCCGCTGTCTTTCAACCGCTTACCAACGTCGACAATCAGACCTGTAACTCATACTTCTGAACAGCCAGAAATTTACAAAACGACTCCTTTTGAATCATTTAAGATTCCGGTGGATATTCCAACCATCAGACCTGTGATCGATATCGGTTATAAGATCTCTCGACCGATCTCTCCGACAACCATTCCATTGTTAAATGATGATCAATTCATCAAAAGAACAGGCAGCTCTCAGTCAGTATCCATGTCTAACATTGGTTTAGGAGTGCCTTTCCAACGGACCGATTCAAGCGGCCAGACAGGTCATAGCTCCTCGTTGGGATATCTCCCACCAAAGTCGATTGAAGCTGGCGTGACTGCGTCCACCACAAAATATGACTTATCTGCAATAACCGCACAACCAGAGCTCATCGGATTAACGTATAAGAAACCATCACCGATCTCTGACGTTACGTACAGTCCTTCCTCGTTCCATTCGCCCACCACATTCAGGCCTTCCGACATATATTATTCCAGCCGAAGATTTTCTCTAGGGACTACGCCGTTTTCTCTAGGGACAATCCCTACAGGTGGCTCTCCAACAAATCAGAATATTTCAAGGGATAAGATCAATAAACTAACTACAAACTGTGACAGGGGCACCATCAAATATACGACACCTAAATATGATACCTATTCAAGTTCCGGATATGGCATTCAGCCTTCGACATTTTCATACGAAGTTACTACAAAGTCGCCTGAAGGCAAAGGTAAAGTCATTGTCAAGTGGAGCGATCTTCATCCACTTCTTTTAGGAAAACTTGGGGCAGAGTGCACGTGCAAGGCCGATCCCTTTGCCAATCTTCGCGGTCCGGGAAAGAAGCAGATCGATTCTTCCAAGGGCAAAGTGAATCTGGCCAACTATGACTCTTCTGAAATCTACGTCGATCTCGATTACTCTGAAGAGGATGACTATTCTACCAACTACAACGCTTTCCCAGCGCAGCCCTTCAAGATTAGTCCACAGGAAACGACGACCGTTTCGATCAATGTACCATCATCCTCTTACTTACCTACAATAGATGCCAGAACATCCGCGAGGAATTACGAGTCTCATTCGGGTCATCGAATGGGCAAAAAATTGAAATACGAAGAGAAAAATGAAGAAGAAAAGGAAGAATATGATGACGATCCTGATCAGATAATTAATGGTGTCACCGATTGCGCTAGGCCAGGTCTTTTCAGACATCCCGGACTTTGTAATAAATTCTACGCTTGTCACTGGGACCAGTGGAAGAAGAAATTCACGCTTCATATTTTTAATTGTCCTGTTCACTTAACGTTTGATTCAAACGAGAGCGCGTGCAACTGGCCCAGTAAAGGACCAGCTTGCCAAGCCAACAATTTATTAGTGTAAATGCGTCATTAGGCTTTTATTATCAGTTGATCAGCGTCTTCTTTATATTCTCATGTTTCTTCTAAAATTTTTTTATACATAATAGAATAGAAGAAATCAAAATCTGATTGTATATTTTTAAATCTCTTTTAATATATTTTAAAATCATTTTTTAGATCGATTAGTTTGGAAAACCAATTTGCCATTACACAATAAAACGTTGCGAGTACAATATGTAGCATGTTATTGTAAAAATAACGAGTGATTGTTACTTTCACGCGAATTTTCAGCCTTGGATTTCTTTCAGAATTTATCTTAACACACAGATTCCCAAACGTTTGCATTGAATAGCATCGATAAATATCTCGTTGAAGTGAATCTCTTAGTATCGAAGAGGAAAGTCATAGGAAGGCGGAGACTTATTGAGATGTGAAAAGGAAATCAAATTCAAGGTGATCGAGGTACTGTAGGAAAGCGTCGTTGAAGTGAAAGTAGTCCGTGCTTGTTGATGCAAATCGCAAAAAATCAACCGTTAAATATCAATATATATCACTTATATTTCTATATTCCGAATTTATTTAAAAGCTATTGAATCATTTTATGGTTTCTATATAAATTTAAAATACAAATGGATTTTTTCGTTTAAGTTAAACTATATCGATGAGTAAATGAATTTTTTTTAACCTTAATGACACAATCATATATCAGCAATACATTTTTCTTTGAAAAAATTAACAAGGCAAGAGAAAGTCGAATTTTGAGAACACAAAATGATAACGCTTATTTTTTATTTAATTTTTAAATTTACATATTCTATAAAAATTTTGCGTTTTCGCGAAAGTGTAGATGACAAATGCTTTTTATAATAGGCGAGTGATCTAATATTTTTTGATATTTTATCTGGCATAACGATAACGATAACGATAACATGCTGCATGACTGATATTCTTCCTGATTGAGTTCGCGCTTTCCTTTCTGATTGTCTTGAACTTTCTCACAAAATATAGTTTATCCTTTGCTTATTAAGAAAAGTTAGATAATGTCAACTCTTTCTACGATTTTGACAGTATTTTAATTACCGTGCCATTTATCAAACGGTTAATTAAATATTGTTATGATCTTAATAAAGTAATAAATTGCAACCAAAGTGCATTTTCATTTATTAGCAAACTGACCTTTATCCTACTAAAATATTGTAATATTTTGCAATTCAGTGCCATTATTAAAATTGCATTGGATTACAATTTCAACGAAAATATTACAAGCCATTAATATATAATATTACAAAATTTATATTAAAAAATATATTTAAAAATATATCTTCTGACATAAATTTTTTAATATCATTAGTATTAATTATATGTAAAAATATTTAAAAAAAATATACATATTTTCACAAATTTTAAAAAAGATATTTAAAAAATATGTTGTTACAAAAGCATGTATTACGCTGCTTTACAAAGGATTATATTATGTGTTTATACTTCTCTGCTTTTAGACTTTTCCTATTAAAAAATTAAATAACAAAATGTTGTTTTAAATAAAAATAAATTTTGATTTATATCATCGTTTATTTTTCAAAATTGATGAATCATATCCTGTTGCTTTTAGGATATTTGTGTCAAAAAAGTATGATAGTTCTTTTAAAATCTTCCTCTCACTGATTATTGAGAAGCACGAGAAGCCGTCACGATCTAACCAACTAACTTAGCGACTGGAGTAGGGTAGCGATTACCAATTAGTGAGAAAGAGAACTTATTGTGGTAAAACAAGACGCAAAATGAAAGAAAAGACTGGTGTCGACGCGCGATTCACTAGTCGAGCTAGAAGGTGATATAAAGGTGTACGGAAGTCCGATTCGATCTGATTTGTCTTAACATCAGCTGAGAAATCAATCTAATAGCGCGAAATCCGTCGCTGCCACACCACATTTTACCATCATGTAAGTCTGTTATTTATTTTACTGTTATTTGATAAACAATTATTTTCCTTCAGTTTCGTTAGATATCGATTGTTCTTTATCATGTTGTAACGAACATATCGTTTCTCCATTTCAATGAATATATAATCTTAAAATCAATCTTAGACTCTATTGCATTAACTTTAATCTCGATTCAATGTATTCTTTATCTTTTGCTAATTCTAAGAAGTAAGTCCTAGGCCCAGATTTTTATTATCTGGTTAACTTGTAGGCTTAACCTGATGTTTATTCAATGGACTTCATCTATGATCCAATGATGTCATGAATGAAGCACCATGGGTGAAACTTAATAAAGCTTAACTACAAGTTAATCAGATAATAAAAAACCGAACTTTAAAGTGAAATCGAAGTTAATCTTACATTAAGAAAATCGAGCTTTATTAGATTATGAGTTAATTTTTAATTATAATTTAGATTTTTCAATATCAAGTTTTTTAATGTTACAATCAAGTACAAATAATTTTTTAAAAATATTTGATAAATAAAGATTAAATTTAAGAACTAATTAAATTTTCCTTTGTCTTTTCCCCTGTCATATAATTGTAAATATAATTAAATAATATCGATCAAATTAACATTTTATTATTTATTTCTGTAACGATAATATAAATTTAATAAGCATAATTTTACATGAAAAAAATTACAAAAGACAATTGCATTAACAATACAATAGCAATATAAATCAATCTTTGAAATAAGTGTAGGAAAGAAAAATGCGATAGTCGTCGACCTTGCAACTAGCGTCACACTTTGCAGTTCTGATTACTAATAAATCAACACAAATAATTATCTTTATTTATCATTACGAGATGTTTTTTCAGTATTGTAATCGCATTATTGACAGGCAAGTTCAAAATATTATGTACAGTGCGTTTCGATTTAATCAATAACTTGACCTTTAACTTCAATCACGCATATTAATATATTTCGCTTTCTTTTAGTGACAAAAATCGATTTGTTTTATGTGGACAAATTTTGTATTCCGTATTAGAAAAAAATTTTAAATTTTTGTATTAAATATTACATTGTGATAATATTATTTACTATTTATAGTTACAGCAAAATTTGAACATTTGACTTGTGCTTATAAAATATGTTATAAAAACATAATATAAACATTTTGTATTGCAAACAATGCAAACAATTTACAAAAATGTTCATTAAATACAAAAACATTTAAATTTCGTATGTACAAAATTTTATTACTAAAAATTAATTTCTGATATTATTATCACATGTTATAATATATTCTTCAATTGTCAGAACGTTTCGCGAAAGTTATGAAAATTTTTTATATATTTTTTAATATATTTGTCGAAGCATCCAAGCATTAACAACAATCTTTAATAGGATCTATAAAAAAGATTGTATTAGAAAATAGAAAATAAAAGATACATGTGAAGAAAACGATGAATCTGAGACTGAGAAATAGCCGCAAGCAGTGAAAGTAGTATAAACCATTGCATCGACTGAACTTTACCGAGAATGGTCACATGGCGATTAAACGTCAGACGAGCAGAAAAAGAAACGATACGAGCGTAAAAAAGTTCCTGCGCATATCCACGTGACGTATTGCATAATAACATGTTGTCGCCTCGTAGCATTGCTGCTAATTCCCAGTATTGTAATTCTAAATTGCAGTTCCATCTTGGATTTATTTGTAGATCTGTATTCAAAGATCCAACTAATTAATTTGCGCTCTCTTCACATAAAACAAATGAGATTTTTTTAGCTTTTTTAGTTACATAAATTTACTTTAGAAAAAGAACTATCCACTCTATCGCACTCCAACATCGTATACAGAATAAATTGCAAGAATTGCAATGCCTCTTACGTGAGATAAACAAAGGATAATTTTGAAAAAGCGCATTAACGAACACAGAAACCACATCAATTGGAACATGACGCAACATTCAGTCATTATTGCACATAGACTAGAATCCTCTCATAAATTTGATTGGAAGAATGTACAAATTTTAGACGAAGAACAATTTTTAAATAAAAGGTTGACACAAAAATGATTTTTATTAATAAACAATTACAGGGACTCAATATTAAAAATGGCACGGAATCTTTCGACTCTTTATATTCTAATTTATTTACAAGGACTTGATGCTTCCCTCTCTCCATCATTTGTTGTCAATGTTTATATATAGTTTAACTTTTGATCATATCTTTCACATAAGCTCGTACGATCGAACAGTTGCGTTGACTAAGAAACTCGTCTAAATGACTATCATGTAAGTCAAAAACCAATTGTAATTTATCTATTATTTATTAATTTTAATTTTCTGAATTTTAGTTAATTTGGAAATTAAATGAAAATACGAAACTACCTAAGATTAGATACCCCTAGTCTAGATACTAGATACCCAACCTACTAGATACCTATGGATCTAGATACTTAACGATAATTTTACACGACATCGCTTTATGTTCCATATTTGTATTTCTGCATTCTATAATGTATGACAATATAGGATCAATATAGGACGATATGCAGGACAATATAGGATCGAAACATCTATTGTATTACTCGAATAAATTTATTACACGCATTCATCTTGTGTTTGGTTCTTTTATAGGCATTAATTTTCTTTAATTTATATTTTTTATTATTTATATGTTTATATAGAATCAAGTTAAGTCTCGCTAATATACACTGGCTCATTTATATGAATAGGGTGGTGTGGGCGATGCTGATATTGGCAGCGGTCGTGTTGACCGATGCAGCGGTACCAGATCCACCAGAAAATTCCGGCATCACCACGATCGGCTCCAAAAAATTAGCAACTGCCGCTGATTGTGCTGGACTTGTCGCCTTCTCTGCAATCCAAGGATCAGTAAATGTGAGTAAACAACATGATAATAATATTATGTAGCATACTTAACGAAAGTTTTTTTCAGAACTTTCATAAGAATTAGGACACTTCAAATAAGATATTGAAAATTTCTACATCCTTTCTTAGAATATTCCATATATATGAATTTTGAAATATTCTAGGATTTCTAAGATTTCTCATTTTATAATTTCTTAAAAAATACCTTAATTTTTTTCAAATTTTACAAAATTTCATCAGAAATTAGATATGAAATAGGAGAAATTTTAAAATTCAGAATTCACATATAAATTTCAGAATTCATGTATATGAACAATTCTAAAAAATATGTTATAGATTTTCTTCTGAAAAATGGTCCAATTTTTATAAAAAAATTTAAGATTTTTTTAAAAAGATATAAAATTATTCAAAAATTCTGAAAAATTTTGAATTTACATAAAAATTGTAATAAATTATAAGAAATATTCTGAGGAAATGTTTTAGTCAGGAATAATAATAACTTTAAATTAAAAATATAAAAACATATATCTGTCAACAAGGATTAATTTTATTTTATTTAAAAAGTAACCTTAATTTAATAAGAATAGAAGAATTTTTTGATGATAGAAAATTCTAGTTCTTAGATTAGTAACCTAACTCCCTTGAAATAAAAATTTAGTTTTAAATCCTATATATTTTTTATGCATTTCAAGAATAATTTATAGGCATAAATGTATATACAGGAAGCTAAGCTCATCCTCGCCGAGACGCTAGTAGACAAGGGAGTCGGTTACGCGGCACAAACAGGTATCTTCACCACACATTGTCCTGGCTTCTACCAATTCAGTTTCGCCGGATACGGTAGCACGGATCTGCGGCTGACATTGAAACGCAAACTGAACAAATCCAACAGTTGGAGAACGATTATCAGCGCTGGTCCAGGTGGAGGAAGCAATCTCGTCCTGCTAGACGTCGAAGCTGGTGATCAACTTGCCGTCTTCGTTGAGTCCGGGAAGATCATCGACGGAGCCAGTTTCACGGGTCATCGTGTTTATAAAAGATAAATAATAATCTTGAACAAATTCAAGATACCGATCACAATTATGGAAACAAAATTGATGTTATAATCTAATAAATCTCAGTCTAAAATGATTATTGATATACAAAGAAATAATTACAAAAATCTTGAAATACTATTTTTAGTTCATAAAAGTGTGTTTAATAAGAAAAATTTATAAGATAGTCGTTATAAAGTTTTGAATATTTTATAACTCATTTTTTATCCTCTGATTACTAATATTTTAAATTATAAAATGATTAAAATTATGAGATACTAAAACATGATGTCAAATCGAAAAATCGTCAGAATATCATTAAATGCATTTAAAAGCAATTACAAAAATAAAGAAAAAAGAATTGAAACGCTTTTGAAAAATCCGAGTTTTTCTCAAATAAGAGCTTTGCTTGTATACTAAAATATAGGTTTTGATTCGTAATTCTAAAACTTCTCGATGAATTTAATATTCTGTGATAGCTATTTCATTTCGGAGTCAAAAATTTAATTGATATTTATAATTTCTTGAAGCAGAATGATAAAATATTTAATTATTCTGTACATCAAACTTTTCTGGTTTCCAGTTTTCGCTTTGCATTTCTTTCAGTTCGCTTTCTAACATTTTTTGTTCATATTAACTTTCTCCTCGTCTTTCATTTTCCTCAATATATCACTGCTTCCTTATTTTCTTTGCTACGATAACGCATGATTAAGAAACAACTTTCTCTACACAAAATGTACGCGTAATTTTCTTTCTATATTTCTTTAATTAAATTTACATTTCTAATCTTTATTATTTTCTAATCTTCCATATCTCTCTTCTGTAAATTCCTTTTTCTTATTTCTTTCTATTTAGTTATGCATCTTTGATTTCGTCATTTTTTATTATTTCTTTAGCTTTATTAAAATTCTTATATTTCTATTTCATATATATTAATTCTTCATTCTTTCTCTCCTTCTTCTGTTTTCTCTTTAAAATTTTTTAATCTTTTTATCATTGAATCCATATGAAACTTTTAGTCTCTTATGCTTCAATATTTTTCTTTTAACATATATCCTTTATTTTTAAAATTATTTTTCGTCTTATTATCTTCCTGCAGAGTTAATTTTTTAATTTATTCTTTTTCTTTTATTTTTCTTGAAATTTGGTTTACATTTTAACGAATTCAACATAATTTCTTAAACTTTTATTATCTTATTTTCGTTATTTCCATTACTTCCATTTCATTACTTCTGTTATCGTTTTCTTTTTTAAATCTAATTTTTCTTTATTTCTCTCTCTCTCTCTCTCTCTCTCTCTCTCTCTCTCTCTTCTATTCTTTTTTTCTCCAAACAATACATAAGTACATTTTTTTCTGAATTTTCTTCTTATCTTCTGCCTTCTTTTTTATAATTTTAATATATTTTTTATATTTTTGTATAATTCTGTTTCCAGTTTAGTTTAAATTGCTTGTTCAATCTCATTTTTCGTCTTGATCTATATCTATTTATCCACGCAACAATTTGAAATCATATGGAGATATCCGAACGATATCCTGTTTGTTATATATGGATATATCGAAAATTCCTAAAAATATCCTTCGTACGTACAATGTACCACCTAAAGACATCTAACAGATATCGTTAGTACATTCAATTTCTAAGGACATAAAAAATTCTAAAGCTGTTTTTGTTTTCTGGACTGTGTAAGTTACTAAGAAGAAAAAAAGAAAATCGAACAGTTGTCATCAGCAAAGTCCGAAAAACTTTATTCATTTTCATTTTAAGTTTTCAATTACAAAAACTCACTTCTAAGGCATCATTTTATTATCATTTTACTAAAAAATGAGTAAAAATTTTTCATTATAAAAAATCTCATAATGCTATGCCTTTTACTCTATTTGATGTAATTTTTTAAAATACAAATATTATAATTGAACTCCGCTGCGTCCATCTAGTAATGATGTCCCGCACTGCTTAAAAATTGAATATATTGATAACATATTTTAGATGTTTATAAAATGTTCGTGTAAATATCATTATTATGGACGTCCTAACAATGTTCTTGGGATGTGTTTCAGATGTTTAACAGCGACATAAATGAGATTTTTCAAGATATATTTTGAATATCCGAGGGTACCAAGAGGTCAAAACATCGAATTGTTGCGTGGGCAATTTATCAATATATCTATTAATATTTATCTATCTCTTTCGTTCTGTTCCTATTTTGCACCTTTGTGTGTGTATGTAAAATCATAATCACTTGCTATCACAGTACAGTTACGGAGAGAAGACTTGTATAATTAGCAGAAAGCGAAAAAAGAAAAGAAAGAAATTTAATAAAACAGAAGAAATACCGATTGATTATACTAAACTTATTAGCCTTATCAGACAATGTTAGAAAACGCGTATATGCGCGCGCATTTGCGACGAACAGTGCGAATTATTTTTTTGTAATAATGTAATTTTATTAAAGTTATCAATATAAGAAATGAATAAAGTTGTGCGCGTATTTCTTATCAATAAACTAAATAATAACCTAACATCACACACAGACTTCTTTGGAAAAAACATGAAGAAATTTTTATAACATAATCAAATATTGAGTTCGACTTTTCCAGTTTCCAATCCTTTGTAATTTTTGAGCACAGGATACACTTCCTCTTCAAGAAATTCGACGACTTGCTCGGGTGCTCTACCAACGAAAGTTGATGGTTCCAACAGAGTGTCCAGTTGAGATAAAATGGGCGCAAAGTACGAATCTTTTCTGATCCTATCAACCAGATCGTTATCCAAGCCGTGTTGCTTCACTTGCGCTCCAGCTTCTTGCGATAATACGCGGATTTTCTCATGGCAAACCTAAAGCAAATACATAAAAGTAACATATAAGAATTTATACATTAATCTATAATGTATATAATATTTCCTAATGTATATAATATTTCATAAAATCAAACCTAATTAAATAAAAGAATTTCTATCAAAATTAAGAACAAGATTTCATATAGTTACACACTTTGATTGATTAAATTACAGATTGCTTTGGTGAAAAAAGTTTTTATTAGGTGTTGGAATTAATTCGTAGCGTTTTTTAATAAAAGAATGTTATTTATTTCACATGAGCATTAAAAAATACATTAATGAAAGTACTTCCCATCACTTGTAAAACGCTACGAATTAATTCCAACACCTAATATAATATCTTTTAATATTCTAAGAATTCTTCATATTTAAAATTTATAAACATTTCTGAAAAATACTTCAAAATTCTTCAGATTTATCAATTTTCTTCAGAAGTTATAGAATGAAAAATCTTAGAGGTATTAAAATATTTCAAAATTTATATATACACAAAGAATTCTAAAAGATACGAGGGCAAGTCAATAAGTTCTTAGAAAATTTGTCAGAGGGCACTCGCAGTGTCATGTCACATACTTTTTGACAAGTAGCATCTTTCAGCTGATTACTGTCAAATTTTGAGCGGAATTCATCATCGTGGTTTCATTTCTGTAGATGATTAAAGCGAATAACCTTTGTATTTTTTGCAAAATGGAAAAAAACGAGTTTGCAGTGATCAAATATCTACATATGAAAAGTTTAACGCTGAAAGAAATCAAAGCCGAATCGGATAATGTTTAAAGCACATCTGCACCAGCGTACGACTGTATACAATTGGGTGAATGAATTTAAATGTGGTCGTACATGTGATACACCTCGTTCGGGACGTCCAATTGAGGCTACTACGCCAGAAATCATCGATAAAATCCACGATATTGTTTTGACTGATCAACGAATGAAAGTGCGCTTGTTGAGGTCACAGACATGTTACATGGCACAGTGATTTTAATTTTGCACGAACAATTGGGTATGAAAAAGCTATCGGTAAGATGGGTGCTGCGTTTGCTCACTGTGGATTATAAGGACGACCGTGTGACGATTTCAAAACAATGTTTGGAGATATTTCAACGTAATCCAGATGAATTTCTGCGTCGATTCATTACTATGGACGAAACATGGATCCACTACTTCACACCCGAGACGAAGGAACAGTCAAAACAATGGATTTCACCGAGTAAACCAACTTCGAAGAAGGCGAAGACCGTGAAGTCGGCCGGAAAGGTGATGGTCACAGTTTTTTGGGATGCACGCGGTATAATTCATATCGATTACCTTCCATCGAATTAAATGATCAATGGCGATTACTACGCAGCCTTATTGGGCCGTTTTAACAACATTTTAAAGAAAAAAACGTCCCCATTTGGCGAAGAAGAAAGTGCTCTTCCATCAAGACAATGCACGGGTTCACACGTGCCCGGCACTGATGGCCAAATTCAACGAATTCCGCTACGAATTGCTTCCCCATCCAACATATTCGCTAGATTTAGCCCCCGATTATTTCCTGTTTCCAAACCTGAAGAAATGGTTCGGAGAAAAGAGATTCATCATCAGAGAGCAGCTCATCGCCGAAACAGAGACAGCTTAGTTTGAAGGATTGGACAAATCATATTATTCGGATGGCTTGAAAAAGTTGGAGAATCGTTGTATCGAGCTGAAAGGAGACTATGTTGAGAAATAAAAATGAATCGATAAAAAAAAATATGTTTTACTATGTTTTTCTAAAAACTTGACTTGCCCTAAAATTATACAGAAATTCCGAAAAATTCCGAAATTTATGTAGAAATGCTGAAAAATTTTGTGAGATGTTATAAGAAAAATTTTCGACGAGGTGACCTAAATTTTTAATTAAAAATAATGTACATTATTTAAAGAATATCTAAAGAGCACTAATTTTTCGCACTTGTCTATCGCCACCGGCCTTCACCATAGCCATGATTATATTCTCCGCGGACATGAAAGGCAACTCCTGTGCCACATGTCTGGCGATGACGTTAGGATAAACGACTAATCCCTCCGTGATGTTCTCGAGAGTTATCAGGATCGAGTCGGCTGACAAGTAAGCTTCCGCTAGAACAAGTCGGCGATTCGCCGAATCGTCTAGCGTTCGTTCCATCCATTGAGTCGCCGCGGTATGGAGAGTGTTGTTTACAAGAACCATCAAGTGACGTGCCACACTGCAACATCTCTCAGAACGCATGGGGTTTCGTTTGTAGGGCATCGCACTGGATCCTATTTGCGTGCTTTCGAAGGGCTCCTCGATTTCCTTCAAGTTAGCGAGAAGACGGATGTCTGTGCAAATCTAGGGAAATTAAAAAGAAAAAAATGAATTCAAAACCGAGACTCTCTTGGCAATAAAAGAAAAGGTATATATTCAAGATGGATCCCTTTAAAACTGCCATATGATTGTGGCTGCATAGATATAAATGTATCAATTCAGGCTCACCTTGTGAACGGTCGCACCAAGTGAACTCAAAACGTTCAAACATTCGATGTCGACTTTTCTGCTGTAAGTCTGTCCGGTGACGGTGTAGTGTTTCTCGAAACCAGCCATTTTAGTCACGAGAGCATCCAATTGTTTCACCTTTTTAGCATCACCTGTCGATATAAATTTGAATAATTATATAAAATTTTTAAAATATGTGCATTATTTATATTGGATTGACAAATAAGTTCGTTTGGTTTTTAGAGAGGAACAAAATAATTTTATATACTCTATTTCTTTAAAAAATTAGCAATTATACCATTCTATGTGAAGAACGAAGTTTCAGCTTTAAGAATCTGTTTTTTTAAATTGCGATATGATTATTTTTTAACGAATTTTGAGAAAAAAATTTAAGTTTTCACGTTAGCTAATTGAAAATTTTAGCAAACTTTTTGGACACGTGATAAGTCCACATAATTGAAAAGAAAATTTTCTATTTTTTCAGCTCATAGTTTTTTATGTAAAAATTAATAAATTTACGTAAACTCAGAAAATGTAAGAACCTTTCGAAAATAGAAATCTTAAGCTTTATATAAAACTTTATATAAAAACTTTATTTATTTAAATTTTTTTTTTATTTAAATTTTAAATTTAGTAATATAAATTCATTTTCCAAAATCAAATTAAAATTAAGTTCTACATATAATTATTTCTAAAAATTAGTCTCTTTAATTAAGATTACCTAAAAAATCGACATTATATTTCGTGAGTTATTCGGCATATTTTTTCTTGGTGAAAATAAAAGAGTTGCAAATTAGAAGACTAAACAAACCAACCGTTAAAAAGCTGAAGGAATGACGCTTGAGTGCCGGTAGTGCCTTTAACTCCGCGGAATTTCAGATCGTTTCTGGCGCGATGGATAGCTCTCTCATCCATTAATAAGTCCTGTAGCCATAGCGTCGCCCTTTTGCCAACCGTTGTCAGTTGCGCTGGTTGAAGATGAGTGAAGCCCAAAGTAGGCAAATTACGATTTTCATAAGCGAATTTCGCAAGACGCTGAATTACACCGGCTAGCTTTGGAAGCAATATGTCGAAGCCTTGGCGGAGTACTAGGAGATCCTTCAAGAAGAAATAATATTCGCAAATTAGATAATTTCGACCAGTTAGTTAAGCTAATAAACGTACGAAGAGTTAACAGCACAGCAATCGATTATTGGACTGATCACCCTGGCGAAAATTTTCTTTACACGCCGGTCACACACGTTCAAGTAAACTCACAAAAGTGGCTTGCGCAAGCGTACTTGACAAGTTTATTTGAACGTGTGTGGCTGGTCTTAGAATTCTTTATATAATAAAAATTTTTTATACGAATTAGAAACGAAACGACTTAAAAACGTTATGAGATACTATGAGAATTTTCCATTAGAGCAGTAACTAAAAACATAATTATATTTTGTTATCAAGATAAATAAAATAAAATATTTTTATGATGGAATTAAGATGGAAATTGTACCGTATTATCGCCCACATAACAGCTGGTTGCACCAAGATGGATAATAGGTGCAGCCAGAGGACATTGTTCACCAAATACATGAACGTGCGCCATCACATCGTGCCTCGTCGCTTTTTCTTCTTTTGCAGTGGCATTGAAGTCGATGTCATCCACGTGAGCTTCCATTTCGACGATTTGTTCCGGTTTGATCGCTAGGCCGAGTTCCTAAAAAATTAGCAAACATTTCTGGATGATATTATCAAGAAATTCATTATTTCAGTTGCGAAAATGAAGTATAATGCGATAATTCTACGGCCAGTTTAAATTATCGTTCAGATAAGATCGCGCATGTGCGACTATCTTCTACGGTTCTTATCCCCATTTCAACGTACTCTCTGTATCATCTGATTAGATAAAGAGGGCTTGGTTCTGCTTTGGAATCAAATCCTGGAGCAAGTTTCATTACGTACGTTTTCACAGCAAAAGGCGAGTGCCGAGAAGTCTGCAAACATGGTGTCCTTGCAGACTATTGCGAGTATAGTGATCAAAGTGCTAAAGTTGGTGAGAAGATTGTATTTTGGATTTCGTACAGTAATCGTGGAAAGTGAATATATCTATAGAAAGAAAACAAGAGAGAGAGAGAGAGAGAGAGAGAGAGAGAAAGAGAGAATTCCATAAAATATCCTATTCCATATAATGTATAACGATATCTTTCTATCAATTTGGAATTCTTGGTTTGGTTTATAAATTCAATATACAATATTGAACGAGTCAAAGTCGAAGAATTTTTAGAGTAATTAATTTATAAATATTATAACAATCTAATGTCATCTATTTTTACATTCAATTTTGAATTATTTCTTAAAGGAATTTTGTCTCAATATCTCTTGTAGGCATTCTTTATATGTAAACCATTAATTAAATGTTCATTTAAAAAAATATTATTAAATTGAGTAATCATTAAAAAATTCACTATCAATTTGACAAATTCTTTAATATGTAAATTATAAATAGCGAATACCTTTCTCTCTGTCTCTCTCTCTCTTGTGATATATACATACGCAGAGATAATAGTTTGAGATCAAAAAATCGTGTTCAATAAGACATCGAGAAGAGTGATAAAATGATGTAATAAAACTTCGGTAAACTTCGATATAGGAAAGTAATTTGAATGTGATGCACATTGTAATCAGTAAATTGTTTAATTAATGCGGTCAATGAATTCAATTACGATTAACAAAAAAACGTAGATTGAACAATCATCATCATACACTCATTCAAGGGACGTATGAATCATTTGCCCTTATCGGTCTGCGATAACGTACGCTGTTTAGCAAGCGATACGCCGTTGTCACTTCTATAGTGCACGAAACTACAGAGTGTCCCAGAAAAATCTCTTTATAATGAGAATAAGACTCTTATATCTATTATATTTGCTTTCGATCAATTCTTTCATATAATTTTTAATTTTTCAGCATTAATCTTTCGAACAAAATAAAATCTTTTGTTCCAGAAACATAAAATTACGTTTACTTAAAAAATAAGTTTTTATAATTCATTTACTTTTATCAAACTTAATTTCGCTAAACATATAAAAATATGTTGTTAAAAAATGTTTATATGATTGAAAAAAAGATTTGATTTTAGACAATATTACTTCATTAGCATTATATAAATTCCTGTGACATTTCACTCGTAAATACCGAAGCAAAATATTAACAATATGCCTGTAGATTCGAACAGAATATTTTGTGGCAGATTGACATTAATTGCGTCCGTATATTAACTAAGTTCGTATATTTAGTCAGCAAAATGTGTGCATAATCTGACAGCAAATTGTAGAAACCGAGCAAACTCTGTCATTTTGTAATCATTGAAAGATTTAAAGAAATAAAATAAGAATATCTTATAATATTTTTAAGAATTTATCATCATATTTTTTATTCTAAAAATATATTCTCTCTCAATTTCTTCAAATTTTATAAGTTTTTTTAGAAATTGTAGAATGAAAAATATTTAGATATTATTAAATACTTGGAATATTTCAGAATTCATATATACGTATATAAAAAATTTTTTTAAAGTGTAAATTTTTTTAGAATTTCTGAAAAGTACGTGTAAAATTTGTCGATTTGTCACAGGTTATCAACCTCATCATACTGATCCTATATCGTACAGGATATGGTGGCGAGTTTCTAGGCGTCGGTGGAACCTGGAACTTGAACGAAGACAAGAATCCCGATGCCGAGATTGTTGCTTCCGGCGTATTCGTCGGATTCTTCATCTATACGAGTGTCGTTCTCATGAGCTACTGTTTTGGCAATTCCGACCACAAAAAGACTCTTGTTGTACGTATTTGTTCTTTTAATTTCATTTTTCATTTCATACGATGAACTTTAGTTCATGTTAAACATAATAAAAGCAAATACATATAATATATTCTATTATTCAATTAATAAAATTGTATAGGCTCTAAAGAAATTAATCAAAAATGAATAAAAGGCCTCTAGATATTGTGAATTTTAATTTATTTTAAATAATATTACAATAAATATGTTTTGACCTACGATTATAAGGCCCTCTTCGGTACTTAAAATTAAACCAAAAGTGAACTTTCTACATTTAGTTAATCGAATTAGGTCAATAATTATATGCAATCTAAACAATTGCGTTAAATTACATTTGGCAAAACGACATTCACTAGTTTGGATTTAAGATTTAAATGTCATTTTTAATATACGAAAAAATATTAAAAGCAACAATTAAGTATCGAAAACACGTTTTCTTTTTATCTAAAAAAGATAGTGTTCGTAAAGTTTGACAATTTTAAAGAAATTTAGGAACAATTTCATCAGAATATATATCATCTCTTTTTAAAGGAAATCATCATGAATTTCGTTGGGACTTTCATGTTTGTGGCTGTGGGTGGAACAGCTCTACACTATTGGCATGGCTATCAACCTGAGCAGAAATTTATATATGACGCGCCAGAGAGGCAGGTAAGTCGAATCCCTAACTTATAAGCAGAGTTTGGATCTCGATGTCGTTTTCTCTCACTCCGAGTGCCGCAGAAGCCATGAGAAGCAATATCGTCCATGATACAAGTATCTAAACCAGAATGTAGATAGAACTTACAATCAGCTAATTTCAGTTAAATTTTGGTACATTATGATTATGTGATAGCTGTCAAATTAATTAATAAGTTATAAAATAATTTCAAATAATTTTTTATTAATGGTAACGCGCGCTATAACACACGGCAACGCGTGTATAAAAATCCATGGTACAAGGTGTATCATTCCCGTGAATGTGCAGTTCCTTATAAATGGCAAATCAGGAATCGGTCACCAAAATCGGTTAAAAAGCAATATGGCCGCAAACATTTGACGCTGAGTCAGCTGTCAAATGCTGCTTTCGCAGGGGTAATTTATAATCAATATTTGATTGATAGTGTCTTCTCTCTACTGCTTCCATTATGTGCAATGATATACATTGTTTCCTCTTACCATAGACCTGCAGGAATTACACTATAGCAGCGTGGACAGTACACTACTTCTCACGGCGTGTGAGTTTTTTCACTTGGAATGAAAGAAAACAACATCGAGATCCGGGCTCTGCTTACAAGAAAGCACTAAAAAAATAAAAGCTGCACATATAAATTTGCAACGAACGTGCATTTTCTTCCATTTAATAGCTATTTACTCATAGTCGATGTGTACCACCTAAAAGTAACATAAGAATAACGTTATAATTTTACACTCAACAATATAATTGTAATAATACTTGGTTACATAACAATTACATTGTTGAGTGCAAAATTATAACAAAATTATAACTGATATTATGTTATCTTTTAGTTGACTGTATTATTTAAACAAAAACTTACTAAAGTTTGTTTTATAGAACATGTATTTGAGATCCCATCTCCTTTGAAATCAGCGATAAATTGTGTCGTATTAAACTCAAAAAAATTAATAATTTCAGATTGGCTTGGCCGTGGGCTCTTTGTGCGTTATAGAAGGTGCAGCATACCTGATTGATTTAATATTAAGCTTTCTTCATTACGCTAAAGAAGAATTTCAATAGAACGAAAAACTAAACATTATTTTAAAATTTACTAAAAGTTTTCTGTTTCATTCCATCAACATCAATTCATGTTACAACTAACAATATATACCAAAGAAAAGTTTCACATATTAAATTCTATTACAATTAGATTATGTTCGTTGCCTTCGGCAATACTTATATTATTAATCACGTTTCTGCATAAAAATTTCTCTTTTTGCAGAAAATATAAATAACCTTGCCCTTTTTTGAAGACAATGTTTTCCTCATTATACGTTTTTATACAATACATACATATTTATTCACACATATATAGTTCTCATTGAAAATACATGTAAAACATGTATACAAAATAAAATTTATAACAAAATTTGTAATAAAATGACTTAAAATATATTTCGTGTATATTTAACTCTTCGTCTGCACCGTTGTTAAATAATAATATAAGTAAAATATAATATTATATATTTTATATTTTTTAATACAAGATATAAAATATTTTGTAAATATTTTATAAATATTGTGTGCTGTCTGAAAAAAGACTAAATATATAATCTTTTAGAGAAATTTAATATCTGTCTACTGTAAGTATTAAATTGGTTGATTAATCATTTATATTCTAAATATTTATTAGAATATAAAGCATTGTTGTTAGTGTTTTTAATATTTAAAGTAATCCAGATAGCCAAGCTCCTTCTTATAAGAAAGAAAATATTTGCTTGATACATGTTTCCTTTAAAGTTGCCATAAAAATTGCCACAATATATTTAGAAGAAGGGACTATTGCCTGAGTATTGCCATCAAATTGCTCCTAATCATTATTGATAACAGTAAAAACCGGCAATCCAATAGGTAAAATCAATTGAAAATTGCTTTCCTCAATATTACGGGCAATTTAAGCAACTTCCCAGATAACATTTATGTTGCATAAGATATCTAAAAGATGTCTTTTAGACATCTTTTAAATATAAGACATCTAAAAGACTTAGATATCTTATACAACATAAATGTTACCTGGATTGCTATCTGAAAACTAATAAACTACTAACCAATTTGATACTTAATACTTACTGTGTTTTCCTGTAAGAAGTTATTACATCATGATTGACTATATTGTTATCAAAAAACAATTTTATATTAAAGAATTTACACGAACTGAGTCAGATTCATATTGTCAGCCCTTCTCTTAACATTTTCTTGTTTAAATAAAGAAAATGAGTATTTTAGATATTTTTGTACATTGCGACATTTATGGAAATTTATTTCTCCTTGACATGTCTGGTACTGTTTTCCGCGTTTAACGACCGATAATGCATATCGGACGATCATTATGTAGTCCCCTTTCTTTAACGAGGCTCAATCATGGAAACTAAAGAAATACGGAAACATAGAAAGAGTGACTAAAAAAATGACTCACGCCCTTTTCGAAATAAACAACTCCGTAATGTTCCACCGGATGATTTCATCATGGGCCCTTTAAGATCCCGTCGTGCGCACCAATTAATCTACTTGACCTGACAATCGTTGCGGATGACACGACTACACATCCACCCACAAGTCGGGTATATAATCACGTTAATTATGCAGATCATGTTTAATTTGACTAAATCATAAACTTAGCATATAGTAGAATAAATAATTCCTTAAATAAGTATAAATGATTTAACGAGAAAGAAAAAAGTGCTTAAAACTATTACTCAAGATTTTTCGTGTGCGAATCTCTGAAATTATGTTCTGAATATAATAAAAAATGATAATCCATTTTTTAACATTTTGAATAAAAGTTTGCAATTATACTTGTCGAATAAAAAAATATACTGAATTACGTAAACAACAAACAAAAAATCCAACAGTTTATAATAGAAACGTACACAAATAATGTAATCAAATATTGTTTTTTTTAAACTAATTTTTAAAATTTATTTTTGTAGGAGGTACTATGTATCACATTTTTATAAATAAATGTTTTAAGTAATAAATTCGTAAAGAATCGATTATATTACACTTTGATGAATGTAATTGTTAAGTTTTAAATTTAAATGTTGATTATTAATCAATTATTATAAAATATAAATGGGATTCATACTGCCATTTTCTCCTTAAACAAAATAAAATATGATTAAAGTCTGGGCTTTCTACAATGAGCTATTACCTAAAGTTTAAATCTTAAGCCATAAAAAATTGATCAATTATAGTCGACTATTCTTCTCACATTCGACTGTGATTGGTCAACTTTTTACGGTTTAAGCTTCGGTAATGGCTTATTGTAGAAAGACATAAGACATAAGCATGTCTATAGGCTTCTTTTTTCTCTTCGTGTTGCGTATCTCACACCGTTGCAATTTTTATGTCTAAAAAGAACAAGTTAATATGATAAAAAAATACATTGTGCGTACTGTCGACAGATAAATTATTATCTAAGCATGAATGTAACCGTCGAAATTAAAGTAACTGCAATCACGTCTTCGTAAATGTTTCATTGAGGGACGAGTTGACATAGATATACCTATGCAGTAATCACACAATATATGGAAAGTAAATTACGGTATGTCATATACAACGTGTGGATCGATTCCACGACGATTTCTGGTAATGCTGATTAAAACGAGTATAACCTACAAAAATTACAAGTTGAACACTTGTATGCTCTCTTTATAATAATTTTTTTCGTTTACAGACGACAAAAAACCGAAAAAACAATTTGTAAAAGTGTGCAAGATAATTCCGAACACAAATGATGTTTCCGAATGCAGCCTGAAGGAGTACAACTTTACGCGCGAAACCAGATCCACCTCCCCTCCTGCCTAGGGGTGCCATGTGCATGATTTTTCACGCTAAGTAAGATCCATCCCACTTCTCCCCTGCTTAGGAGCGCACAACTTTCTACGCGAAGCGAAGTTTAGATTACTCCGCTACTTAGAAAGTGCTCGTAAGCACTTGAGCAGTCGTGGGTCTCTAAGCAAGGGGGAGGTGAGGTGAGCCTCGCTTCATGTGAAAAGTCGGGTCCTTAGACAAGAGAAGGATTTGGGATGGATGTGGATCTCATTTTTTTCGCATGAAGTTACGAAATCACAAATTTTCTGCTTTAAGGAGATCCTAAAGACGATTTATAGTCATATTGTGAATAATATTTACACATAGGCGATTTACGTGTCGTTGACACATCACTACATATTACTACATCAATAGCTTACGCACACATACATGTAAATTTTTGTATAACGATAATATTAATTAGACAACATATGGCAAGATCAAGGTTATTGAAGGAAGAGCTTCCCTGATGTAAACTTTTACGCAAAATTGAATGTATACTGAAAATCTGTAGTACACGTAAACTATAAATTTTCAGTGCAATAAATTTGGACAATAAATTTGGAACACAGTCTAAATTATTATTTATTTACTTTAACTTAAAAATTATTTAATTATTTATTGGTAAAATATGCAAAGTAGAAGATCCTGCTCTGATCTTGACCTCAACACGTATTATTAAGATTATGATCCTGAGTAATCTCCGACAAGTTTTACTTGTCAGTCGTTCGGTCGGTCGTTGTCCGTTAAAAAGTTATTAACAAAATAATTGGTAAAAATACCGATTAGGAGGGCCTGATTCGATATATATTTTACCTTTGTTTATTACTATATCACTATGCTAAATATTAATTCAAATTAATTGTGAAGGTCGATGTTAGTAAATATCATGTATTCAAAACCACAATAACAATATTTCTTAATCACTGTGCATTGCAATCGTATTTCATACAATCGAGATACATTCTACTTATTGCGCTTCTAGTTAAGAGTTTATTAATTATAATTCAACAGAATGTCTGGTAATTCGAATTGTTTACTAATCTATAGCGAGTTAAAAATAATCGTTCCGCCACAATTACGTAAGACGATAATAAGCGCGCATTCGCGTGTAATGCGATAGCGAACCTTTTCGATACGCACGCCAGGCAGGCAACCCGCGGAATTACGACGTGTGTCCTTGTACCACTGCAACGTCAAAATAACGTCATGAAATAGGATCGAATGCGTTTCCAGCGAAGCAAATCTCGCGGAAATTCATTGTGAATTTTATAACTCCCTGAGCTGAAATTGCATGCAGTAGCTTTTCAATACTAGCGTATGATCAGTTATGTGAAGTAAAAAATGTTCAGCAAACTATTAAACTATTAAAAATTGTAAATAAGTTAAAACCCCGGTTAAGAGTTCTTCATGTTAATGAAGAACTCTTAACCGGGGTTTTAACTTATTCTACATCCTCTCTTTCCAATTCCAAAAGAATTAATCGTGAGTTGTACATAAACTAGGCTCAGAAGTGTCCCTGGTGAACAAAATTTCGTTGAAATTATTCCACGTTTTGGAACACTTTTCGGCAAAATTTCAGCATTTCGGAAAAATTTCAGTTTAATGTCAACGATTTTTGATTGATAAATTCATTTTTAGCAAAAATTTCTATGAAATTTCAGCAAATTTTCAGTAATTTCGCTGAAATGAAATAATTTCGTCTAAAACGTGGAATAATTTCAGTGAAATTCTTTTACCAGGGATATTAGAAAAATTAGAGTTAAGATACAAGACATTTTTATTAATATATTCGTTGTTAGTTTCACAAAATTATTATTAAAGACTATTGGTTATTTTGGTGTAGGATACAATTTTAGTATTGACCAATGTAATTACGGACTTTGTCTTTTTTTCTATTAAACATGTCCTTTTTCTCCATGTTCTTTTCTATGATAGTTTTCTAAATAAAATGATTAGAATTGGAAATTTATACTTTATAAAAAAGGAATGTTATGTGTATGGAGGTTATATGCAGTTTGATAAGGTCAATATTTAAATTTAACAATACAATTTTATAATTTGAATGAAAATGTTTTCATATTACCTTAATTAATTAATTAATTTTTTTTTTTAAAACATGCCTACTTCAAATTAAAATAATATTTTATCCAAATTCTAAAGTTTCTAACGAGTTTCTGTATTACTTTCTAATACAATATAGAAAAATCTGTAACTTTTTCATAATTTCTTCATGATTTTATTAAAAAATAAGATGTAATGCATCCATAAATTGGCTTGCTACAGGAAACTGGAACGAAGATGCTTCAATACGCGTCTGACTTATATGATGTATGATCGTCATTACGCACGTAATTTAATCAGTGACGTAATAGGGCGTGCACGAGAAGAAAATACTTGGCGCGCGCGTCCATGACACATTAGCAGTACAGAGCAAATATTTAGAGTGTTTCGACAGACAAAAGCGCAGCCGGAAATCTGGCGGTGCCATACGCTACCATGCGTGAAAGAACGACCTCGTTGCATTTTTTTCGCCAAATAAAACATCTTAGAGAAGTGTGACATTCTTTTTATAAATTTATCTTAATTGTCACTTTATAAAGCTTAGCGTTAATATAACATTATAAGTTGAAAAAGGAGAAAGGACCTAATGCGATGGCAACGCGCATAAATTTTTGAAAGTTGTGTTAATGACAGTCTTCGATTGAAGGCGAGCGAAAGCTAAGCGTGGTTAACGGTGCCTAGTATCGAATGGTATCGAAGCGTCGCCGTCGCGTCGCGTCGCGTCGCGTCGCGTCGCGTCGATTCCATCGGACGGCAGTATCGGTACCGCAGTCATCGCACAGAACTACACACCCAAGGCGCGTGCGACCTGCTCGTAAGCGTATTCGTTATACTCGTATGTAAGCATACGTGGGACTCGTAAAGCGTACTCCGCCTGCGCGGAGGACTCGTAAAGTGTCGCGTGTACGTTCTCTCTGAGTCTCTGCGCGTTTCAGGTTTCCCGACTTCCCGTTTCAGTTCGAGTTGCACTGCTGTACGGCGTGGTCGCAACCAGTCACAACTCGTAGCGCATTGCAACGCACGCGTCGCGACGCGCACGGCGCAACACATATACGCGCGTTAAACTCGCCTCCGGCAATCGGCCGCGTTTGAGTCTTTTGAGAAGTGAAGAGTGCGTCTTTTTCTCTTTCTCTCTCTCTCTCTCTCTCTCTCTCGAGTTAACTACAAATTGAGAAAAACTGTAAAAGAAGAAGAGAAGAGAACGCAACTCTCTCGCGCAACCATTGACTTCACTTTACGAACTTTGTTGTGTTCTTCGAGAGCGGACACTCGGAGTCGCAGCAGTGTGTTCGAAGTGAAATCGAGTTTCCCTAGCGAAGCGATAGGAGTGACGGTACACGTGGTGGACGGAGCGCGTGTCAGGTGAATCAATGGACGGAGTTTTGTTATTCAGCGTATACCTTGAGGCCTATTTAGATACAACGAGTTTCAGCCGCGACGGAGTTCACAACTCGCGTGATGCAACTCCGTATTCATTCCCGTACAAAACAGCCGAGTAGAATCGATTTTCCCAAGTTACAGAACGCGTCGAAGGGCATAAATGTGCCGTATTAATAAAAATACTGCATTTTTTTTATTTTTATAACAAAAGTCATATGATTAATTTAAAAGAGATTCTTCCTTAATCTAATGGATTTAAGTGGATCGAGATTAAAGAAGAGTCTCATTCCCCATTTTCCTTTTATTTATATTCATGAAGCTTAAAGCTATTAACTAGAAATATATAAATTAACTATAAATAACTATAATTAACTCTTATTCTCCATCATGCGGTTACTATTGTCCGAGCAAAATTTCGCGCGTCACATATGCCGGTAAAGTGCTAAAATTACAGTTTTACTAATTATATTGTCATTTCGCTTTTTAATCGTATATTAGAAGATTGAAATTAAATAAAATTGCGATTGAAAACCATCTCATTATACGTTGTAATCCTTTAATAGAATCGTAAAACGCAAATGCGCCTCACTCTATGATGGCGGATGAGGTATAAAAAAATGACGCGGAACAGTAAAGATTAACTATGCTATAAATATACATATGTATAGCAGGGTTGGTAAGTTAACTTTTTTTAAAACTAAGTTAAGTTAAAGTTAACAATCTTAAAAATTTAACTTAGTTAAGATACAAGTTAATTTATAATGAAATTAATTGAATTAAAAATTAAGTTAATAAAAAAAAGTAATTGAAAAGTTAAAAGTTAAATTTGTTTTTTTTTTATTTTCTTAATTCATAATTCTAGGTTTCCAAGGTTTCAGTCTTACAAATAACGGAAATGGCAAATATATACTTCATTTAGAAAATATTCTATATTTTATTTACATGTTTTGTTTATATATACTGTTTAGTATATAAGATTTGACTATGAATATATGTGGCCTGTGATGACTAAAACTTCAGACTCAATACGAGGGAGTAGTAATAAGGAGCGATAGTAATGAGGAATAAAAGATTTCAACCTATCAGAAACTAGATATATCGAAATACACGGTTTCTGATAAATTGAAATCTGGGAGTCGATTGTGTAATTTGAAATGAGATGAAAATTACAAAAGTGAACAAATTTACTAGAATATTTATAATTTCATTGGTCAACACCTAGTAAATTTGCTCACTTTTGCCATTTTCACCTCATTTTAAGTTATTGCTATTGCCGCATATTATGTCCGAGACTTAAAAAAATTAAATAAAAAATTAATAGTTACGGATAAAATGTAATTAAGTTAAGTTAAAATTAATTAACTTTTTAACTTTTTAACTTAACTTTTATCTTTTTAACTTAGCACTACCCAACCTTGTGTATATGGAATTAGTTATCTTTATTATACTTAATTGTTACACTACATGCTAATGTTTGTTTCTGTCATATGTTTTTTATATGTTATTACGGAAATCATCATTAAGGAAATTATTAAGGAAATATTTTATATATAATTTTACTAATATCTTAGTTAATTTACTTGAATATCGACATCATTTAGTATAAAAAAAAACGCAGTTACAATTTAAAAATAATTTACGACGCATTTATCCAAGGAAAATTGACCTGAAATAGACAAAGAACACAGTGAAATATCTTATCGTTTAAATAATCCGTTCTACAGTCTTTTATTTGCGCCGTACACACTTCAACCCTACGATTTACGTGCAACTCCCTTAGGGGTGATATCTATCGCGTTTCTCGTTTTAGGGTCGCTAAAACCGAGTAAGGGTGACACGCACGCACAGGGAAGAAAGAATCGATTGTCATTAAATCGAACTGAAAATCTTTCAAACTGGGCGACGGAAAAGGAAAACATCGACGAGTGAGAATGGCTGATGAAGCCCAGCAAAGCCAACAGCCGACTGCTAAAAGGCACAAGGTTCTAAGTCATCTACCCATCATCATCAAAGTACTCGAATTGGCGAGTATCTTTTTAATTTAATCGAATAAAGAATAGCATGGACGCAACGCGCTTCGTATCCTGTTGTTGAAATTTTCTTATTGCGAAAATTGCAATCTTCAATAAGCTTTTCTTTAAAAAATTCTCATATTTCATAATATTTTTAAGAATTTGTTATTATAGTTTAAATTTATGAAAATTTCTGAAAAAATATCTTAAAATTTTTCAGATTTTATAAATTTTCTCCGGAAGTAATATTAATAATGGTATAATAAAATTACACAATATTAAAGTATTATATTAGACCGCGATGTAAACACACACAATTAAGAAATAAATTAGACTAAACGGTCAAGCTTGATTCTTGGTGTTGAAACAATTCCATGTAAATTTATATATCACAAATCCAATCTTGCAAACTGCAGTGCGCCAAATTTATTTTCAGTCTTGAAACGCAATCTTCAGAATCTTAACAGAACTAAAGTAGTCATATCACAAATTAAATTGGCAATGTAATAATGATGCTTACAAGTATTTTTATAATAAGCTTTAAGCATCTTAAAATCTGTAGTTTTATTGCGAAAAATATTATCTTAACCATGGATCGAAGCCTCTTGCGTTTCAAGGTCAAAAATAAGTTCGGTGCGCAGTTTGCAGGATTGGATTTAGATTGAATTTGGTATTATTTCAGAGAGCACTAAAGCTTAACCATTTAGCCTTTATTTCTTAACTGTTCTTAACTGTTGTGTGTCCATATTGCAGTCTAATATGATACTTTAATATTGCTTATATACGTGGCATTTAAAATGCGAACTCTTTATACATATCGGTTATTGCGAAGAATATTATGTCTCGGTGGTCTAATGGCGAGAACGCTCGCACGGAATACGTGCGATCCGGGTTCAATCCTCGGCCGAGATAATATTTTTCATAATAAAATTATTCCGATATTAAGGTTTAACTATTATAAAGATACATGTGAGTAAAATGCTTGTCACTTTAATTTGTCATATTTACTACTCTTTGTTAAGTTTTGTTAAGATTGCGTTTCAAGACTGAAAATAGACTCAGCATGCAGAATTGAATTTGGATATATAAAGTCACACAGAATTCTTTCAACACTAAAAGACTTAGCTTGACCATTTAAAATAAAATTCTATTCCATTTTACAAAAATAGACAAATTTCAAGATAGAATAATTTCGTAATACGATAACAAAATATTTTAAAATTGTTACAAAATATTAGTAAGACTTTTTTAAAGTACCAATCTGAAAGTAGAGATCTCAGGCTGTAAAATGCTTTTTTAAACATCTCGATACGATGATTTTCTTAAGTTATTCTATCTTAAAATTTGCTTATTTTTGCAGGGAGGAACAAGTAATCCTTTAATTTTGTGTTGAGAAGTGTATATGACATATTATTATAACATTTCTTTATTTGCTCAACATTAGTTGATCTATATTACTTTTATTTTTTCGAGTGTATGAATTATATATATATGTGTTGTGTGTGTGTGGTGTGTGTGTGTTGATAGCGTTAAATACATTAATTTCTTAGAATATTTATAGAAGTCTTCAAATATTTCAAAATTCACGCAAATGAAAAAATCTAGAAAAAATATGCGACTTTTTCAGCACTCCTGAAATTTAAATATGTTTTGAAGTTTAAATATGTTTAACATTTCGATGCAGATACTGGCCATTTTTGCAATCGGTTTGTCAGTGGATCCGATGAACTCGTTCCAGCGCATTTTCAACAGGTCGCGATTCAAGCTGGACGATGCAGCCACTATCTACGTCTCGGTCGCCGGCTATATTCTCATTAATGCACTCTTCATCATCAGCCATATGCTGGGTGATCGCGTGCCAAAAAGAACGGTAATGTCTATTTTCTATCAAATATGTTAGAATTTAAATAAAATTTGTTTTGCATATCTTGTGACGAATTTACCATCCGTAGTTTCTTCGTAAAGAAGAAACAAGTACAATATTTATATATATATTCTACGCATCTTCGTGCAGGGTATAAGAGTAAAAGACTATAGATGATTCCAAGGATGATCTTTACAATTCTAAATATTTCAATATTTCTTTTATAAAGAAAACGAAGATCGATTTCAAGTTAATCACGGAATTTGCGTGATGAATTTTCGAAATGTTTAAATAGTCTAACATTCTCTTTAACACGTGTTAATTATATTCTTTTTCTCTTACAAAAGAATAATTTTTATTGAAATAAATATCAATAGAGGAATACGTTGGTGCATATATTGGTCATATTTTTAATAAATATAATATATTCAATTTTCTTAAAGTATTACTTGTATGGGGATTAACAACCCATACTATAAACATGTGTACTTGTTATATTATTACTGCAAACATGGCCTTGTTATATTATGTCCATAACAAAGAACGCCATAGGTCGCGACTAGATACGCCTAGTTCATTTGTACAGCTGAGTCACTACACAGCAGCAACGGCGTATGTGTTAATTAGCGGACGTATCAAGGCTTTATTGCGATGTCATTTTACACGCCGTTTAAGAATATGTCGCCAAATGAAAAAATCGCGCGACATCAGATCAGATACATCAGAGCGCGTGTTGAGACGTATGATTTATTCACTTATGAATGATTAAAAACTTTTCAACTGTGCAAATCTCACTATACGAATCAACATCTCATGTTATGAAATGTACATAATAATTGTAATCAATGACTTATGGTTTACCGTGACAAACGATAAATAAATATCTTAGCTTCATAATAGACACGACATAACCAATAAAAACTTTTTTTAATAACATAATTCTATTTCGAACGAATAATCAAATTGCGAAATCGATAAAAATTTACAAAATCTATAAATTTTTAACACATTAATGTAAATCAAAAGTAAAAAAACAATAGAATACTTTCTTGTTTTTGCTGTACTATTATACTTTTGTTAATGATTTGATTGACCTGCTTTATTTGTTTTGATACAAACGTTAGTATTAGTATTAGTATTATCAAGGTGAACGTTATCTCCTTTACAAAATACCGCGATAAAATACAATAACGATCGCTCCTCTGTGTGTACTTGAAACAAAAGAAGAATACTGTCATGGCGACCGACTAGAGTCTCAAAACTCCTTGGGGAGAGGCGCGTCTTCCACCATATTGCCTTGTGCGCCCTCGCACAAGTCGATATTCAAGTCGAGCCTTAATAACTTTTAATCAATTATACAATCATATTCATGTATATCTAATTGCACTTTAGTTACGTTACCTTGTGTTTTAATTCTTATCTTTTATATTTCGATTATTTCATTGTATAGTCTTTAATTTACAAATAACATCGCTGTGATATTAGTGATAATTATTATATCCTATTTATATATTTATAAGTCTATTTAGTCAAGCAAAACATTTTGTTTCGTTTTATATGTACACACATACACACATACGCACACGCACACGCACACGCACACGACAAGCACACGCACACGCACACGCACACGCACACGCACACGCACACAGAGAGAGAGAGAGAGAGAGAGAGAGAGAGAGAGAGAAAGAGAAAGAGAAAGGTAAGGCTCCTATTATGAGATATCAAGTTCATTTTGGATAAATGCTAGAAGTCTATGGGCAGAATTTTAAAAAATAATAGGTCATTTTGAAGGGAATTTAATAAGTTTTAAAATAATGTTATAATTAAAATTTAATTCAAATTTAATTTGTTTTAAATTAAAGAAATGTAAAAAGTGAGCAAAAATCGCAAAGTAAAAAAATTGTGCTCTTAATATGAGATACTTTGAGAAATCGATAATAAAACGCAAAATATATCAGTATTGCAACTGAAATCTTTATTTAATGTTTCTTAAATACAAACAAACATAGCCAGGGTGCGCGAAAAATGAATATGCGATACATTATATCCAGAATTTGTCTTCAGGTAATTGAAATTAAGCATCGCAGAAATAGGCACTCGACGTTCATTCCGGTTGTCATTATTGTACAATAACATTTATACCTTAGCAATGATTTTCACTATGCATGGGTTATTTCATATTAAAAATACCCTCATATTACGATTTCCACGCCTTACGATTTTGTAATCATTAAATCTAACTTCTGTAATTAAGCAATTCAACATATTCCGTATTTTTCTATTAGTATGACCTTACTCTATCACTACATGAAGAATTTATTGCCAAATATTTATTTATTAAATAATAAACAATTTAAAGACTCATCTCAATGAAACTTGAAGATATCCAAATTCTAAAATATTTTTTTACGATGACTACCGTAAGGCATATAGGCATGATCTAATAATGAATTTTCTACTAAACAGTTTTCAATCTAAGAGTAATAAATTCATGATGGAACCATAGATAGCGTCTACTAGTTTAGCAGAAACGCTGCTCTCTCATATTAGGCGTCTATCTCATAATAGGGGGCTTTCCTCTCTCTTTCTCTCTCTCTCTCTCTCTCTCTCTCTCTCTATATATATATATATATATACACATATATATAAATATACATATATATAATTTGTTTATTATTAAAGACATGTCTAATATACAATATGTAGTTATATTTTTTTCATCATATAATCATTTGTGATTTGTTTGCATAACTGATGTATTATGTTTATACAGGATATATTATAAAATGTGGATCCCTAATACGGGATTGATGTGACGTAATGTCTTCTTAAATTTGAGTGACGTAGAGAAAGTTCTCTCGTAGAGAAGTTTCTCGTTAAAAAGTCATTAAAATAAAGTTGTTTCCTAAATACCCAAGAATTGTCAGTATTTGTGACTAATCGCGAAATTGAATTCCAAATGCTGGGTAGGCACATCTGCGTTCTCCGATTGATTTCCGCAGGCATTAAACATAGACTCCCGGGAATTTCTCATCACGCTAACATTAGAGGATGTGCAATTGGATTCATGATTAATTGACTGTTACAGTTGCTGATGTTCGCAACCGTAGGCGCGTTTATGCACGTGGTGGCCGGAAGTTTGATGGTCCATAATTGGCGCCAGATGAATGGTCCTTACTATTATGTGCATAACAACGAAATCCATCCTAGTAAACAGTACATGGATATGCTTATATCAGCAGCAGTATTTACATTCGTAACTGCAGCAGCATTTGTCGCGGAAATTGTCGCCATTATAAGATATGCGTGAATATGTGCGTCTCCGCAAGAAAATCCGTTGATTCAAGCGAGTTGAAAGACTCACGAGTATCACCAAAGCTATGGATAATCTATTTAAAAAGAAAAAGAAATATATGAAAGATCTTAATTTTTTAAAGCCATGTATACACCTAGCGAACAAACATCAAACGAACAGCGAACGCAAAATTTTGTGTTGTTATTTGATACATAAAAGTTGCACAAGTTTAATTGCTATGTGCAACAAACATCGAATCTGATCGAATGCTAGTATTTGGTGCATCAAGAAAAAGAATAAATTGCTCATAAACACAAACATGAATGTCCGAACATTCGCGTTCAATGTTCGTTCGCTAGGTGTATACGCGGCTGAATATTTATTACATAAGCAATTTCACAAAACTTTCTGAAATTTATACGATTATTAATTTGATATTTTAATGGCTGCATTCAGCAAGGAAAACAGCTTGATTGGTGATAATAATATGTGAAGAACTTAGGGCAAAACCAATCGAGAGGGATTCGATAATGTACATCGTTAATCGATCAATTTAAAATAAAATATTCTCATTGATAGCAGTAAAAAACGGAGCCCTCCTGACCAATCATATTAAAGAATATTACAACAGTTATGCAAAGCTATTACCTCTACTGAAAGCAGCTATTATTTTATAAAACGAAAAAGATTTAAGAAATTAAAAATTGAAAAATTGTATATTTATTGAATTGTGTTACAGTTTTAATATTATCTGAGGAAAGATATGAGGTGCTATTTAAACTTTGAAATTTTCCTGTAAAATAAAATTGCCTACCTTAATTTCTAGTTCCTAGTTGTAATTTCTTTGAAATAGTACTCTTGAACATGAATATAGCGATTTCAATAATTTTTTTTCTATTATTTCATAAAATTCGAATGGAAGTGTTAAGCTCCTGTGAATTTGCCAGGATTGCGTCAATAGTGTCAAAACGACGGTCTTTCAATCGAAAGTTTATCTTAGAGAATAAGAAGAAACCACAGAGAGCGCGATCGGGAGGCGAATAGGATAGATGGGCAATCATTATCATGTTCCTGGAAGTAAAAAATTGTCGAACGATGTATGAAGGGGCGTGTTGACGTCATGACCGAGAACTCAGTTGTTCTCTTATTTGTCTAGGCGTGACCTGATGCTCCTCTGTAATCAAAACTTCACAATAAAACTTTCCATTGTGGGTTAGACTAAGAAAGACAAATACCTTATGGATAAGGAGAGCCAAGCAAAATTGGAAAAAAGGAGGCGTTTAAAACACTCATACTTAAAAAAAACATCGATATCGCTGCATCCATGTCCAACTAGTTCGAAGGAAGCGTTGAAAACTGGAAGTTAAAGTAAATAACTTTTCATAGACAAATTTTCCAAATTTTTGAATAGCATCTCATATTTGATAAAATGAATTGTAAAATTTATTTAAAAACATTAATTTTGTAAAATTATCAAATACATTAAAGTCATATTAGAAATTAGAATTAGTAATAGTATTATATAATATCTATTATCATTGTAGTAGCATGTAAGATCATGTATATGCGTGTAATTATCGATAGAAAAGATTTATTAGTTATTAGTAAAAAATTCGTATAGTTATCGTAATTATTTAATAACGAGACCAAACGCGAAATTGCAATCTTTGTCGCGATTTTAAAAATATTCTTTGCTATTCGGATGAAAAAAGTGTCCATCCGCGTACAAATCCGTCCATTTTTGTACCTAAAACATTTATTTTTAGAAAATGTTGCAATAACAAAGTTTAAGCTATTTTTTTTAAGTAGAATATAAAATATCTCTTTCTATATATTTTAACTTATCTGTTTTTCTTTATTCGTTTTAAATGAAGATTATATCCTTATACTATCGTATGTTAGGCTGACAAATTTGAAATTTATAGCAAAATTAATAAAGTACATGCAAATCTGTTCATTATTAAAATTTTGTACTCTAAATGTGCTTTCTTTTTTATCTAAATTCTAATGCTTGTATTTTGTATACTATAAAAATAAAATAAATATAACGAGATATGAAAATTAAATCATTTGTTAAACATTTATCCCATTTCATTGAAATATGGAGTTTATTTTTAGATGCTTTGAATGTTATAAGCAGGCGCTAAAAGAGATTGATAAAATCGAAATATAAAATATTGATTTGTAACAATTTTAATGAAAAATATGTAAAAATGTTTCGAAATCAATAATAATATGTGAAAATTCTTGGATAAAAGAAAGGATATAAAAAAAAGGATATAATAAACTAGAAGAAAGTGAATGTTATTCTTTGTCTATGTTTTTCTGTTTAAAGCAAATTCATAAATAAAAATGGAAGACGAACGTACGTGAAGTTAGTTATTCTTTAGGGAAACAAAAATGTGCAATGCCAAAAAATGGTCAAACAATTTTAAATAGAATTTTTTCACATATTCGTGCATATTATTAATTTATATTGCAATATGTTATATCACGTAACATAATATTATAATATCGCTTAAATATTTGTAAATGATAAGAAGCATAACGGGAAAAAAACGGCAGAGATAAAAGATGCCAAAGAAGAAGACATTCTTGGATTGTCGGAAGCTACTGCAGAAAATCAGCAGATGCGTATCGACATTAATCAAGCCGCTGAGGATATTTCAATTCGTGCGTATTGAACACCATTATTTTATTCGACTGCAATCTTAATATAAAAAAATATCAGAATTAGAATGAACTCGTTGTATTACAAAATTTTCCCTCAAGACAGTTCACGGTGCTGCTATTGTTCGCAACCACGATTTATGTAATCGTTATGGAGCCTACGCCAATAAACGCTATTGCCTGCATCGTCTTGATTATCCTATCAGGCGTATATATTTTCGTCTTAGCTATCGAGTTAATCAGCTATTTTGCCGGCAGTGCCTTGCACATTATTCCGGTAATTTATGACGTGCTATTGTGCATTACTATGTATTGAAATCAGAGTTATGTAAAAAACAACTCGAAACTTTCCTTTTTTAAATGTCTTTCAAGAATATAGATCATTTATTAACATATGAATTAAAAACTTGAAAAAGAAATAATCATAATATACGTTATTAACAAAATGTTAATGATAATTTTTTAAATTCTATATGTAAAATGCTGTATATAAAATATTTTAATTTCACTAAAAAAAAAAATATTGTTTATCAAATATTATTAATTACAAATATAAATATTTTTCTATATTAATTATTACAGATGACCATATTCTCTTTACTTGGCCTATTATTTTTTGCTGTCGTTGGGATTTTCTTGATTTTTAAAGCCAATACACATTTCATAGTAATAATAATAATAATAATATTGTGTCTGTTGGCAGCATTATTATTCTTGATCGATATCACGATGGTATTCGCGTGAGTTATTAGTTCAAATTTAAATCTTCGAAGCAGAGGCAGGCAGACCCAATTGAATAAAATTATAATAAAAATATACGTATTTAGATTTTGGAAAAGAAGATGCTTAATCTGCGAACAATGTTGCATTGATAATATGAGGGAACGTACACTACGCAAAGCCAATCGATTAAATGCACTTGAAACTCAAGTGAGTAATCGCAGGAAAAAGCTTCACAAGTATTAAAAATGAGGACATTCAATTATATAGATTACAGATATTCACAATTTCAGTCTATTAGTTCTATTATTAATTTAATTAAATTAATAATAAAAACTTTTATTACTCTAATTAATAATTACTTTTTATTAAGTATATTAAGTTTTTTTATTAAATTAAATTAATAAATCAATTACGAGTAGGACATTTGTAAACTGATGAAAATTTTTATTAATCTAATTAAATAGTTCTGTTCTCACATTCAAGCATTACGAAATTATTTAATTTTTCAGAAGCAATGACTCTAACGGATAAACTTATTTGAAATTTACAATACTATGAATTCAAGATCACTGTTTTACATTCTAATTTAAATATCTTGAGTATAACGTAGATAATGAAGCATGATGTAACGACCAGCTTGAGTGACATCAGGATACCCCGTGAACTGGAAGATGTTGCAATGCAACTTCCTGAACATTGTTACCGCAAAGTTGGATATTCTCAACGGCGAGAATACATTGACCATCCTACCTGCGTACCATCATTATACAATCTTGACGTCGCTGAAATTCAAACAGAATCGAAAGAGATGTCCGTCGTGGAAAGTCAAGTGAGTCGGATTTGACAAGATTTCTTATTAGCACATTACTTGTATAGGATAGATGTTTCTGACATCGCAACATTATATCTCAATTTTCATTCTTTAATGATCTACAATTAGTAAAGATTTTATACACCCTTTAAATGCAAAAAAAATTTTAATTATAAAACAATTTACACTAAATATAATAATGTATATAAGTAGTATTCAAACGCACACACATTCAGTAAATTTAGGCGAGAATATTGGATATCGGACTAATTATTTAAATTTCTTTTCTTTAAACCTTCTCATTATTCGCGTGTCCATAAATTTGCTACATATACGTTATTCATACACATTTATTATATTTAAGACAAATTATTTCACAATTAAAAAAAATTTTGCATTTATCTTTAATCTAAAAGATGTAAAGAATGATTCAGTATTTTATTAATTATGAATCATTGAAATAAAAAAAAAAAAAATAAAAAAAACTAGCTGTTGGGATATCAAAAATATCTTACTTTGTATTATATTTTATAATTGTGTAACTTTGTTTTTTATGATTTGAAAAGATATCACTTTTATCGATTATTTTGTTTCTTAAATTTCTATGCACGTTTTCGAATAAGCTCAGACTCCGAGAGCAATCACGAAAGAAACACCGATGCAGACATCGAGTAAATGCGAATTCTGTCATCAATACATACAACTTCCCAGCACCGTAGAAGTGCCCAATACGCATTGTTTACAACATCCACAATGGAGTTATCCCGCTATCGTGCAGTTTCTTCGTGGAGAAGTCAGCATGCCGTGTTGCTCTAAGTAATTTGCTAGCTTTTATATCTAGGAAATCTCTTAGAAAATGACACGTTTTTTTTTCTTGCAGATGCAAATGCATAACGGATACGACACAGACGCAACAATTACAGCAATTAAAACATACGAAATCACAGTCAAAAGGAAAATCTAATCTTCATAAAATGACGAGTGAGACAACACAGCAGATTATAAACCTAATATAGAATTGTGTCAAATTCTTCTATTGTTCAGAATTATAGAAATATTAATCAAAGTTGTTATTTCAAAAGGCGCAATGGGCCGATTTTTTTAGTATTTTTAGTATTAGACAAGAGAGGGAGACGTCACGTAGTGACATATCTTCCTTTTCTGCAACTTAGTTTTAGCCTGAAGTGAGCTCGTTTCAAGTTTACTTGTGTTTTGGATTATAATAATTATGAAAATATAATCTTTATAAACTTCTATTATGTATTTGAAAAACATATTTGTCACTATGTGTTCCAGCTTGGGGTATAGTACGTGACAACCAAGGGGACACTGGAGTAGATAGTGTTCAAAATATTTCATGTTTAAACTTCTCTTCTTCTTTCTTTATTATCTTTTTACTTCATTTCAGAAAATAACATATAATCTATAAAACTTTTATGAAAATATTTAAAATGAATTAAAATTTAAATTAAATTTGAATTCAGTGAAACTATTTTCTTTCATATAGCAGAAGTATTTGATGTGAATTTTTCGATTAGTATAGCAACAAAGCAATTTAAAAAAGGAGAAAAGAAATTTTCTCGATGAGTTTCGCGCGATAACGCATGGCATCAATTATTATTTGTGAATAATTCTCATCTATAGATACTGAAAGCAAGAACAATGCTACAAAAATGACGATACAACCAATCTCCACACATATTGCTTCAGTTTTTGAACCGGACAAAAAAATGCAGACCGCACTGGATATCGAGTATGTATGTATGTGTTTGTATGTATGCGTGCGTTGTGCGTGTATGCGTATCATAAGATAAAATAATCTTTAAAAATGATTATTCTGTCCAAAAATTATGTTATCTCTTCTAGATAATATTGTATGTAAGATAATATGTAAAGGAGGTTATTTTTCATGACGGTATTTAATTTAAAATAATTAAATAATAACACATATTTAAAAATAATTAAAATAACAGTATTGAATTTAAAACTGATAAATATATCGAACAGGGGATTCGCTTCGACGATCTTGACGCATATTTTCAAGATTGCGATCTTTTAACAAGTTTTATTCCGTCAGTCTTCATTCGTTAAAAAGTTATTAATAACAAAGTTTAAAAAATAATGTTTTATTTCTGCTATATACAATGTTAAGAACTATCCCAAATCCTTCTCTTCTTGCATGACTTTCCGTTCTAGCTACAAAGAAAAAGTGGCTGCAACAGAGATTAAAAAAGACATAACAGAGGACATCGATCAGAAAATTGCGGAAAAAATCAAAATAAAACTTTCAAAAACTAAAGAGTCCGATATAATCGTAGGACATGAAAACGTAAAGGAAAGAAATAATAGCAGCATGGAAGGAAACGAAGAGAAGACAATCGACGAAAAAAATAAGATCGAAAGGAGTAAGGGAGGAGGAGAACGCAGCCCTAGAATTTATCAAAAATTTAAGGGTGTAATGGAACAAGAAAGCATAACAAACTCGAAGGAATCGATATACACGTAGGTATTATCATTTTATATAAAGCGATAATTGATTCAATAATGCGTTTCGTACAGTTTCATGCATAGCGAAATCGACCGTCGTTACACGGTCTGAAACAAATGATTCAATATACGAGAAATAATCATTTTAGGAGCAGAATATTAAGCACGCCGCTAAGTAGTAGAACGAAACCTCGAATGTTGTTATACTTAAAATCAAATAAGGTGGATCCAATTACGGACGCGTAAGCAATCAAAAATTCTCACCGAGACTACATGAAAAGAACGGTTTTGTTAAAGTATCTAAAAATTTAATTAGAGCCAATAAAAATATTTTATTGGTTCTATTGAACTAATAAAAATAATGATATAGAACAACATTAAAAATATCAACGTTTTTTATTCATTAAATAGATCAAGTGGATAATTATGAAAATAAAGAAAATGATACAAAAATATTTTATACTATAAAGGAAATAATTATTGTGAAAAGAACAAAAAAATGTTAAATTCTATTTTGTGTACAAAAAATGCAATTAAGTAATCTAACAAATAGAAATAATCAATGGCTTAGTAGAGAAAGCAATTGATTTTGCAACTGTCGTAGAATTCTTTAATATGATTGATTTATACATTTAGATACAGTATGTGAATAAGGAACTAAGAGCAAGACCAATCATATTAAAGAATTTTACAGTTGCAAAGTTGCTTTCTTTGCTAAACACAGTCAATAATAATCAATAATTTTAATATTAAATCTTGATTATAATACTGTGAAAATTTTTAACAACATGGCAATCGGTTTGAGCATCCTACAAAATTATTTTGATGATTAAAACAAAATTATATTCAGATCTGTATCTAGTTAATTTTTTAAATATTTCGTACACGAAAAAACCATTCTTTCCGTGTACAATGTCGACGCAATAATTAGAAACTTTGCTTGTCACTTAGAAATGTATCCGTGATAAATGAGGACTGCATCCCCGGAAGAATGGCATCCAGGACGATACTTGATAATCAGAATATTCAAGGAGTATAAAAACGTTCCTGTTCTTAAGCTATCAAGACTTGAAAAGTAAACTCCAATTATGCGTTGAATCTTTATTCCTATTCTAGAGCGAGCATTCAGCAAGGAATGGAACGTCGAATCCTATAATTGAACATCAATTGAACGCTGCTTGTTCGCTCTACAAGCGACAGAAGGTGATTTCAAAGCGATTATTTTCATTATTCTGAAAATTTCTCAGGTCCTTGATTTGTACTGTCTCAACCGCGTGCTTTTCAGAGTTTAACGCCAACTTTGGACAATTCAAGATACTATATCGTCTTTAAGAACAAAAAGGGAAGATACTTTTGTGAATTTTGCGCCCCGTTGGAAAGTAGAAAGGTAAACGATCCATTCCCATTACAACTAAACACGCATCACTCATTTGCTACAACATAACTCAAAAAACAAAATTTTCCAGAAAATAAGTTCGAACATTTTGAACATAAAAATTTTGTAATTTCATTAATTTTGAAATGCAATTTTGATGTAATAACTGATTATGGGGGAATAAAATGTAATTTTTAAGTACGAATGTTTTTTCTTTATGTTTCGATTCTTTTTTTCACAAGTAATTAAAAAATAATAATTGAATTATGTTGTAGTAGCAAAAGAGCAATATACAAAACAACACGCGCATGTCAATTGCATGTAAAATTGCATAAATTTATCATTTCAATTTTGAACCGAAAAAAAATTATTCTGTGACTTGTTTTCGGTTGAAAAAGACTTTGTATCCACTTTGATAAATAAAACTATATTTTGGAAGAAGAAATGAATTTTATTCAATTAAATTGATTCATTATTAATGCAAAATATTTAATATCTCAGATAACAAGCAGATTCGAAGGCACGGACTCAAGAAAGGTACGATGTGCCAGTTGTCGATTGCATTTTCGTGATCGAGGAATCAGAACTGTAAGTGTTTGAATAATGATACGTAAAAGATTATTGAAGTTAAACTCTGTGCACAATGAAAGAAATGAATTAGGAGCACGAATAAGAGAATTAGAGAAACAAAACAAATTAGAAATAGAAATTAAACATAACGCGCAAAAGAGATACAAATAAAAAATAATAAATATAAAATATATCGTATTTTATTTGTGTATCCATTGTGCGTTATGTTTAATTCCTATTCCTAATTTTTTTTTTATTTAATATTTATTCCTATTTCTTCCATTGTACGCAGGACCTCAGCTGATGAAAAGTTATTTCTATTCGCAGAAATCAAATACTTGTCCAAAATACAGTCGATTGCAAAAGCACATGGCTTCTCCCTCCACCACATAAACAACAATCACAATTACATATCTCGCGTCGATAAAATGCACATTGTGACGACCGAAAACGTCGATCGTGATTACTTCGTTAAAAATATTTATTCCTTACAATAATAGTCATTAGGAATAGCGATTAAGGAACTTAAAAGTATATTCGTCTTCGCGCGGACATGCTGAGAAGAAATAAGCAACGCTGATCGCGTTGTTGATTATTATTAGCTGTAACTTAACACTATAGTGTAAGATAACACTATCGAAAGAACATGATTCGTACTTCTTCGCGACATTCCTCGAAACATGATATAAAGTGTGGGATGCACAGCCAGCGGCGAGATGCGCGTCACTTGTAATCTGCTGTAACATTATTAATGTAACGCTGGCTTAATGTCGATTTTATCTTTATCTTTCATTTTCAGTCTTAAAATATAGCATGATTTCTCGGAAATGAGGTTTGGCTTAAGGTTCCTGACTAGTTGCTGCGACCATATTGGATCGTGACGTGACAAGGCAATGACACGTTGAAGTTTCTTGCATGCCACTTATGAATAAAGAGAATATGAATAAAATATGCCCCTTATAACTATTTACTAACTGGCAGGAGAATAAAAATGGTTCTAGTCACTTTTGAAGTGATTTCACTATTTTATTTTATCAAAATTCTCTTTGCTTACAAATGACATGCAAGAAGTTTCAACATATTATTTTTCTTGTAACAATTTTGATCCAATATGATTGCAGTGACTTAGTCAGAAGCCTTAATTTCTAGCGAATCTCGAAGTTCTCTCACTCCGAGCACTGACAATGACAAAAAATATAACGATAAAAAATCTGAGACCCGAAAACTGCGTTTAGAAAATATACGGGTAATTCATCATGCATTTATATAAAATAAATATAGTAAATATGTCAGCGCGAGACTTAATCTAATGTAAATCTGCAATCTATGCAAATGAACCGCTATTACATAGATCGTTAAAAAATAGTTAGATGCCAACGATTATGCGCGATTTAAAAAAATGGTAACATCGCATTTACCAATAAAATGCTACAAAATAAAAATAATCGCGAGTTACATTTAAGCTACAAATTGAAAAAATTGCGAAGAACTTAGCAACGCTTATATGCTTACATTAAAAAAAAATTTTTTTGTACTACTCGTGCGAATCTTTCTCTTTGGCAACTTAGCAACGTCAATAATTAAAAACAAAAATTATACCTTAATAATTATCCCATTAGAGCACACGAAATAAACGTAAAAACGTCGTTCTATAAAATCTACATAAAATGTCAAAAGAAAAAAATAAAAGGAAGAGAGGAAAGGAAGAATCATAGCTGAGCGTGAGCAGCTTCTTGCTTCAAGATCGGTCTGGGCCGTTTCTCGCTGCCGTTTGCCACGAGTGGACCGAAACAAGTTGTCATATTTTCCGCGGCCGGACAAATCGGTGCAAAATTCATAACAAGATTCGGCGCGTAATTTTTAACGTAGCATGACGCAGAGATGTTGGTTGTACGCGACATCGCATTGCCATTTCCTGATTTCATCAGGATTCCACCGTGCCAGAATTCATAGTCGAATTTCTTGCTGATGGGACCTGGATCTGTAATCGATCTTCGCATACCGATCTGCTCGTTACATTGGTACGATCGACAATCACAGTTATGAGCGTGACGAATGACGGCCGAGGATTGCGGATAAGCTGCAACGTCCTTCGAATAGAGATAAGCTGGCTGCTGCAGCAGCACATAACATGCCGGATGGTTCTGACCATGGACAGTGGTTTGGCGAGTCTGATCAACCGTCTTGTTAGTAGAGAAACTGGGTTGGCAATTCGAAACACCGGAATCGTTTGAGCATTGGTATCCGTTAAACAAGGAAGGCGACAAGTATTTCGTGTCGTTCTCCCAATCGTGTGACGAATTGCTCGGAAATTTGTCCAGCGAATCGTAAGTCAATGGACTGTCGGGGTTTGTGGACGAGTTGGGTAACGTGGGCACCAGATTGGAACTCCACATATCAAAGTTGGGGAAACTGTTCGCCTCTTTCTTTCGTTGCATCTTGTCCTGGAAGTAATAATGCTTGTTCAGTGGCTGTACATTATCATTGATATCCGTGGGCATCTGTTGCTTCTCGTCCTGCAAAGAATCGTTCATGCCCGATATAGCCAGCATAGTAGAGTAACGAGTGGCGTTACAGTTATAATTGGTGGGTTTAGTGACCGATGGATTAACCTGGCCATTCGGTGGGCAGATTGGCAAAATCTTTTTCCGGCAACGGTTAGAAGATTCGTTTTGTATAGGTGAAACCGACGTGGACGTAGTCTTCTTGGATTGCAGATATTTCCGGGTAATCTGTACGTCACCTTTATCGTCAACACTGCCACGATCTTCATACTGACAATATGGAAATGCGATTTATATGAAGGAAGAACTAAATATTGCTAAAGCGGAAGCAAAGATTTGATTGATCGACTAACATTAAGATTATTCTGTTAGCTTATCACTACAATCTTAGATTATGACGTTAGAAGCAAGAAAGCACAACAAAGATTCTGGCAAAAAGATTATATTTGAATAGAAATATTTGCAATAGAATGGACTTACAAAATATATCAAAAATTCTTCTTATTTCGAGGAAAAATTAAATTGTTTTTGATTTTTTTTTATGCACAATTCATTTTCAGATATGATTATTTATTAATCAATGAAATAAAAAGAAAGTTTTCGGTATATTTTACAAGTTAATTCTATATCAACTGTATAAATGGTGTGTTCTATAGAAACATATTAATATATTTTGTAAAAATTTTTATTATGTAATTTTTCGCTTCTAAAGTCATAATTTGAGATAGTATAGTGATGAATAGGATCTTTTAATCTTATCTTATTAATATAAAAATATTATGTAATAATAGTAAAGTAACATCATATTGGAATATGCACTTTATTGCTTTATAATTAACGGAGATTCGTATATGTCCAATGACTTGATTTCATTGAATTTTCTGGAATTTTAATTGATCGATATTCAAATCGAAATGAATACTTTAACATATCATTGAAGCATATAATTGTAATTCTTTTTATAATATAAAGATGGCGTTTTAAATCTTTGTAAACTCTAAGATAATCATGTTTTCGAAACATATGGCATCAATAGATAAGATGTGTGGCAATATAAGACGTTACGAAAATTATTTCGTAATCTTCTGGAGTTTATTCCTATACTTGTTTGTCATAAACAAAACTTTTTCATTCAAAAATATTCTCGCGCAAATCCCGTATCCATAAAATCTACACGAGTTTTGGAAATAAATTATATTTCTTTCATAAAACGTAGCGTGATATATCAGGGCACGGTAAATATTCTGTTTATCGAAGCCACTTCTTGGACTTGACATGTTGTACAATCAAGATCATGACCCTGAGTGAATTGAAGTCTATAGACCTATCATGAAACAAATCGGAATGAATTCGTATCATGAAACAAGTCGGGATCGATTCCAATCGAAATTATTTCATTTTTCTTAGAAAACAAAATCTAAAAAATAATTGAATAATTTCGATCGAAATCTATCCATACATATCCAAATTCTAGATTTCAATTGGCTGCGTAAATCGTCATTTAATCTTCGGTAACGTACGGGTTATCATTATGTCATTTTTTTTTAGTTAGAAAATACTTTACAAGACTATAATAACCTTGTTGCGAGATTCTGGTTTAGTAAAACAATGATATCCTGGTAAAAAGAACAATATTAGACTATTTTTAGATCAAAAGCGGAACATAAGTTAATAATCATTGGAGACTGCGGAATCCTCTAGAGACAGAAAATAAAAATTATGGTAATTATACATACAGTATAAGGGCTACAGCCCTAATAACTTTGATCTTGATATATGTTGTCAAAGTCATGATTCTGAATAACCTCCAACAGGTTTTAACAGTCACTCATCATTTACGAAAAAGTTATTAGTTATTAAAAAGTTTAAAAAATAATGTCTTATTTCTTCCACATGCAATATTAAAAACTACCTCACATTTTAGGACTATTTTACGTACTAGAAATAAGACAATATTTCTTAAACTTCTTTTATTCATAACTCTTTAATGAATAACAAGCATCGGCTAAAACCTGTTGGAAGTCATTCAGTCCATTTTAAAATTAAAAAAAGTTCTCAGATTTTTAAACATTCTGAAAAGTTATATGAAAACTTTTGAGGAAAATTTTCACCAGGACAATAACTCGTATCGTCATAACGCGAAATGTAATTATTAATAAGAAAATTTTTCTGATGTACTTTTCACAATAATGCGTTATCAAAGAAAAAAGAGGAAAAAGAGCTTACTTGCAAACATACGTTAAATCTAGTTATTCTGGCCGAGCAATGTTAACAATACAACAGATAGGTAAGTAGCAGTCTACTCTTATCGTTCGGGAGAGTTACATACCATTTCAGCTTTGGCCAGATAAATCCAAAGTTTGCGCCATGTGCTGAACTTATTCTGATCACTGAAATTGTATCGCATTTCCTTCGAAGCATATCGAGTCGATAACGGGCTACGATAGTCGCAGTAATCGTTACTCGGCACTTTTGAGACACTCATGGTTAATCGAGAAAGAAAAAAAGAAAGACTCGGAACGAAAAGAACCGTCTAACGCGACCGTATGAATGAAACTACATGCGATCAGCTGATACCGCCGGTGCTGTCCTGTCTGTGAGCCACACACATCTAGCTCTCTAGATTGATTAAAACGAAAAACTACGTACTAGCGCCACATCTTGGACAATACATGAACTACTTCAAGCCGCTTAGCGCTCTACCGATAATTCAGAATGAATGCAGTGACGAATCGAAGAACAACTTGAGAGTGCATGGTCATCGGCCTTTTTTGTGTACATATATCAAATCGTAAGATAATATCACAAGAACGAATAATCAACTCTAATTGTTCGTCCTTGTCCAACCCGACCATATAATAGCATGGAAGAGAAAAAATGGTTTTAACTTGGAGTCCTTACTATTGGTAAGAATTTTCTTATTGATTTAAGTTAAGGAAATAACAATAGTATGTGCACATTCCAATATGACAATGTTCAATAAAATAAAAAAATGTGATTCGATAAATCTTATAATTTGTTATTATCTTTTTTCGCGATTATTTTTTTATCTTAAGTTAAAGCAGTGACGCAAAATAATTTGTCACAAACTATAATTTAAAAAAATTAAAAGAAGCCACCGATGTTTTGAATACATTTCCGTGAGTAAATTTAATTTTAGCTATACATATTGAGATCCCAGAAACTCCAGCGTAATTTGTTAAATGAAGATTTTTTTTCATGTTTCTAAACTTTTCTTTTTCTTTGGATCTATATATCTTGAAACTCCTTAATTCTATCCACTTTTACACATTATGGATATGTTTCTTAATCAATTCTCCATTAATTGAAAAAAAAATTAATAGAAACACGTTCATTTTTCACCGAGTTACGATAACAAATATGAATGGAATCCCAAAGACCCGAATGTGTATATCAAGGGTAGAAAAAAAATGTGTATAGTTAGAATTAACAAAAATAATTTATGTTAAAAAAAGAATCGATCAAAAAAGTGGATTTGCGTAATCGATAGATTTCAGTGCTTCAATTTTAATTATTGAAATGGAATATCATTTTTGGAAAAATAAAAGTTGTAATTTCTTGCTCACCACATTAGAAGGATTCCAATCGACACGCGCCCATTCGACGTGGACTTCGTTACATTTGAAAAGTCTTTCAGGTCTCAATTTTCGTCTCGCTAAAGCTGCGTTGCGATGAGATTTGAAGGAAACTATAGCATAAGCCGCATCATGATTTGGAAATCGATAAATAGATACGTACTCGATGTCCCATGCTGATGCATAAATTACCTAAGTACATAATGAAAAAACAAATTGACATTTTCAAAATAAGAATTAAACAAATAAATATGGAAAGTGTATACTAATTTAGAAATTACGATATTACAGAGTAACATTCAGTGCAAAAGATTGTAAACATTTCAGTAAAATCTTTTCGGAACAATTTTTACATCTTTGGAACAGTTATTTGAAAATTTTTCAAGTTGTAAAAAACTTCAATTACTTGTAAACTTAGGGTCCATTTTATATATTATATTATCTACAATTTCATATCAGAAAGAAAAAATTCTATGACTTCATATTCCACATAATGCAAAAAATGCATTTGAAAAATTAAAGGTATAACATACACGAATACACGTAGAGCCATGGACCATTTTATTTATTCTGCCGATTTTCTAAAAATTTTTAAAACAAAATATTTCAGGTAAAAGCTGTTCTTACTAGAAGGAAAAAAGATGGCAATCTTAATTGACCTTGAGATATCTTTAAGATGAAATCAAGATTACTTAAAATTTTTTAAATTAAATTATAGTAGTTTTTGTTACATAATATAATTCCTTTAATTATTTTGCATATAAAAATGTTGAGATAGAGATGTTAAAAAATCAATTTACGAGATATTTTATATATTTTATTCTGGTACACATATTGACATGAAATATTAAATATCTCATAAATTCTATTAAGCTTTTGATAATACTTTAATACTTTTATAACAGAATTAGTATCTCTACTTTAATATTTTTGTATACAGAATAATATTAGAGGAATTACATTATGTAAAATATGTATATATGTGTATATATATATATATATATATATATATATATATATATATATATATATATATATATATATATATATATATATATATATATATATATATATATATATATATATATATATATATATATATATATATATAATACACACACACACACACACACACAATTCCATTAAAAAAATTTAAAGTATCCTTGACGTAAGAACATCTCGAAATTAATCAAGAGTACCATCTTTTCTCCTTCCCTCTAATAATTAAACAATTTTTTTTATCTAAAATATTTTTATCTTATACTTAAAGATTTTAAGAAAATCGACTGGATAAGTTAAGATGACTCATCTCGTATACATACGCACATTAAAATCATATCATATCAAAATAAATGAGATATGAAATTATAAATAGAATTTTATTGTGAAATTGAATACGAATTATCAATCTATCGGTTTAAAATTTTATAAATAAAGGCTTTATAAATGATAAATGTAAACATAAAACATAAATAAAGAGATCTTACCCTGACGACTTCTTCTGATTCGATATGCCATGGTAGAGGGCCGATGTAAAGCTTGCACTTGTTTACGCTCGCTAGAACACGTATTTTCCTGCCCGGCGAAATCTCGTACTGGTCCAGCTGGATAATGGCGCGCGCCGCATCCTCCGGATTTGTGTACATAATGAAACAATAACCTCTCGTCAGTTCGGCCATGTCGACCATCAGCCGGATCTGAAAGACTTCGCCGACCATCTTGAATAGCGGATACAAAGTGTCCTCGTAGATCGTCTTCGGAATTCGGCCTACGAAGATCTCACACTCTATACCAGGAGTTGGTCCGCTCCAACGGATCGGTTGGATACTAAGGATCCTTTGTCCGTTGATCTGCGTAGAAGCCAGCTTGTACTCGTGCAACAGTCGAAGGACGTTCTTATGCGTTTGTAATTGTCGACGTAAGGAGGGGCACATGAGCGACGGCTTACTCTTCTCACTTCCTGTACACACAATATTATTGAAGGTATAAGTGTTAGTACACTAGCACTTATATCTACTTATGTACTAACTAAATGTTAGTAGATGAACTTAAAAATTAATAATATTGTATCGTTTTGGATAAAAATAATGGAAAGTATGTTTTTTTCGATAATATTTCACTTTATTTTTATATCAAAATTTATAGTAAATTGAATAAAGAAGAAATTTCAGAAGAAATACAGTGAAAAAATGCTTGTTATTAATATACGTGAAAAATCATATCAATTTAGATATAAATATATGCAACAAATTGATATTACGCTATTTTAATTGAAATTCTAATGAAAAACACCTCAGAGGAGAAGAGATGTAAGCCGAAAATAGTACGAAAACAGTATAAATACATAAAAAAAAAATTACATTCGATATCTTTAGAAAAAAGCTTTTAGAAAAAAACGAATCAAATTTTCTTTTTTTCTGCCGATTTTTGTCGTCGTCTATTCTGTAATTCTTAACTATAGCGTCGTTAAGAGTTATAAAATAGATCCCTTAATTTAATGTATACAGGATGTTCTATAATTCTTAATATTTCTGGGAGAAAAGGGTGGAAGTTTAAACTAAAAGTTACTTTCTCAATTTTTATTCAGATCATTCATTATCGGGAAAATATATAGTAAGCGTTTCTCACGCTTACTATATATTTTCCCGATTAAAATTTTATTCTAATTCTTCTTATTAATTGATAAATAATGAATCAATTTCATATTAAGAAATAAATAATAAATGAATCAATAAATGAGAAAAATAATATGAAAAACAAAATAAAATAATATGACAAGACTAATAAAATAAAAGATACAAAATTAGAATACAATTTTAATCAGAATGTACAGTAAGCGCGAGGAGTCCCACGGCATGCTATGTTTCTGCATATTTCCAGCTGGGCGCAATCTAACTGATCAATTTTAATCGTTAATAATTCGGTAAGCAATAATGGTCCGAGCTAAAATTGAGAAAAAAACTTTTAATTCAAATTTCCATCTTCTTTCACTCCTAGAAATATTAAGTAATATCCTATCAAATAAGATATCTATATATATATATATATATATATATATATATATATCATGTTTAGCACCGAGCACTATGTCTCCGATGTATGTGTATATATATATATATATACACACATATACATCATATAATTTCAGGACCTCTAAACTTTTTTAATTTATGCAAAACACATTTGATTTGTCTTAAAACTGATCCTTTTCATTAATGAACGCTACTTTTAAAGTACTTAACTCTCTCCAAATAGTAACTCTAAATAATAACGTAGATAAAAAAGAGCATCTTTGACTCACCATTGTCCAAATTTTCCGGATCTAAGGAAATTTCCTGTTCCACGACGCCGACGGCATTTTCCATATCGGCGACAGGAAATTGCGGCCAAACTGAGATCTCTTCGTTCTTCAAGTTCTTCATTCTCCGAAACTCGCGCTTTTCCTCCTTCCTACTGCCTCTCTTCCGGTTACTTTTGCGGCTCTCTCTTGATTTGTTCTCCATCTTCATACACTTCGCGATATCAGCTGAACATTAAGAACAATCTCAAACGGTCAGAGATACGAAAGAAGGATGTGTATATATGCATAGATACACACTACGTAATAAGTTACGCATAAATGTACATATGCATAATATATTGTTCATGCGAGAACTAGTAACAATCCTGAATCGATTTACTGCCGCGACGAATGAAACTGATTTTGCCGATGAGAAAACGAGTCGGATCGTGCCGGTTGTAAACAGCGTGCGCGTTCTGGCCACCTAGCCGGGGTAGAGGACGTAGGACAAGAGATAAATTCGGATATACTTATCAGGATTGGTGGACGATTTAGTATGGAAGGGATCGACTGGGAATTGTCTCTCTCTTTCTCTCTCTCTCTCTCTCTTTCTTCCACGAAATTTTTTTTTCTCTCGACGGCCACTGGCTCGACGACTTTCATCTGTCAACATCTATCAATCGTGTCGCCGTGTCGGTGGCCGGCGCGGCGCCGCGGGACATCAAACAATCGGTGTATTGTGTACCACGCGCGTGTGAGTATCGACGACGCGCACGTGTTACGAATTATACTCACGTAACTACTTATATGCTTTTCAACAATACAGATTAGACAGCTTCTCGGATGTAAGTTCGGGAAACTTAAACGATGTAACATAATTATGATTTTCTACGGTTACTCTTATCATACAAAAATACTTTATTCAAGAATTGGACGAGTGTAAAAATTCATGTCTAATTTAATATTAAAATTCAAGCAGTAATTTGGCGTGTAAAATTTTCCTTGCAGCCTTTAAAAAGGACTTTAAGATTTAAAATCTACTCTCGAAGGATCACTATAAAAGTAATAATAAATGAAATAAATAATATATAAAAATGTATTGCTCAATAAAAGCTGAATGTTATAAACACAACTTTCATATGTTGTCGTTTGTTTGAAACATAAATATTAATATATGAGTTTTATGTCCTAATAATCTCCTTAATTGTAAATTATATTAGGTGTTGGAATTAATTCGTAGCGTTTTACAAGTGATGGGAAGTACTTTCATTAATGTATTTTTTAATGCTCATGTGAAATAAATAACATTCTTTCATTAAAAACGCTACGAATTAATTCCAACACCTAATACTAACAGAGTATTAAAGACGAAAATATCTTATTTCTTTATAACTGTAAATAGTTAATAATCTGATGCAATTTTTTTATATGCTCTCTGTTTACATATATCCTAAAGACATATACATTTAAAGAAATGTATTTTTGTTAATTTGATTAATAATCACATGTGTAGTTTTCTACATATATATATATATATAATGTTTTAATTTATATAAATTTTATTATCTACACATTTATTTTATGTATTTAATTTAAAAATTTATATAATTTTTTATATGTTACATTTTATATTTATCATTACTTTTATCGTTTATTTTTTAGTTCAGGAAAATTTGTAATGCATAAACTTTTAATTTTGAAGAGAATATGCATTTTAATTTATATATATTCATTTGTTAGAAATTTCTTATGTATTTAATTTAGAAATTATATATAATTTTTTATATGTCACGTTTTATATTTGCCATTACACACTTTTTATCATTTATTTTTTAATTCAGGAAAATTTGTAACGTATAAACTTTTAATTTTGAAAAAAGTATGCATTTTTAAAATTTATATTCATTCGTTAGAAATCTCTTATCTCTTTAGTATCCTATATTTAAATAAAATTTCTGACAAGTTGAAACGTGTACGTTGCTTATTTTTTCCGCGGAAATTATTGAGAATCATTGAGAGATTAAAATCGCGCTTCGTCTTTTCTCGCGAGGTATAAACTTGTAAAGTGTCGAGGAGTGTCGAAGACAGTAACAAGATTTAGCGTGTTGCGAACGGGTTCAAGGTACGACTTACGAGGTGTGCGCGACGAACCTTTCCGTGACACATATCCGGAGGTTCGCATCGTCCTGCGCCATTGCACCGTGTGATAATAGCATTGTTACTTGTGTCGTTCGCATGCAGGCAATCCTTATTACATGACACACGGTGCCGCCAACCTGGGCGTCCAGTGCGCCTTCGCTATATGTATCTTCTCAGTCGTTGCTCGAGCGCGTCGCGACGCGAAGCCTTGGTTTTCCGTGTTAGGCCGTGCGACTATTACAGGTGATAAATATACTGGTTTCTATTATTGAACTAGGACGCATAGTGCGATAACGATAGAATGTTCAGAGCATAACGTAAACTAACAAACTACTTAAATAACATTTAATAATTGACAGTCATAGATAATCTCGAAAAAGTGAAAAGAAATTCGTTGAAATTAATTGATATTTATTAAGTATATTCATCATTGTATCTGCAGACGTTACAAGAAAATTTTTTTTTTTGCAAAAAATACGATTTTTCAGTTTCTATTTCATTTATATTTTATTTTTCGTGCAAAATGTTTTCCTTCTCATAAATTTTAAAAAATTTTTAGTATAAATCTGACAATTAATATTTATAATTAAAAGCTTATTTCACATATATAGAAGAGATTTGTACAAATAATTAATTTATTATTTATTTTTATTTATACATTTTTGCTTTTGTTATTTATTTATTCATAATTTTTTACTTATTATTTTTTTGTTAAAAATTTTGTTACTTTTTGCAATGTTCATAGATTCAGGAATAGTACAGTCTAGATTTATTTAAAAAGTATCGTTTATTTCTTTTTTTAAATTCTTGTAATAAAATCTTTAAACTGATTTACACGTTATATGCTTTGCCATAAGAAATGCTTGCCACAACAATTTTTGTTTTTTATTTCGACCAGGAGCCTTATTTTCGAAAATATTAATTATTAGAGAAATCTACAATATATATATATACATATATATATGTATATATATATATAATATAATATATAATACACTATAGTATTTTCGTACATTTTTGTGTATTTATATATTTGTCAAGAATATCGCCTCAGAATATGAATAAATTTTTAGTCCCTATATAGTCAATGTGATATATCCTCCTGACAAAAACCAATTGTTAACGCGGCTAGTAGCGTTTCAAAAGAAAATGAGAACGGTTTGTTAATAGCCTGAGAAATCACGTAATGCTTCGCCGAAAAGAGACGACACTTTCGCAAACGGTTGCTTGTTCTCCGTATTTTTACTTATTTGCCTGATAGTGCGCCTTTAGTGATTGCATCATGCCAATCATGTGGAACCGAAAGGTGTTCATCAGAATAATTGAAGTGGTACGTAGATATATCTTTAATTTGTTGTTAGCACGAAAAATTCTCTTGATTTCGCGATTGATATTTGACATTTATTAATTTAGCGTTTACCAATAAATAGAATTTTATTGCATCCAGATTTCCAGACTTGTAGAGCCTTCTAGTGTATACTGGTTCACTAAATCAACTTATTTAATTCTATATTTATTTCTAATTCTGCTTTTAGAAAGAAAATTAAGTTTAAAATCAGCTAAATTAATTAAGATTTATGCACTTATCATAGCAATATGCTAAAACATTTGTGTAATGATTTATTTAACAATTCGTGGTAATAGTACGTCAGATTATACGTGATGTTCTTGATGAAAATTTTTACACGAATCAAAACACATTTAATAATGTTTATATTTCTTATTAGAATTTTTTAACGTGAATTCTGAAATAGAATATTTCAGAAGTATGTATGAATTTTGCGATATTCAGAGATTTCATATTCCATATATAATTTCTGATAAATTCTTATTAAAATTTGGAAAGTTTAAAGTACTTTTTCAGAAATCATAGAGAATAAGAAATTTTATAAATCTTAGAATTCTTATTCTCTATGATTTCTGAAAAAGTACTTTAAACTTTCCAAATTTTAATAAGAATTTATCAGAAATTATATATGGAATATGAAATCTCTGAATATCGCAAAATTCATACATACTTGTGTAATTTTATGATAAGATGTAAGACTTTCTCTACGTACACTTCTGAGATGTTTTAATTCATAAAAAAATTTGAGAAATTTTGAGAAAGTAATAAAATTATTCAGAAATTCTGAAAAATGCTAAATTTACATAAAAATTTCAAAAAGTTATACGTATGAATAGTTTTAAAAAAATTTTCATCAGGAGATTCGAGACAGTTTGAAATTCGTAATTTGTTATTTGTATGATATTTGTAAATAGTGCATGTGAATTTGAATTATTGTTTACTAGTCGTGCTATATAATTAGCTAAGGAAGCAGTTTTTTTTTTTACGAAGAGCCCGAATTGCTATGAATCTCGCATAGTCTAACGAGTTTAGAAGTTTAGAGCAATGAATCGCGTGAGATATATCTTCTGTATTTATGTCAGATTCAAATTTTATAATAAATATTTTATCGAAATAATTTCGATTTTCGAAGCCCTTGATATTTTAATTATTTACTGTATTTTATACTATTACATATTTTATTTTGTTATAATGCTTATACGAAAAAATAACTATAAAAATCTTTTTTTTTTTGTACAATAATCAAGTAAACAAGATTGTTTGTGTAAAAGTTTCATGATGCAAACATTAATTGTTTGATCCATGAATAAAATTTATTTCTTTATTTACAGAATCACTAATATATCTCTGCATCATAATAAAACTGCGTAAATCCTTGAGATTTTTGCCTTTATTTTTCAAGTTGAAGCATTATATAATAAAAAAATACATATATAATATAACCAAAATACATATATAATAAATAAACTGTGTCAATGTGTCATTGAATAAAAATATTGTTATTCATAACTTTTAATAGTTATTACTATACGTAATTCTCCGACATCATATCTGACGATATTAATTTGAAATCCTCGAGGGCGGTTATTATATGTATAATTGTCTAACATCACTTGTGATGTTATAAGGTTAAGAAAAAATTGTACACGTTGGATTGCAGCTTCTGTGCGTCGCCTGCGTCGTGGCGCTTAGAGTGACGGACGATGAGAGCCGAAGAGTGTTCCATTACTTGAGGAATCGCAGCAGGGAGTGGTCGCTATTGAATAATGTGACGTGGGGCAGCATAGGTGACTTAAATGATTCAGACATCCGGATCCTGGCGCTCTCGCAGAGGATCGCGACTCGTGACACACTCATTTCCCGATTTCCATATATTTCAGGCGCTGCCCTCGCAACAGCGACTTGTGGCGGATATATCATCATAACGACGGGTCTTTTGATCGCTGCGGCTACCGGGGAACTTCATGGTCGAAAGACGGTAATTGCTTTCCTTTTTTTTCTCTTTCCTTTTCTCATGCGAGAAATGCGTTGTTTGTAATACCGTGTTTTGTAATACCATCAACGGAATCAAAATGGCTCTCGATTGTATGGAGATATTAGGAGAATGACTTTTTCACGAATATAAAAAAAAAACAATATTCCCAGCATATTTTCGAAAATGAAATCAATAGGAAATCATTTTGGATAAAGTAATGTCTTTTTTATCTGATAGATGGGATGATTTATAATATATATATATATGTCTTTGTCTAAAAAAAAGAGAAAATTGACATAAACTGTTCGAGACAAGAGATTCGATGTGTATCATACACATAGTGAGGATGCGTCCTGTATGATCTCACATGAAGATTAAAAATTGAGCCACTCTTTTTTTAAGATTAGCTCAATTTTCACTCTTTAGAATGAAATTCCCTTTAAAAAGAGAAGGTTGAGAAGGTCTTATACGCATAAAAATATCCCAACGAAATAAATCTTATTACATAAATATCTTCAGTCCTCTATCTTATTATATAAATATCTTTCCTTTTTTTCAAACAAATTCTAAGCTAAAAGCATATGAAGAACTTATCTTTAGGAGAATTTCATCTTTGTCTAAAAAAAAAAGAAAGTTAACAAACGCTTGTCATATTTATAAAAATGATAGAACTGAAGTTATTTATATAATAACATAAGATTTATTCCTTTTTTATCGACTTCTACTGTCGGTATAATATTATGATAAGTTTCGCAAAGTCATCCTGTCAGGAAGAGCAAAAACGTTTCGCCGCGAAGATAACCCCTGTAGAATTTCCACGTATAACGTAGAAGAGCGACGCGATGGCGGGAGCAGGACTCGCTTCGACGTCACGCCGGAATCCTTCTCAGGTGCTCTTAATTTATTCCGAGGTTGGTCTGCAATGTGAAAATATATCGCGTAAATCGCGGCGATCGCGATGGAGCGCGTGAGAAAATCGGTAGCGCGACGCGAAGGTGTCATTGAGGGAGCCAAGGATAGGAATATTCTCCTTAGACGAGAGTCGAGAGCGGGGCTCGCCCTGCCAATCCTGCCATGCCGCTGCTCCGCTCCGCGCCGTGCACGTAATCACAGCCTTGGTCAGTCGCGACACGTAACGTAACTCATTTGATGAGTCACAACTGAGGCTGGGTCTAGCCGATCTTGAGTGGACTGCATAATGCGTAGATTTCCTGCTTATATTCTTGCTTGCTTCTAATAAATAAATCTAACGAAAACCGGTGGCACGCGCATCGCGTTCTGCAATGAATAGCCCTGAACAGCATTTGAATACGCGCGTTGGAAACACTGATTATTTCCTTTTTCTTGTTGTTTTTTTCTTTTGCCCGCAAGGTTGAGTAATAATTTTTATGCATAATCCATCGGCTGCGCTAGGCGTAAATAGATCGCATCGATCGTTAAAATCACACAGGTGTAACGGATTTAACAAGCCCGATTGAATCTCAGGAATTTTTCCTGCTCGGACTGGGTGTGATCCTCTTCGGAATAGTCGGCGCCTTGTCGCTGGCCTCTATCGACAGCGTCCCTGAGGATCTAGTTGACAATGCCGCGGTTTTAGGAGCGCTCTGCTTGCTCACAGCATTGGTGTTCATCGGAGATCTACTGATGAGCCCGCCTCGTACGAAGAACAAGCAGGACCAAGCACGAATCATCGAGAAAGATTTGGGTACGATTATTAGAAAGATTATTAGATTACTAACTTTTTATAAAATTTGATTTTAATGTGGTATTTATTATATTATTTCTTAACTATTTTATTGTTTTGTATTTTATTAAATTCGGATTGAAAGAGAATTAATAAACCACATTTAACAGTTTGGTCACCAATGCAATTGGTCAATTCTTTCTCCATCCGAGGTCTCGGACCGATTTCTAGCACACATGAACACAAGCCTAGGCTTTATACGCATCCATAGATAGCAGGATTGCGGGCATGTATAACGTGTTATATATGGTTTTTACACATATAATACCATGTTATACGTATAATTTCATATGTATTATACGCATTATACATATATATTATACATAAGAAATTACTTGCAGCTTTAAATGTCGAGCTCTAAAAAATTTTGCGTATTCCGAAAACCATCGAAATAAAGTGTCACAATCTTTGTGTCCACGAATGTATATAGCGCTATATTAAGTCTGTGTGATAGAGTTCCTACCTTAATAGTCGTCAACTTTAACGCTTAATATCTCGGTTTGCGGGGCCAACCGCCATGTTTTTCTGTCGTATTCTTTCGTTTTGAGTGAAAACGCTTCGAAAGAGTTTAATTCCATTAAAAACGGAGGTGAGATAGCTATTCTAAATCATTATCTTTATTTATCTTAAAAAATGATACGTTTCGAAATAGGGAAACGTCAGGTAACGCCGGTGGTGACCATCGAGGATACGAAGAAGTCAAAATCATCAACCATTGTTAAAATACCCGAGGATGAAGACGGTCGTGTGAACGAAGCTTTTCAAAAGGCAGACGATCGTCATTCTGATCCCGCACGATCGGAACAGGAATTATCCGGTACACGTCCGCAGGACATCCGGGGCGATCGTGAACTTCGCGATGATCAGGAGCTAAGAGAGCACGCGCAGAATTTCGAGAATGGCCGTGCTTTACGTGACTCACAACGGTACCGAGAGATCGAGGTGCCACGTGCCATTCTGCACGACCATGATCGCAGGATCGACGAGTCCAGGATAATGTACAAGAGCCGTGATATCTATCAGCGGCCGGTCGACGAAATCGATACACCGCGGTTCCCGACGGAATACGAAAAAGGAGATCCAGTCTTTGCGAGAATCGTCAATCCAAGCGTGAAGATTATGAAGGTCGAACGTGACGTTGAGGAGGAACTCGACAACTACAACAGGTGATTTCTTGCGTCCGGAGACCCATCGTGTCCTTGGTTCGGAAACTTCATTTACGCGCCGACAATATCTATGCGTTAGCCATCTTGGATCACGCTGTCAGAACCACGAAAACGATTCTTGTCGCCAATAGAAGTAATTTTTTAATTATTTTTTATAAATGGAGAACGCATTCAAGGCTACCCTAGTAAAAATTTTTCTTAGAATTCTTTATTATCTTTCTTAATTTCTTTAATATAATAATTTTATAACTTTTTGGAATTTCGTCGAAATGGAGAATCACACTTGTATGGACGTGAGTCGTCAGAATTGTTCGCTTCCTTGTTTCTGACGTTATGATTCAAGATATATGACGCATAGAGTGTCAGTTCTTAAATATAATTTTGTTTGAACGACGAGCAGATATTCGGACAACAGCCAATACGACAACGTACCCATCAGAATGCGTGGCTCATCTGGAATCTTGAGAGGTCATCATCGTGATGTATCCTTCAATATACCACCTCCGCCTAAGGATTACCGATCTAGAAGATCCAAGGATGATATTGAGATGCTGGAACAATATTTTGGTGTACTAAAAACTACCGGCACGCAAACTGCAAGGACACCGTATTCACCGACCGATCCAGGATACGTTCGGCATACTGCAAGTAACTGGCCGCAAGACGTTAAGTCGAGCACACCGAAACCTAGCCCGGAACATTCTAGAATTTAACCCTTTCACGCGGACACTTTCGGTCTTTTTTCTAATTACAAATTTATTGACTAAGTCTAATAAGAATATTAATTTTTTTCTCTAATTAGTAAAAGTAATCATTAAAATTTTTCAAATGGTTTTTCGTCACTAATCTTATAAATTTATGTTTTGCTATCTCTGTAATTTGTGAATTTTATTTTCTCAAATAATTTAGCCATGAAAGGATTAAAGCAAGATATAACAATCGTTGACAGCCCAGCAAACGAGAATGGATTGAAATGAATTGGAATAGATTCAGATTTTCAGAAATATTGATTCACGAATGTTAAAATGAATGCTTTTCAATCCTGAATGCATTTTTATTCATTTATAGGAATTGCATGAAGTATATCTCTATACCTTTCAATCTAAAAATAATATTAGCTTTTTCTGTACATTGTGAATACTGTTCAGTTCCAAATTTTAGAAATGCAGTTTTTCAATCCAATTGTATCCAATTGAATTTAACTGAATCCAATTGAATCCAATTAAATAAAAAAAAAGTATTCGCTATACATATATTTAAAATACGCATTCGGATAGAAAAAAATTTCAATCCACTTTAATCCATTCTCGTTTGCTCGGAGGGTGTTTACTGAAATCTTAAATTAAAAAATTCCCTGATAATTCCTGGACTGTTTTCAGGTTTATTTTATTTAACATTCTAGGAAAAATTAGAGAATTTTTTAATGCAATTTTGAAATAAATTTGTGCAAATAATACAAATTACATAATATAAATTAGTAAAAGACAAGGATTTCCCATGAGATTGTGTATGTATCCATTTTCTACAATTAAAAATGCAAAATCTATGAGATAAGCATAGGGAAGGCTCACTGCAATGAGCTACTTCTTTCTGCTATATTTTTTTTTATTGTCCTGATTTTTAAAAATAAAAACACGAGTACATATGTAATGTATGCCATATTTATAACTAATCGATTGTCGGCATTTAGTATCATTAAGAAAAATAATGAAAGAAATAATGTTTTCAAAAAGAGACAGAGAATTTAAATTTAAAAGTGAATATCCAAGGATTTCCCCGATTAACAAAATTTTATAAAAATCTGTTTTCAAAGATGAAAGGGAAATTCCCTAAAAATTCTTTGAAAAAGTTTTCCTAAGTAAACACCCTACTTGATATTATATATATTCTTCGATATTTTATAAGATTTTTATATGTGCAATAATATGCAACAATCATGAAACAAAATTCTTTATATGTGTTAATATTAGAACCACGTTAGTTTTAAAATAAAATTCGTTAAATCCAAAAAAACATTTACAATCTCAAATAAAAACCAAAGTATTCTACATTTAAGTTAAAGTTGAATAGAAACTTTCCTATAAACTTAGGAAGCGTTTATATTGGTCGTAACCGTGTGTATTCCCTTCTTACAGTCGAATGAGAGGGGAATACTCGAATGTGATTGATCAATTCTTATAGATTATGGCATACAATTACGGTCAATATAAATGCTCCCTTATAGTTGATTACTAAAAGATTGCAACACTTTTCGATGATTTTTTTTTTCGGAATGTGTATATAAAATTTTGAGGATGCAAATGACTATTTCTGAATGCATGTGAGCGGTCATGAGGCCATATATTACTATTAGTTGTCAGTACACTATAATATATGTAACGGGAATTATAGATTTTTAGTACTAGCTAATATACGAACATGGCCATAGCTTTTGCGCATTCTAAAACATAAAAGAAAAATATTGCAACTTTTTAGTAACTGACTGTACATAACACAATATTCATTTAATTCGACTCAAACGTAAATTTTAGACAATAAAGCAGTAAATTTTGGACTTAATCATTATGTACCCAGGCACACGCGCTAGATGCCACAATGCATTTATATTTAAATATAGTTAATATATAAATGTATATAAATAAATAGAAGGACAGCTATCTATATATCACAGGACTGCGATAATTTCGAAAGTTAATTTCATAAGTGTCTTCCGGTTGTTTTTATTGTAGTTCATGTATCCGCTATTTTTTTAAGAGTTTAAGAATTTTGAGAGTTTACTTCGCAGATCTGTGCGATAGTTGGGATTGCGAGAAAAATCGGAAAGGAATAATACATCTTTTTTACACATAAAAATTTCAATATAAAGTTATTATTTTTGTTCACATCTCGTACTCCTATATGCATATACATACAATTACTATTAATCTGATGATAACATATAATCATTGCATGGTTAGTCATCTGTTCGATGCTCATCAAGGCGTGTTAATATTAGTGTTAATAATATTACACGATGGATGTAATTTCTATTTATGTTTATTCCTCTCTTGTCAATATTTTTATGAACTTCTTAAAACATATAAATAAATGCTATACAAGTCCATCATTTTAAGTCATCCGATATGGACAATTTAGATATTTTGAGCATTCATTTTTCTTCTTTACAAGCCTTCCTTCCTTTCAGTGCATTCTACAAATATCCCTGATGACGGATTAGCTGCACCATCGTCCATTAGAACAAGAACATTGGAACGGACTTATCCTACTTGGTACCCGATGTAGCTTGAATCTCAAAGTGTCTCACGCAGGCTACGTTAAGAACGATATCGTAATTTATGTTGGCAACACTCGCGGCGTTACACCTCACTAACTCACGTTACAGTACATTAATCAAGGACTTAACTTGTTACCATTTTGCAAATTGACTAATCCGGATAAGATATCAGTTGTGAAGGAAGAACGCCGCGTTATCGTGAGGAAGCTTATCTCATACCGAGCCCGATGCCGGCTCCATTTTGAGCATTAGACGTCCTTTGCTCCATAGTGATATATTGCCTGATAAGGCGAGAGATTTCATGAGCCTGCTCCGTCTGAAGTCTAGTGATACGCTGTTGCATCAAATTGCCGCATTTCATGTCGAGGTAGAGCGTGCCTTCTTCAGACTTGACCTTCCTAGTGGAGATCACTTCGGAGTAGGGATAATGATACAGTGTCTCCTGAAAAATGCCAGACGATTGAATTATATAAAGAGGAAGATGCCGTTATGTGAGAAAAGATGAGCATTTTAAGAAACGGAACTACTTACATGCGTGATTAGATCTATGAAATGCACTCCATGTCGATTGAGAGCGAGAATATGATCGGCGCCCTTTTCCTTGCCCTCGGGCACCCTCTTCACCGCGAAGAAACTTGACCCGAAAAGTGGCCACTTAGATAATATTTCTAAAGAAAAAGAAAACGCGTGCACATGTATATTTAATATATTTATCAATGACAATTTTTATCATTTTCTTAAACGACAATTTTGTAAATTGTTATTGTTTAAGTTTTTATTTGTATATTAAAAATATTAAAGCACACACAAATTTAAAGAAAGTGTAAAACATCTTTTATCGTTTATATGTTCGTGCGTATTATAAAATAAATAATTTTTAAATGTAAAAATAATTAGTGGGTTTTAAGAAATTAGTTTTAAAAAATTGATATAATTTTCTTAAATTTTTATATATAATTATATAATTTCTCTCTCTCTCGCCTCCTCTTTATAAATTTAAAAGAGAAAAATTCTTAAAAATGTTGTGAAAAATTATGAGAAATTTTGTAGTAGGATATTAGCTGTTACATATGTCTTTTGTCGTAATAAAATAAGTTAAAAGAATAAACTTTTCCAGTGGTTTCTTGTGGTTTCGATTTAAAGTCTCGAGTCAACTCACCGAGTACTTGCGCCTTGCAAGTAGCCGCTGAAGAATGCTGAACATTGTTCCAGGCTTGTTGAACCATGTTAGACCATTGTTGCGGTCTGGGTTCTCTCAAGCTGAGCGCTGTTTTTGGCAACAGATATTTAATCTCCTTCGTCGCGGGTTCGTGCGTCATATCGGCCGCTCTGTGTAATAGCGCCGCTATTTGCGCCATGTCATACTATAAAACACATGTGTCATTAATGGATCGTTTATTGTTGACCGAGCTCCAGGCGGATGTTACTCACAATTATTTCCTGAGGTAAATGTTCTCCAGGTAAAACTAGTAAAAGTCCTTCTAGATAATCGGGAGCAATTTGATTAAATACGACTTCTATATACAATGCTGCATCCAGTCGTAGAGGATAGTACCAAACAGATCTGAAAAGATTAAAAAAAAAAAGATACTTTCAAATCTCTAAGGGAGACATTTTTGAAAATTTCTGCACTTTTTGAACATAATTTTACGGCAACTAAATAAAAATTATTCATTATAATATATACTTATTAATTTATATCAAATACTATTGAAAATTTAATGCTTGTAAAGGGAATATTCTACAGTCTAAATTGAACAGAATATACAAATCACCATACCTGCAAAATATTAAGTAGAAGACTTGATGGTTTTTTTGGAGCTCTGTTGTTACGTCCAGAACATACTCGTCTCTGGCCAACGGCATGGTGAACGCGTCGCCGTCGACGATGCAGTATAGCGAGAACTCGTCCATCTCGTGTGGGTTTCTCACGGAGATGACGTTGCACATCTCCTCAATAACATCTTGCACGACAGTCGTGCATTTCGTGTTAATGACCCGCTCGGTGCCGCCAGGCAGCCGGTAGATTTGCCTCTTCGCGTTCCTGCCCGCGCTAATCGCCATGATCTCCTCCACGCTGGGCACGTTCTTGCGCCCACCGTACTTCACGGTTTTTCGCAGGTTCTGTAGGCACACCATCGCAGTACCGTGGTAAGCGCGACGCTTATCGTACGCCGCCGTTTCAAGATATTTTGTCAGGTAGGGTCGAAGGCCCTCACTGCACGTGAAATAGGCGGCGATGATGCTGAAGATCCGCCACCCACGCTGGCAGCTCTCTGGATTCGGGCTCTTGTTATTGGTAGTCTGTTTCATCAGTTGGCAATAAACCTCGTCACGCAGCTGCTCATATTTGTGACAATGCTGTGGACACGCACAAAGGTGGCATATGATTTTGTTAGGAAAATCATGTCCTTCGGCACAAAGGAAAGAATAGATCGCTAAAATTAGCGCGAGAAGACAAAGATAATAAGACGGATAATAACAGATAATAGTCAAGTTCCGTTTCTTACCAGGGATTTCAAAGGTAAATCTATGAAAAAAACAGTATATGCAAAAATGATTCAGAAAAATACGGAATACTTTTTGTTTTCTATACATTTCTAGAAGGAATTAAAATTAAAAATAATTCTACGGCATCAAATCTAGCTCAATATAAGCTGTGACGTTTTTCGTCCGTTTGCGGAGAAGCCAAGTGAATCCTGGATCCTCCCGGCTCGTGAGGACGAGCAACAAGCGTGCGGACGCTATCGTTCATGCGCCACCTTAAATTTATTTTTATTTATTTTTCTTATTGAATTTTTTTGCATTATTTTTCTGCGAGAATCATTGCCAGGATCGGTAGCTGTGTGCGTTGATTGTGCTGAAACTCTCACCCGGTTACCAATAAGAAAAAGAGCCGCCGAAAAGAACTGTCGAGGAGGCTCCGGACACGCTCCAAATGGCGAGGGCGTGCAGGTTATATCGGTCTTTTTAACTTGCTGTCTGCACTTATTATTTGCGCCCTTTTGCCGCTCTTTACAGAGAAAACGGAGGATGCCGAGATGTCAGAATGAGGTAGCTTCTCATGAGGACAACCAGCTAGAATGTCTGTAGATCACGGTGAAGAGATCTCGAGCTCGAACCAAAGGAACCTAACGCAGGAAGAGCTCCATGCGAGAAGAGTTCCGGGCGAGACTATCCGGATGAAATTCGGATTCCGCGCCAAGTCGCGAGAAGCTACGTCGCTGCCACGGGCCCACGCGATTCGCGAGGTCGCGCGGCGCCGCTATCGGCCAATTGGGCGTCGGGAGGCCTCGCTCTCGATAAGCAATGCGGCCTGTGCATCCCCCGCCGGGGCCTGCCGAAATTACTTGCGTTTTGACACGAGCGTGATGCAGATTGTGAAAAGACGCAGGATCCATTGAGAGCAAAGAACGAGCTACGATAACGAAAGTGAGCCGAGTGAGATATCGCAAGGAACTGAGAAGAGCTACAGAAGGAAGAATCGCCGATAAGACAAGCGTAGAAATTCTGTAAAGCTGCCGATCTCCAACAACATGATCTCGAGTGAATAGCATGTGCCAAATTTGAGCCGAAAAGCTGAGACCCGTACAGAGAACTACCGTAAGTAATTAATCTTTTAGTTGCCGTTTGCCGTTCGTTCGAATCACATATATTTTTGTATTCAGTTCGCATAAAGCGAACTGCTCGCCACAGCGAAGTCGCCGCGTCTCATTAATGTGATTGTATGTTAACCTCATTTTGCATTGTACTGGCGGAAAGCTGCGTTTGTTGCTGTAAACTTTGATCGACTGATGAATAATTGGGATAACTCTCGCGATGATCATCTGTTTACGTTCCTTGTTTTATGCTACGCGACTCGATAACTTCCGTTTATAACGAGCTCAGTTTATAACGCTTATTCGCGAGACGAATTATTGTTACTACGGTAAATTGCATACTTTTAAACGCTTATAATGTTTTTCTTATCAAAATCAAATGTTTGTCATTTTCTTACTCTTAAAAGGAAGTTCTTATTTGTTGTTTCGCCTTCCGATTCACTCCCGCTCCGAATAACCCACCCCTCCGGGGGGTATTCGGAGCGGGAGTGAATCGCTGAATGGCTGAGCAGTCGTCCGTCACATTAAAGAAATATTGAGCATAATTAGTCGAGATTTAGAGAAGTAAAGAGCAGCACGCTTACTTGGCGCTTAACTTAAGTCGAGAAAGAATTCGCGATAATTCAGTGAGAACTACCGACTTGGAGTATCATTGGCTGTCGAATTGCGATCACAGAAAAGTGACGAAGTTGTGCCATCAGTCGAGACTGCGGTCATAAAGCTTACAGATACTCTATGCAATAACGCAATTCTTTATGTGTTTACAATGTCTTTCAATTTAATTCACTAAGAAGAAACTAAGGTCTTAAAACAAGAAACACAGAAAAACGTAAAACAATTGACATATAATAATATCACAATAGCGAATAGAAGGCAATGATGTTTACGTTCTCTATTATGATTAGCCGAATCGCTTATTGCTTACATCTCACTGTCTTATATTTTTCTATGTGTTTCTGGTTTTAATCTTTTCACATAATATAAGAATTTAATCAAATTTTAAGAATAAGTTTATGATCAGTACATGTATCGCCTTAAATTTTTTAAATAAATATTATTACGAGAAAATCGACTGAGAAATGTCCAATACAAATAAGCAAAGAAGTATTCAGTCAAATATTTTGATATCTAATAATAATTTTGTATGAATTTTACAACTTCCAGTTTAAACAAACTGTGTGCCGATTATTATTTGTTAGTCTTGAAATACAGCCCTAAACTAAAACTAGAATATGTACATAATATGTATATATCATAAATTAAATTAACAAGGAATTGAATATTACTGATGCTAATGAGCATCTTTAAAATGGGAATATTTATTCTATTTAAGTTATAAATTGCACAATATGACTTCAATATTGAATTGACATCATAAAAGATCAGCATTTCTAGTTATTTTTTTTTACATATTGTATTTTATCCATTATTTATTATTTTTAAAAAATGACTAAAAACTCCCGTGTTAAAAGAATACGCCAAGTGACTCTTTTCTACCTTTTTTAAGCTGGAGAATACCTTCATAATTATTTCTAATATTCTTCAAAACTAATTTCAAGCTTTAGATATTTACTCAGGTCTCTCATCAGTCAACATCCGAAAATAAAATGGGAATAATTTAGATTTAGCTCAAAATGAAAAGGTTACTGTATACAAATTTTAAGCGGGATGTAAACAATAAGAAAATCAACATATTTTTAATTTGTTACTGCTTACGTTACTATTTTACGTTTTCTACTGTGATTACCTGATTCGCTTATTGCTTACATCTTACTCTGCTTATGATTTCTGTATGCCATTCTACTCTTACCATAAGGATAGTGTAGACGCACTTGACTTCACTGGTCTCAGGCGGCAATGGTTGGTCCCCCATATATCTCATCAGACAGAGAAAGCATTCCACGGCTAAAACACTCAGATCAGCATCCAGCCTAAGCAAACTCTGCTCGATGGGAACGGTGGAGTATTTAACGAGGTCCACTTGTTCCTTCCAAGTCCATTCGGCGCCATCTTGTTGTCCTTTATTCTTCTTGTTTTTCTTCTTGCTCTTCAGCGACTCGATCACCTTAAGGGATCCGCTGATCGATCCATCCGCCGTTTTTAACATCTCGAATCTGCCAGATACATACACGTTTGTTAAATTCGCTCGCTCATTTGCATCGCGCGCGGACAAGACTGGACAAGACTGTCGGTTCCTCGGTACGAGAGCAGAACCAGAAATGACACGGGAAAAGGAGACACCGCGATACACGGTCGAAATAATGTCGTGCAGCGTTATGCTTTCTCAACACGATTCGCTTGCGTAATATCGTTAATAGTTGTTTCGCATTCATTTCCATATGATCGCCGAGTTTACACATGCATTTGGTAGCAGAATTTAGAAAGAAGGGAACTTATTTTAAATCGGATATTTCATCTCGTCGTGATTTCTCGATACTAGATAGATCTTTATCATTTTTCTTTTAATTATAACAATGAGTAACAAATATTACTTTTAGAATTGTTTAGCAGTTCAATATTAACAATATATGTACTTGCATTCTTTAAATAAAATCGATGTTCTGAGACTGAATCAATCTTGATTCCTCCCAAATCCGCACATTCTCCATTGCTTTACAAACATATATGCTGCATAAATTATATCGGGAATATTGACTCACTTTTCTGTGCTTTGACGGAAATTCAGCATGGCGTACTGCAAGAGCGAATGTTTGCCGTCATTCGATACCACCGGTCCGCTCTCATAGATGCCGTCCTCCTGGAGTCGAACATTGTCATCCGGTTGCCGCCACTCCTGGCTCGGGCTCAATCGTTGATTTTGTAGGTTTTTCTGATGGTTCGCTTGGTTGACGGCCGACACGTGATTGGGCACGCGACTGATCGGTATGTGATTCTCATGCTCAGAAATTACGTGATTGGAATAATTGTGGGGCTGACTGTGATTCGTGTGATTTGCCTGCGACTGAATCGTCTTAGTGATTTGGGACACGTGATTCTCGTGATGATTGATCCTCTGCAGATGCGGTTTCTGATCGATCTGCAAAACAAACAAGCAATTCACACATTGATCGTTGAACGCTTTTGACTTATTAATTATTTTGAAAGACGCAGTTACATAAAATTAAAATTATAGAATCAATATTAAAACGTGTTCACGTACTAGAAGGCTCTTAATTTAATTCTTAATACAGACATTTATAGAATGTGACTCTGATGATTTTATCAGGGATAGAGATATATTTCAATCACAAGGAATAATCGCTGATTATTGATTGAGCACTTTTTTTTGGTCAGCTCATATGTTGAGGAATAAGTTTGATATAAATATAAAGTAATTGTAAAAACGTAACTATTAAATTAGTTACTGGTTATAAAAAAAATATAATTAAGTTATAGTTATAGACGGAAAGAAAGAAATGAAGTTAATTTACAGTTATTGTAAAAAAGTAACTATAATTATGTAATTTCATTATAAGTATATATTATTTCCCAACCTTTTAGAAGTTTGTCTCTAAAGCCGTAATCACATTAGTGATTGCGCGATTATAATTGACAATTACTTTTTCAATTACAACAAAGCAATCAGTGACTGCTTTGTTTCTAAATGGTTGAAAAGTAATCACCAATCGCACTAGTGCAATTACGGTTTAAGATCCTGGAATATCCTGTACATTATCTATGTTTACACTCATCGCTTATAACTTCTCTTATAAATCTTCGATGTTAGCAACAGATAGTTTTTTAAAAGTCTACAGGGATGCGATTCAAGTGTTTTACATTGCTTGAGGCGCATCGGGTAATCGCGAGAAGCAATCTCATTTACGAGCTGGCAAGCGAATTCATTCTTCGCGCTTCTCTATTTCTCTGTTTCCGCGCTGCTCGCATTTCCTCTTTTCCCCGATGATACGGTACGATACGACAACGCGATCGATCTTAACACGCAAGTAAACGAGTTCTCCCCGCCGCAATCGCGTCTCGCCGCGCCGATCATGTATTACAATCTGGTACAGGAATGCGATATGACACGACCATTAGGTGTAGGCGTTTCCTTCTTTTCAGATCCTCGTCGCACAAAGAAATGGAAAAAACAAGGAGGCGTGTAACGCCTATATAAATTAACTGCGACTTCCGGGCGGTGCGTAATTTCTCGGGCACAACCATCGCGTCGCGCCGTCGAGCGGAGGCACCGGGTCACTCTTTTTAGCTCCTCTCCGCTTTCGTTGATTACAAAGATATACGACGAAAAGTAGGTGATTGCATCCTGCGTTTCTTAATATCCTCATGTATACCTACAAGAGGATGGCTTCTTCGATATCTGGTAGAAACCCGATGCCTCGCATGTTACACAAAGTTTTTCCCTCTCTCCCTCCCCCCTCTCTTTCTCTTTGTCTTTTTCTAATAGGAAGAAAAGATCAATTACGATCGCTGACGGATGTCAAATGGAAATAGTTCATTAATGCGGTAGCTAACAAGTAGAATTACTCATATCAATCCATTTAGAAAAAAATGAGGAAAAATTGATATTAGATGATTTTTGCAAGAGAAATCTAGTAGAACCGGAGATAAAGCTGTACAGTTAATAAACTTAATAAAAGTATCAAACTTAGAAATGTGCTAATTCTTTATGACACACATCGCAATGGTTTATGCGGAAACAAGCGGGTAACCAATTTAATAATCGTTTAATTTTAGGTCGTATTTTTCTCTAAACACATAAGTGATGTTCCAAAATTCACTGTCAGCTCTGAAAATCTGTAATTTGCGTTACATGCATTATAAATTTTCAACACTGGTGATAAATTTTGGAATACAATATTGGAAAACCGATTTTACTAGATACAGATATGAAAATAATTTTGTTGGAAACTCAAACTGTAACCATTGGAATGTTGGAAAATCACGATTTTAGACAGAGGTGTAATGGTCGCACGATGACACCGAGTATATCGATACTTTGAAATCGGCGAAAATGCGCGAGCGGGATAAGCAGACGTCGACCCTGACCTACATAATCGTTTAATGCACCGAGGCACGACGTAAGACATGGATGCGGTCGCTGCGCGTTCAAGTAAGCCATATTGCGACAGATAATAAGCGCAACGGTCTAATGATTTCCGCGGCGACTACTGTTATTATCGAGGCATAACTGTGACGTAAAGAGGTGCGAAGTACGATGCAAGCGGCGGGATTTAGGTAGGCGAAGAAGTACATACAAGACAAATACTTATTGCGAAAACGGACTATGTACTACATGACGATAATCGGGAAGTTGTTCAAACTAAATAGATTATTTTTTAATGAGTGGACAGAGCAAAATAAATTAAATATTACCCTACAAAAGACACTCGTTATTTTTATTACTACATAAATTACTGTGGAAAGAATGTACATTTATATAAATTTGCAAAAATAAATATTTTATAAAAATTTAACTGATTGCTCGGTAATACATATTCAAAAATTATGACATAAATGATTTTGACATTTTTGGAATTTTTCAATGGCAGTAATTAGAATAATTAATAACTTTTTTTCCTCGTAGTTAAATAATAAAACAGTTTAAAACATCCTAAGATGTTTATTAGAAATTTATGCGAGTTGCCTTTCAGCTCAAAAAAAGTCAAGTACCGTTACATCGCCTGATTAATGTAAGTTTTTTTACTTATATCTCGCTGCACACACCTGAACTTATTAATTATTTACTATAATATGTGAGATTCGCGCTCCATTTGATTTCATTTAACAGTCCATTTGATTTAATTTGTCCCGCGTGTTGGAGCTCAGATTCTTAGATAATAATAACGTGACAAATGGAATACGCGACCTGATAGCTCTTGACTTTCTCGTCTAATTTCTTCAAGGTCTCCTGTATGGTATTAAGCATCTTGTCGCTCGTTTTGTCTTCATTCTGCATTTCATCATTGCACGTTGTCGTTGCATCAGTTTGCGTCCTGAGCTCCTCGAATCTCTTCAATATTTCCCGAACGCTTAGCTTGTTGCTATCCGCGTTTTCCTCAGTGATAGTCTCCATCTTCGCTAGCTTGCGTTCACCGTTAGTTCGCACGATAATTTGCTCACCATCGTAGAGCTCCTGAATCAAATTATCATTCGTCCTTGGTCGTTCCTCTTCCCTGAATCAAATTATCATTCGTCCTGTGTCTTCCCTTTTCCTTCAACTTCTGCTGACCCAGCTTCTTTTCTTGAATATTTTTCAAGGCTGCCGTATTCTTGAAATTTCTCAATTCGCAACCTTCCTCGAGCCTGAGTTGTTCAATAGTCGGCTGATGATCATTCGCTCGCATGACTGGATGCAGGAAAGTTTTCTGGTCCAACTTGGACACATCTATTCTAGGAATGTTTTCGTATTCGAACTTTTGTTGGCCAAAGGATTCTTTCTTGAAGGGTTCCAAGATTTGTTTAATGTTTTTGTTTACGTCCAAATGTTCAGAATCTAGCTTTTTTTTTTCTTTACTGCCGTCTTTCACGAAGAATTTGATGAAACCGTTTCTTTTCCCTTTGTATTGTCGGTCCGAATGAGATGCCTGTTCCAGAAATGCACCAGAATCATCAGTGTATCCGTACTCATCACTACTCAATTCAGACTCAGAAGACTTTACTAGAAGACTATCGGGAGAGTTTGTCTTGCGGTCGTCATCGGAGAGATTCCTGCTACCTTTCTTCCGATAAGCTACTTTTGTATCTTGTATCTTTTCATAGTGTCTCCAATAACCTTCATCTAAACGACCGAATGGATTCTCGGGCGTTGGTCTGCGTTCCCTCGGATCCTTTCGAGGATCTAAGACGTCTTTTTGGGCAAGATCGTTAAACTCGAATTTGCGCAAGAATTCGGAACGACGTACGATTCGCTGCACGTTGCTGAAAGACTTTGGTTCAAACTTATGGAATTCATTTTCCGAAGATTCGGAATAATCGGTGAATTGATTCAGGATATCCGGACGATGTTTTTGTCGACGTCGCAATGTCGTCGGCAATTCGGCCCAGTTGCTGAGTAGTTTCCTGGAGAACACTCCTTCAGTATCAGATACTTCTCTCTCCATGATAAAGTTAGGAGATAGATTTTTAACGGAAGGCATGTGTTGATGTTTAGAAAGTGTTGATGGCTACGACTCGTATGGTGTGTTGGTCGATGCCATTCGACTAGCGAATTCTGTACAAAGCTTTTCTAACTCCAAACAATCGTAATTTCACTCGGATCTTCCGAAGGATGTAGATCACGGATGAAAGACCGTCCGCGGAACATCGTGAGAAAACGCCCGGAAGAAGACTCGCGAGATCCGGCTGAACAATACGCACTTTTAATTATAATTGCCTCGCGCCAGCAGGCTCTCCCTTGCTACAACGGGCGAGAAAGCTTTCATGCTTTCTTAGAATCGTTATGCGTTGATCGCGTCGTCGGGTGCTCGAATTTTAACGAAGGTCTGTTCGCAAATTTCACTTATATGTTTGAAACGTCTATATTCGTTTCAAGTTTCACTTGAAGAAGCAACACTTGCGGAATGGTAACGAAGTAATAGACTTTTATTTCTTTTTTTCCTTTTTCTTCTTTTCCTCCTCTAAAAATTGGTTCTGTCCCGCATTCGAAGACGATACGGCCAGTAATAATTCTTTCCATCCACTCTTTCACAGATACATCGAATAAACATTATTAAATAGACACAAAACTATGTTGAAAGTGATTACAAAAAGCGGTAAGTTTCGTCAGATATTTTGAAAAATTTTAATATCCGTATTTGGCGACTTGTCCGATGCAATTCACAGATTTTTATCGATTAACGACGGTCGTCGCGCGATAACTATTGGATCTTAACCGTAGAGAAAGAAACAACAGACAGTCGATCATGATCTCGCTTACGCAAGTACGGGCCCTTCCGACCTTACTGATACTCGCGCAAGATCGTTAGCGATCGTACGATCCGCCGTCGCGTTCCGTTTATCATTACTCACCGCCGTTCTTACGCCGCTGTTTTTACACGGAGCGTGAAAGGCACAGGTCTCATCCGCGGTAGAATAATCGCTGCTGATTAACTATATATTCGAAGCGAAGAGCCGTGCATTAACGATCAGCAGACATTATCATTATATTAACCTTGCCGGGTGCTGTGAATTATACAGCTGCGTGATGTCGAGTCGAAAGTCTCTCGACGGCATGATCATCAAGTCGTTTTTCACTATGATGAGAGCTAATATAGCTTAAGTTTCTGTTTATCCATTTTGTAAAGTCATGTTGTGATCAACAGACATATTCCTTTCGATATATCTTCTTGCTCCAAGAAATTGCGTTTTCGCTTAATGTCTTTATAACTATCAATTTCAGTGTCAAAAGATCGACGAAGGAAGATGTAACTTCATTTCAGAAGTATTCAAGCTTTTTAAGGTTGTGCACTGTGAACTGAAAGATGCACGTTTCCTTTAATAATCCTTCGAATTAAACTTCACTGAGTGTTTTTCCCCAGAAAATTAGCTTCGGAAGTCTGAGAGGAACTAATATTATTTCCTATCGATTTTGCGATCGGATTTGTTTCTTCGCGAGAAGATTTAAATCGGTGGACTCTCTCATATCGAGTTTTGATTCCGCGCGAAATTCAAGTTGTTCGTCAAAGGTATGGGACACGCGAGTGCGACGGCACCTGCATGGCACGGCGGCAGTCGATGAACTGAAGAGCCGCGGCCGCAAGGCTTTCGACTCCAAGACAGTCCAAGGTACTGCCGTTCCCTGCCGGCTGCATTCTGTTAGCCGATGCCTCTTTGGAAGACGGATATCTGGGTCGGGCCCCACCACGTTTCTCGGTATGCGTGGCGCATACGCTAGGCATGAAAAATCATGCTGCGCCGCTCTTACCGGAGAGGAACTCTTTATACTGCTCGATCTTGCCCGATCGGAACAAGTACGTTCTCGATAGTCGAACGAGATACATGTCAAGGAGCATTTTGCTCTATCATCGAGATCTACCTTCTTCGTTTAAACACAGAATTCCGAGAGCCAGATAAAATTGCCCGAGAGTGACGAAAAAAAGTATTTATCTAAATGCAGCGGTCTTTTTTCATTAGCGGAGCGAAATAAAAAAAATGTTGATAAAGTGAAAACACTTGCAGATACACAGGTCGTCCCAGTTTCGCACCTGTTATTATCTGCCTTTCTCGAAGGAGCTTCTTAATATTCAGCGTCGAGCATTTTGTAATTAACTCTCAATATTAAAATTTCTGTAACTCTAGAGCTCAGCTCTCTCGCGTCCTTGTATCATATTGGAAAAGTCTGGTTGCATTAATTAGAATTCGAGTACATTCAACTATAAAAGTACAAATCAAACTTTTAAGGGGATCCTAAAGTCGTCTATATTACCATATAGTATATAAGTAAAGTAAACCATATAATTTTTGCGCAATTATATAAAACAAGATTAATTTATTTAAACGATCTAAATGCCGTATGTTTCGGCTCAGTATTTGTGAGCCATCTTCAACGAATAATAATGAATGTGATGATTTAAATTAAAGAATACCGCATCTAATCTATGTCTATAGTGTATATTTTTCTTATACATGCTGTGATCCATGCTTGTAAAGCAAACATTGATTCGTTGCTAATTCGCCCAAACACAGTTACAAAGTTGGTTGGTAATATCGCATAAAGTACAGTAATGCAAATCCATCAAAAACCAAGATAATATAAGCGTCAAAATATCATCATGATTGTCGTCGATTAATAAAAAGAATTTAAATTAAAAAGAAAAAGAGTGATTGCGATGGAAGTGAAAGTTTGTTTAGAAATAAATATTCTACAGAAAAATTTTGTTTGTTTTGAGATCTTTATATTTTATATTCAAATTTATATTTTAAGTTTGACGATTTTTTTTAACTCGGGAATATATAGATCCTGTAGATCAGGTTTTATAATTATTTAAATTTATCAAACATTCTAGTCGAGATAGTCAAACATTCAATTACAAATCAGAAATCTGATATTAATATAATCAAAATGTATTTTATTTGTATAATTTTGTTAGTATAATCAAAAACATTTTTCTCAGTGCAATAATTTAAAAACTACCTGTGTCGCCCGAGATGTTTCTCTCGAAGAATAATCTAGTTGTCTGTGTATGTAAAAGAGCTTCACGAAAGGAAATTCTTTGTATGGTTGTTTGCGACTGTGATTCCACAAGTCGACAATGTGCCCCGCGAGCACGGCAATGAAATAGAAATCGGAACCGGAAGAGAAGGAAAGAGTTGGAAGTGATAGGCTCATTTTGCGGAATTATTGTGATTTGCGACTCAATGGGATCCGACCGCAAAATCTTCTGTCCCACGCCTATCGTGATATGATTTCAATTTTTCCCCATATCCACTGTCGCCTATTAAAAAACAAAGTCGAGAGTTTTCGAGGACTCGCTTCGGGAAACGGCTTTTGAAGTTCACACGGCTGTATGCGGTCGATGCACCTGCTGTTAACGGAAACGACCGATTATCTGTGGGGCCTTTAAAATCCATTCGCTTTTAGTCCTTAAATTATGTGTATCCAACTCTTCAAATATTTCAATCCTAATTCTTCAAATACTTCAGTACACTAGGTAAAAAATTTAATGCCTTCAGTAGAACTATATTTAGTCGAAGCATTTTTTAACAGCAACCAAATATTTTATTTATATTATATAATAAAACATTTAATTGTTTTTACAAAATAATTTATAAAATTATTTGGTCTGCTTTGTAAATAATAAAAATATTTATTTATACCAACTAAACAATTTAGTTTGCATAAAATTACTGTTTTGTTCGGTACATTTTAACCAAAAATTTTTGTTTTGTATATCTCAATCAAATTTTTGCTATTACAGCAAAATTTACAATTATAAGTAGATTTAATTTATATTATAAATTTATATTAAAAAACATTAATTTTTTAAAAATAAAGTTTTCAAATAATATTATCTCTTTTGCCATTCCGCAAAAATAATTGCATTTTTATTTCAAGAGATCGTTGAAGAAAACTCCAATTTTCGAAGACTCGTTCATCGTGTCGAGTAACTCAAACCGATATATGTCCCCGGACAGAAATGGCACTTTCTCACTCCGCGTTCTTTCTACAGAGCGACATTTTTCTTGCGCCAAAGAACGAAATATTTTCCGCGATCTGAATTGCGTCGCGAGATTCATTTCCTTTTTTTTCCCTTTCGCGTAGAATTAGAGAGACCAGTTGAGCGATAGTGAACGCGGAAAAATACTTTCCGTTCTTACGTTTTCTATATTCTAGTTCTTTTGTTTCGCAATTCTAACCGTCAAGATGTCACGTGGTGAAGGCATGGAATGCACACGAAGCAGTGAAATTGAAATTATTGTGTTCTCCAATTAGTGCGCTTGCAACATACGATCTATTACTTTAATGAAAAGTATGTTGGCTTCAGAATATTTGATTGGCCATGGCCGGTTCAACAAAGACAGCATGGTAATATATTGAAGTTTTTCCACTTTACATGAATTTTTTTAACTCAATCATCCGCAAAATCTTTTCATGTACAAAAATTTTAATATTTTTCTAATTTAAAAAAATTAAAAAAGTGTTCGATTATGAAAATCAAATGACAGAACAGAACTAAAAAATTACACAGTATAAAATATTTGGTACTTGTATCAAGCTCGCTTTGATAAAGTCAATTGCAATGTTAAAAAATGACATTCTAACGCAGAGCCTTCCAACTCGGACACTGCGCACATTGGTCCGAAAAGATGGTTTGCTTCTCAAAAGTCCGAATTATAAAGTATAACTGAAATTGGAATTTACCAATGTATAGAGGAATCTCTATACATATTCATCAATAAAAATCAAAATAATGTTGCATTTTTAGCTAAAAATATAATCCAAAGTCATAGATGTGAATGTTAATCCATTATAATAAAAACTATAAAATAAAATTTGAACAAAAATTTCACTGTTATTACTATTTTTATGATTCTCACGAATACTTCATTTTTTCTTTATTATTTATTGAAAAATGTATTTTATATTATGTCTATCAATTTTCATATTGATACTACCATGGTTTCTGAGTTATTTGAATTTTGAGCAGCAAACCGTCCTTTCAGACCAATGTGCGGCGTGCGTTTTACGTTATGAAATCCTTCTTCCTTCTTCCTCTGATTAGATTTCTGACAGAGGCAGATTATGGTATCATAGTATACGGTATTGTAATCTGTCTCTTGAGGTCAGAAATCTAATGGGGGAAGAAGGAAGAGGGATTTCATAATGTAAAAGGCACGCCATGCCCGAGTTGGAAAGCTCTGTTCTAATAGATCTGGAGAGATAACTCGCGAAACGTAGAAAGTATCCATAAGCCTCAAAATTATTGCAAATATATACAATTTAATTATATATGTTTAATACGGAATAGAAATGTTTACCTCGCAAAACAGCGTGCACAAAAGCATAAAAATATGTTATGAAACACGCTTTTCTTTAGTTGCTGCAACTTTCCTAATAGATTCTATAAAGAGAGCATTTTGTAAAAATAAAAATTCAATTTGGTTTTAAAATTTCTGTATTTTTGCTTAAGGGCGAAATTATGAAAGGATGATGAATGTGAGGGAGATTTGGGCCAACGTGGTAAAAAGAAATAATGAGCACCGTTTCGCATTAGCAATTCAAATCACTTCCGGTGTCCGTGTGGCGTGAGGAGAGCAAGCTGCCGCCGCCAGTAAATACGAGTTGCTTGAACTCGGAATCACTCGGAAGAAATTCAACTATTTGCGTTCTTTTTTTTTTATCGGAACTCTCATCTCCGGAAAGAAAAATGTAGAAGATTAAAATGATTGCACTTGACGATTAACACTAATAGAAATATCAATGTTTCTTATTCACTAAAAGGATCAAACGAATAAATTATTATAAAAATAAACAAAGTGATAAAAAACCAAATCAATATAAAGAATTTCGAGATAAAAATATTATTTCATTTACTGTTAATTTCGAGATATCAAATTCATCAATTCAGAAAATATGTGTAAGATATTCGATTACTCTTGATTTCACATGAAAACTGCACTAATTAAAATTAGCAATAATAAAAGAGAAACAAAGTATAATGAAATAATCATTCCTTTGTAAAAATTCTCCTCAAGAAACGCATTGGACAATGGAATCGCTATGAGATTAATTAAACCGGCTTTCTACGACTAGTTGGTCTCCATGCCGTACGATGTTTTTATGAATCATACATTTTTACGAACGGCTCGTCGCATTCTTTCGATCGCATTCTTTTCTTTGACGTTAATCTTTGACTATACCTAGACTATACTGCAACGAAGAAATATCCATCTTCCGTTGCGCGAAAACATTGCACGCATTCGCGATTATGCGGCTCTTTTACCGTTATATAATCCGTAATGGAATTTGAAATCGCGCGCATGCTTCAGTAAAGGTCGTTTATTCGATAATTACCCCGCTCGAGAGAAAACTTCAATGGAGAATAATTGAAGGAAATTATTGGATTGTCAATGACAATGTGAAAGTAAGATTAGAATAGGAAGTTCAGTGTAAGGCAATTGTAACGTGAACCATAATTTCTGAGCCGTCTACAAAATGAATGCGATAAGTATTTATATAGATATATAATATCTTATAGATTATAAGATTTTTATATAAAAAAAGAAGAGAACAAGAGTGTAGAAAAAAATAAATTATAAAAATATAAATACCTATAAAACGTCAGCTGTTCGTGTGTACACATATAAAATCTTTATTAAATATTGATCAAAAACAGTTAAACGTTTCAACTCACAAGATTTTGTCTATATCAGAAAATGGCTTTTATGCCATGGTTTAAAAAAGGTTGTGCATTATGGCACTGAAATATAATTATACGACACGTGCGACATTGTAACAAATTACTAATAAACATCAAATGAATGTGCCCTTTTTCAGCTTTCTCTTTCTTAGAAAGAATAATGAAAGTTTGCAATTGCTTCATGAATCGCATGTGGCGACGATGCTTACAGGTGTATCCAATGAATAGACATATTATAAGAAATCCGATCTCTCCGTTTGCACAAGATATAAAGACGAGACTCCCTCCTTCCTGCTCTTTCTCTCGTGCTCTCTCATCCGCGCGTAAAAAAACCACTTTGTTTCGTCGTCTTAATGATTCACTAAGGATAGATTCAACAGGTATTTGAATGTGACATAGAGAAGAAACTTTTACCTTTAAGAGCGATTTGTTCGCGTACATCGTCTTTGACAGGATCAAAGTACGAAAGATCAAGATATTCAAAGAATTAAAATCTTTTTTCTTCCTCTTTCTTTTTTACGAAAGTTACAATGGAAGGGTTCATTCCAAAGCGATGAAATAATACAAATAAAATAAAAACTGTACGAATTATAAAAATAAAGAAAACAGAAGATAACGTTGTGAATAGTAGACGCTTGCTTCATTCTGCCACAGATGACTTTAAAGAATTTTCGTTTAAATATGTGTTAAGTGTCTTAAATTTCCTGATGGTGATTTGGAGCGAATTCCACATTGTGATGCCGAAGAAGTGTAGAATAATGAAAGCATCGAGCAGAGCGTCGGTGATGAATCGCTGATGCTGACGTTCTCCGATTGCGGAAAAGGGGAGAGCTAAAGCGAAGAAGAATAAAGAGAGACGGGGAAGAAGGCATTGGCCAGCATATATGACCGCTCACTGGAAACGCATTTACACTAGGCGTTGCCTGCGGTTGCCTCGTTACAGGGACGTTGCGAGGCATATCACGTGTGCCGTTATCGTTTCCGCGGTCGACCATCGCTAATTGGTCGTAGACAAGCGTGCGATGTTCGACTGCGTCTATAGAAGAGACAAGATCACACTTACCAGCCTAATGTATTTGCCAATCATCTCTGTCAACTGCGGGGCACGATTTGTATGTAGGGGTAATCTGACTCCTGACGCGATCTGTAGCACGCAAACACCCGGTCTGGAAGAATTCACGGAGACAATATCCTCTAGCGGTAGGGTTTCCAAAATGATAAGATCTCCATTTAGTGTGCGTTTGATCAACCGAAGTCCGTGATGAGACACCGCTACATGTTGCGTCTCCGGGTGTTGAGGGCCGATCTAGATTTAAATTAAAAGTTTATACATTAATTTAATTTTGATTTTAATTCAGTAGGATATAAATTAAGATTATCGAACCGTGAAGTATATAATAAAGAAACTTTCAGATCCTTTCTATTTTTTGATCGACGTTTTTTGATAGAAGGCAAATGCTTTTGAATTACACTGGTCGACGACGATTTCGTTAAACGAGTAATTTTAGCTGATTTTTATGTTATTTTGATATATATTTTGCTAATAACACATTTGTGTATGAATTATTCAGTTAAAATTTGTGTATTTTATTCAATTGAAATGATTAATTTTTGTTTGAAGTCTTTTATAATTAGTAGAAAATTATGTGAAATTCAGCAGCTATTCCCTATAAATCATATATTATATTTTTGAGTAGAAGATATAAAAAAGGGAATTTTTTAATATTGTATATGTTATATTAAAAAATCTTTCTCTTCTCATTAATTTGGCAAATAGATAAAAGCACAAAAATTATACAACACTCTATCAGATCAATTCAAGAAAAGTGAACTTTTGTCGGTTAATGCTTTTAGACATCATGAAAAAATGAATATAAACTTACCGATACAGGAAATATCCGGGCGAAGTATAATGGCCATTGCTTTGCCATGTCCACAACATTCTTCTTGATCGTAATCTTGTGTTGCGTGCTCTGAAGATTATCCAGCGTAACGCCATAGTTATCCAGCATCTTTAACATGTTCTGCCGGTCTTCCTTGGTGATTCTTATGCTAGAGGTCGCCAGCACGTCGTATACAACCTGGCAGAATACCAAGTGCAATGCCAGAGGACTATTCAGTGTTTCGTTCGGCGCAAAAACCTCTTTCTTGACCCTCAGAGTCCATGTAACTCTGTTATATGTAAAATGCGCGTTAGAGGTCTGCGGATAGAGCTTGGTATTCATCACCTCCTGAACTTTCTCGATCTCCGGCTTGTCCGCCGGCGGTAATACCGGTTTGAGAAACTCCGGCCACTCTTCAATCTCGATTCTTTCCATCTTGTCGGTACGATGGGTTGAAGCTACGCTTGACCGTCTATCCACATCCCGGTCCAACTTGTTAAAGCTCTGCCGCGCGACAGTGAAGGACTCCCTCGTATTTGGAATTACGCCGAAGTCACGCGGCGACGGCATCCCGAAGCTGTCCCGAGATTTAGGGGATACGTCCCGAGTCATGCCAAACGGATCGCGTTTTCCGGTCGATCCGTCAAACGCGTACTTGGAGTCGAAGAGCTCGGAGTTGAGGTCGCGGCGCGAATCGAAGTCGGAGTTGTGATCGCGTGTCGAACTTGCCAGATCGGTGCTGTCCTTACTATAAAAGTCTTTCGATTTGGCATCCTGAGCGCGAATTTTGTCGAAGTCGTTTCGATAGTCGTGACCCTCGCGCAAATGTTGCTGCGAAGCGAAGATATCACGACTTTGGCTGAACATTTGGTTCTTTGAGAAATGATCATAGGTTTCGGAATCCGGAGACGTGCGGAAGGAATCGCGTGTTTTCGGTTCGATGGGTGCCGGTGGAGATCGCGGCTGAGGTACACCGGATTGACTAAAAACAAATAAATTATTTGCTGATTTTGTCATTTAACAATATTCATTATATTTAATGTAACAAAATCTTTTCTAAATCTTTTTTGGCTTTTATGGCTTTTCAAATATTCATTCTATTAATATGTAATATATTGGGTCATCTAAAAAGTATCCGCGGTGCTTTGTCACTAGATATATGACCATCAACACACATCTAGTGACAAAAAACCGCAGATACTTTTTAGATGACCTAATATATTCATAATTATTCATTTAAAAATATTTAAAAAAATTATTAACGGAGTTTTACTTAAATTCTTCTGATTTTTTTTGTATTTATTTGTTGTGTGTTTATTTATTGTAGTTTCTATTATACATAATTCATGCAAAATCCTATTATACATAATCCATCCGTTTTTCCTCTTTCTTTTCTTCTTTTCGATCGGCCATATCTCGTTTCCTACTCTTTATGGAATAATAATGTTGACTTTTTTATGGTCACGAATATTTTTCTCATTTGCGTTGTCTTTAATAAATAATTCATACTAAACAATTAATTTTTTCGAAATTTGAATTATTTTTTCGATATATACATTGTTATATACATCTGATTTTCAATAGTATCGATAAAATTGAATAATTTCAACAGAAAATGTTTTCAAATTTGATGTACATCAGAAGATACGATAGTGTCTCGGTGCTAAGACAAGCGTAGTGACATTACCGTATTCCTTTACATTATAATGTAACGCCATATCTGAAGGGATTAATTTGCGTGATGTCATTACCTGTTACTGTATACACTACCGCCTCTTGGACTCGGTGGCTGCGGCGGCGTGACGGGCGGCGGGGGCGGTACAGGTCGTTCCATTCTTTCAATCTGTGTTCTTACCACTTGAGCTTGTGTCATCATATCGGTTGTACCCTTAGAAGTAACGCTTTGGGTGTCATCAACAGTAGAGGCATAATCGTCCCACCTGCCACCTTAAAATTCGAATAATAAATATATATATTTTTACTTCTAATTTTGATATTTGTGGTTTTATCCACAAATACAGCAGGCATGTCCAAAATTAACATTAAGACTAATAACATATAGGATTAAAGACCTTTTAAGTACTTTTAAGAAGTTTTATATCCCATTTCTGAACTTTGTGTGATCTAAGATAATACATAAAAAAATTATTTAAATTACCTAGTTGCTGTTCTAACAGAAGCTTCCTATTATCTTCCAATCGTTTAACCTTCCCATCTTCTCGCGGGAGAGCGGGTTTCTCAGCTGTCTTCGTGGATCTTACGCTGTGATTCGCCGTTACCTTCTCCAACCTCTGCCTCATCTCTGAGCTGAGCTTCAACTTTCCTATACTTCCCGGCGATGGTCTTTGCGCGCCCACTTCCAACGCCGACCTACGAAAAGATCCAACAGTTTGTATCGTCGCTTTCTTAAATTCGATAAACATAAAGAGAAAAGTACGATGTCAATTACTTCGATTTCTTTTTCTTCTTTTCTCCTTCTTCTTTATATCCGTTCTCATATTTCGCCGCGGTCGTTTGCGCAATCGCGGATCGATCTTCGTTGCTGACGATGTTCTCAATTTCGAATTCTTCCCACTCAACGCCACCTTCCGTTGTAGTTTCGCCTTCGCCTTGATCGTATTCCTGATATTGCGGCGTTAATTTGCGTTGCTGCTGTTGCTGACGCATCTTGAATTCTATGAAACTGTCTTGCCCTTGATTCTCATTTGAGTCGCTAGGCGGTGGCCATCTAGGCAACATGAAAATATATTATTAATATTATTAATATTTAGTGAATGACATTCTATGCATTCCAATTTTTTAGGGTAAGTGATCATTTTATATTTATTTTTATCTTCTTGACTGTCAATTTTCTTAATTCTTTGGATGTGTTTATTTATAAAATTATTTTAAATCAATAAGAGCTTGCTCGGTTTTATAACTTTGCTGTGAATGACACACACAATGACACACATTTATCTTTTTGACAACTATATATTGGGTGGATCCATATATTCGTTCGGTTTTTGAAGATAAAATGAAACAAGTTTTTTTCATACAAAGAATGAATTTTAATCAATGATATGATTTTGCGTTTTTGCACTACTAACAAAACCGAACGAATATATGGATCCACCCAATATATAATAATCCACATTATATCGTGGATTTTAATTTATGTGCATTAATTACAGCGCTTGACTTTCATTCGCTTTATTATTTAACTTTATCCTTCAATTGTTCATTATTATGAAAATAAATAATTCTCTAAATTCATTATCAGTTTGTTGAATTGTGGATTTTACCTCCATTTTCCGATGCGCACTGTCTTCGCTCTACCGTACGGATCGAGGAACGGTCTAGATTCGGAAGGATCATGAGACTCCAAAGGCGGAGGCATCGGCGGGGGTGGAGGAACGCCTTTGTTATTGCTCAAACTTGAAGGATTGCTGTCCACGCTGCTCTTCCTGTTCTTCAGTTCGCTGAGCACATTAGTAAAGTTACTCTGTATGTTATTCTTATTTAAATTGGTTCTCTTCATGTCTGCCTGTGCTGAAGACGCCTTTCTATCTACTACTTTGCGATCCACGCTGAGCTTTCGCACGTAATCAGTGCTTGTCTTCCTGTTGGTCTCAGCGTTCTTTCTTGGTGGACTCTGAGATCGATGAATTTGGGCTTTTACTGTCATCGTTTCCTGTCGTTGACTGATTGGAGTGGAAGTTAGCACGGAGCTTCCCCGTTTCTCAGTTGACCATAATTCACCGTCGTCGGGTTCTCTAAATGAAACCTAATCCAAGAAAGATTAGATGGAGTCTGTATTCAATTTAGAAAATTATTTACAGCGATGAAATTTGCAGGAGGATTGACTCGAGATTAAAAAATGTATTCCGAAAAAAAGTCACGAGATGATTTGATGAATAAGACATTGTTCGATCAGGTTGGCCTTAATTCCACAAATATCTTCTTCAGTTTCTGCTAGACGATATGCACATGATATTTCCGTAGCCCTAGGAAAGCCATAAGTACAGCATAGGTTAGTTAAAATCAGTAGATACCTTGGAGTAGCGTCCGATAGAATCATTGGGCCCCATATGGGCACCGATTGGGGGGGCTGAGGGAACAAGATTCATGCTTGAGGGGCCAGCGGGTAACACCGTGCTCTGGAAACACACACCCCATGCCGCGGCGCGGCTCAGAAACCCACAGGATCGCCCAGAACGACGATAATTTCGTTAAGAGTTAGCTTTCATTAAGCGCGCAATATTGCCGGTTTCAGTTATCGATGATAGTTATCGATCATCGAGTTAATGATAGTCAAGTGACCGTGAAACGTGATTATGAGCCGTACCGATTGCGATAAACCTCTCGCAATCGTGCTCGACATGCAACGTTTGCTTCAGATCTATTTATCGTGACTCAATTTTTAGGAGTCCAATATTATTCGCCCAAATAACATCTCTTAAAAAAAGTATCAAAAAATTATTTGAAGAATTAAATGTCTGAAAAAAGAAAAATGTGAACTCTTCCAGACAGATTATGTCTAACAATTGTGGTCTAATTAAATTTGAATCACGGTAAAAGAAGATCAATCGTTAATCATTCTGTTTAATCACATAAACCATTAAACTTTATGTACAGATTTTTTATCTTTTTCTTTCTCTATTTCTTTCTCTCTCTTTAACTAATTTCTTACCGGTTGCTGTCCTGAATTTTGTGGGCTCTGGACCAAGAGCTGCTGTAGAGCTTGATTCTGCGCTAACAGCTGTTGCTGTATCTGAATATTTTGTGCCATTGCACTTTGCAGGAAAGCTCGTTGTAAATTCTGTTGATACGCCATCATATCGTTGTTTTGGCCAGGCGGTGAATTGGGATATTGCGGTAAACTGAGTCCCTGCATGCTGTAGATCGGAATGGGCATGAAACTCGCACCCATGCTCATGCTGGTATTCTGTGCGGACGGAACTTGTTGAGTAGCGTTAAACATGGGCATCATCATAGGTGGTGACATCATGCTCTGTGCAATAGGGGTGAAGTTAAAAGCTGCGTTTTGATTAGGGATGTCCATATTTCCACCCCCCTTAATCTTCTTCGACAATTCACTGGCATCGATATTCACATCTTTAGTTCTTATCATCATTCCTTCGACAAAGTCATCAACTGTGGCTATTCTGACAACTCGATTGTCGATTCTTTCAAATTCTTGCAAATTCTCGGAAACTGTTTGGTCGCCAGATGGTCTGGTATCATATGAACCTTTTATCGAAGCGGCTAAACTACGGGCATCCGATAATTCGTCAAGATTGCCATCCAATACGGGCATAAAAAGCTCATCTAAGAATTGATCCACGTCGGAAGCTTGGCTGGGCACTCTAACGCGTCTCACATGCGACGCTAAAGAAGGCGCCTCGCTGGTGTCGGACATGGCAGACGATTTTACACCATATTCACTCTTCTCGATATAAGCGCGACTAGACTGGCTTCCCGGCAGCGCACGTTTGCCTGTAAACGCGAAGGGAATAATCGATACGCGATTGATCCGGAAAAATTGGCTTGCGTAATTGCTAACTTTCTCCGCGATGGAAATTCTCGAAGTGTAAAATACATCTTACACAACAGCGAATTAAATAACGAGAATAAAGAACGAGAATAAAGAACAAATTCGAAATCATTGATGTCATAATATAATGCATATGCAATAAAATTTTTGATAATCTTTTGAAAAATGATAAGAAAATAAGATGATAAATTTGATTTGAGAAGATCCAATTGCCCACATCGCTAACTAATTAATTAATTTAATATAAAGTTTTCTGAGAAAGAAAAATTTTTAAATACTAGCCGTATAAGTGGTAAATACTAGCATATAAGTGGATCTATGTTATCGGGATATATAGGCTAACGGAATTCTCCCGAATGACTTTTACTCAGCTACCTACCAGGATATTGCGATTTGATGAACCTGGTCTGCGACCTTATGTAGCTCTTATCATCCTCCGATCTTCCGGTTTGACTAACAGACTGAATATCCGGGTATTCAAAGTCAATCGTGAGATCCTCCTCCTCGATGTTGGGCTCCGTCGTCCTTGTGACCCTGCTATACTTCCTCTCTGGTGTAATCTCAGTACGCGTCATGTACTCAACATTACTGACTGCCGAAGTCTCACCGATTCTTTCCAAACTGTGATATCGTTCGTTCAATTTAGATGAGGAAAGGCCGAGATTGGCAAGTTTTACCGGTGAAGGTACGACTTCTGATTGAAGCAGGTTGTCCAAACTTCGGCTACGCTGCTTCTCCTTTTCGAAATAGCGGTCATTCAAAGCGGATTTTCTCGACAATCCCATTTCCGTTGTAGTTTCCAAAATAATGTCGTGCGATTGCTTTCTCATCTGTATGTACCCAGACAAAATTGGTATCACGTTTCCAAATACAAAATTGTTAAAAGAATAATTTATTGAGTTATTAAATACAATAGAACTTTGATTATCCAACCTTATATAGACAGCCCTAGATTGAATAACACACCCTGGTGAAAAAATTTCGCTGAAATCATTTCACGTTTTGGAACATTTCAGCGAAATTGCTGAAAATTTACTGAAATTTTACTAAAAGAGAAATTTTTCAGCTACATACTATAAAATCACTAACATTGAATTGAAATTTATCTAAAATTCTTGCCGAAATTTTTGTGAAATTTTTCTGAAATGTTGAAATTTTGTTGAAAAGTGTTCCAAAACATGGAATAATTTCAGCAAAATTTTTCCATCCGCAAGATAGTAATAAAAATCATTTTTTTTCTCTCCAAAGTGCGATAGTACGTTTCTCGAAGATTCTTTCGCGCTGAACACGATGCCGTTAGTAATATTTATCTAGTACGTTAGAATTTTGAGTAAATTGGAATAAAAGGAATAAAAAAAGGGCGTTCTTTTTATCATTTTTAAACATTTTTTGCAGCAAAAAGAAAATGATTTAACTTATTAGAGTATCTCAGAATTCATATGTATAAAGAATTTCAGACAAATGTAGACCTCAGCAACAAATTGAAACGTTCTAATTAACATAAAAAATTGAAAAAACTTTTTAAAAAGTTAACAAATTATATAGAAATTCGAAAAGATTATATGAAGAATTGTAAGAAAAACTTTCATCAGATTAAAAATCGTAAGATTGAATAAATTAATACATACAGGTAGTTTCGTAACGGGTGGTTGAGGCGGTGGAACTATCGGCCGTCGGGGTACTTGAATCTCCAATTCAACGGGCTTGTCAACTACTTTTGGCACTGATTTTCTTTCCAAAGGTTGGAAGGTTTTTAGAATAGGAATTTCCATCTCTTGTTCTAATTCCCGAATAACTTGGGCGTGCTAAAAAGGAACATTATTTTAAACCAAAACTTAACAATTTAATAACAATTTTTATTACTCCACATTTCTACAGTTTATTTTTACTTAAGATTCCTCTATTGAAGTCAACGCTTATCGATTTCTCTTACTTCTCGTTTTTTTATGGGTGGCAGACTATTCTTGCGCTGCTCTAAGAACATATGCTTGGCAGCGGGGAAAGCTGGTGCCAATTCCATCTCCGAGATTAGGTCCAGGACATAATCAAAGCCATTGGTCTCCGTCACGATAGCGTCCGGGCCGTCCAGTTGATTCCAAAGCGTAATAGTCCATCCAGTATTCTCTACCCCATGATTCCGAACTGCGAGATTAGCCAACTCTTCGCATGTCGTCCAGGAATCTATCGCGCATGTAGTTGTCTCGCCTGTAAAACAAAAAATTAATATCAGCAAATAAAATTTTTATGGCAGCACACTTTAGCACACTAGATAGCAAAATGCTAGCAAATTGCTGACAGATTAATAATAAATTCGATCGGATTCTCACTGCAGAGCTGTAGCAATGTGTCACATTAATCTCAGGATTTGTCTTTTGCTTACTTTCTGCTGCCAAGAGAGCTTGCTAGGGCAAGCATATTAGAAGACTTTGTTCTATCATATAGCAGTTCGTCGATAGATTATATTATAAATTCTGTATAAAAAGATCATTTAATTATGTGTCATTAATAAATTTTCACACATAATGTAGCTTTTAATACAGTGAATAAAAGATGTCATTAACGCAAGGCTCAATAATGGATAGTTTTTGATTCGTATTAAAAGTATAATTCTGCTCAAAATCTGCCTTTGCAGACTTGACTATCCTTTATAGAATTATTTTTACGAATTCAGAAACACAATTTACCGTCGTAGAAGCCAACGTTGAGCGCCATATTTACACGATTTCTATTGGCTCGCCATTCTAAGACACACGGTGGATAATTCCTGGATACTTGATGTACTGTTTGTTGATTATTAATCATCATACGGTGTACCGTTCTCTCGCCTTGCAACAATTTACGTTGACAATAAGCCTTGTAGCCGTCGTAGGCGTGATCGGAGACATATCTGAATAAAGAATTAGAGATAATTAATTAGAGATCAATAACGAGTTATCGTTCGTAATCAAAAATACTTACTTCAGAAGGTACTTAAAGAGCGTGGCACTGGGTTGGAATGCTGACAAACAATTAGACAGCAGCAACCATCCTCTTTCTTTGTTGGCGTCGTTCTCATTTTTCCAGGTTTGATTTGCCAACTGACATAGTATCTCATCCCTTAATTTCTCGTTCACGATACCCTTGTTAACAATGTAGTCCCCCAACGCTTGCTCGCGTTTGCCATTAAGATTACTCTCATTCATAAAACGCAATATCATCTTAAAGATCATCAAGGAATCCGTATAATCCTGATCGCGAGCCTTTGCTAAAAATGGTGTTTTGATTGGTTCGCGTTTCATTCCAAAGATGTGACTCTTGAAATAAATATTGGTGAACTTTGAGAATTGATACTGATCGATGTCGGACGGCAGATTGTATGTATAATTTATCGGGATGACTTGGCCAACGACCTTGAGAAGATTTCGCTCGGTGTGTGTGGGTTGCCAATCTAAGTATTACAAAAAAGATATTTAAAAATTCGAAAAACAATTTATGAAAGAAACACATTCGAAAATTTTAATAAGTTTCATGATATTTTAATATTTATTCTGATAAATACGTACCATCAAGCTTGCTGTAAATAAAAGCTAGTTCCGCGGGAATCTCCAAATGATTTACACCAGCAACAGCACGCGAGGTCCTCTCCTGTTCCTCTCGTTGTTGCTTTGCCTTCGCTCGCTCTTTACTAGCTCTCTCGATCTCTGCTCTTTTCGCCATCTCCTCTTTCAATATTTTGAATGCCTCTCGTTGTTTCCTACCTCTGTACAATTTCTGCGCCATTAGGACACCCTTCTTCATCGCACGGAACTGTTTACGTTCACGATAACCACGATATACTGCTTGTATCAGAACTGTGCTTCGTGAAATATTGAGGAATCTTCTGCGAGCCAAGAAGCCTCTCGTATATCTGCAAGAGAAACCATTAGAGTAACGTCCGGGAAAGATTCACACGTTTATTCACGTTAATTTCGTTGGTCACAGAAAGCAGGTTTAGGCAAATAAATTGAAAAGGATGGATTTCTGTAAGATATTTAATCGTAATCCATTAAGCACCAATTAAAAGTAACATAACATCAATGCTATAGTCATTTCATATTTACTTTTAGAAAATCGGCTCAAATATATTATATCAATATATATTAATATACTTATAAATAAATATTCTTTTGTCTTTTCTTTTGTATAATTTAATACACACCTCTGGACTGTGATGGCCGCTCTTTCCAGAATCAACGCTCTGTTATATTCCAGAGCTCTCTCCAATGATTCACGTAAAAATACTCGTGTGAGTCCAAGCTGATATTGTGACTGTGCCTCTTTCGGAGCTGCTTTGTCTAAAATGATTCTACAGAGCTCCTTGTTGGGCGCTCCTCTAGGTAAATGCGTTGAGACAAGATAACGATACCGATCCACAAAGTGTCCAAACAGAAGGCGAACCGGGTAGCCAGTTTTCCTGATGCGGATCGTCTCCAACATACCCGTATATCTTAATTGTTCGAGTACGCAGGGCATGTCAAACTTCATCGGAGCTTTCTCAGTGTTTGGCTTGATACAACGAACAAACCACGGATTACATCTGCAAATGCATTGGAAAAGAAATATGTATTCAAATCGTGTGGCAGTAATAATTATTACAAAATCCAAGAAATCAATAAAAATATCAATTAAGAAGCTTTGTAGATATTTTAGATTTTCTGAAATATTATCAAAATCTTCTAAGCTTTATCAAATTAATTTAAAAATGGTATCTCATAATTTGCAGCATCCACCAATTTTTAATATCGCACAGAAAATTTATCATTTGAATACTTACTGAGACATAGATTCTAAGAGTTGTTGAAGACTGTCGTGAAATCGAGCCGAAACAGTTGGAGTTCTCGGCTTCATGGTGACAAATCTGCCATTCGGCTTATTCATAGTTTTATTAGCTTCATGAGTGTTTCTGACATGTTGGAACATCTTGCTGACCATCTATAATCATGATTATTATAAGCATTTTATTATAAGAATTCAGCATAAATAAGACGAGAACTTACTGAAATCTTGCTGCTGATCAGTAACTCTACTACATCAGGTCTCAAGGTATCCCTATTCTTATCTAAAAAGCCCTCTACGTTGTACCAGACCTGTCCAGCATAATGTCTGATCGCGAATTCGGCGGAGTTCATCCTTGGCCTAGAATACAGCTCACTTAACGCGTGATTGTAATGGCATTTCTCCAAGAAAGAAAGATCCGTCGCTTTAGGGAAGTTACTTTCATCGTCCAGCAAATGAAGAATGCCTACAGGCTTTTTCGCGATCAGATGGATGACCGGTAAATTATCCTAAGGCAGACAGACGGATAATCAAATTATTTTCAAGATTTATAAGCTTATGCTGACATGTTTCGCAAAAGTTTTACGCTAAAATACTTAGATAACAAAATACTAGCAGTTCGATCTTACAAGTAATGATATCATCCAAAATGAATCTTACCGTGTAGTTGATAGTAGTCCAGTCGATCTTTTCCTTCGCATACTCCTGTTGTTCCAGCTTGAAAATGTGCTTGTTGAAATAGAACTGCAGGTTTTCGTTTGCATAATTAATACATAATTGCTCGAAACTGTTCTCTGTGAAATTTTCGAAGCCAAAGATGTCGAGGATTGAAATGGCGGCCGTCTGTTTTGTACCTTTGTAAACGATATGATTGACGCGCGCGACTAGCCACGAAAAAAGCGAACTATACAGAGCTTTCGCAAAAGCATCTCTGGCATCGAGGGCTTGATCAATATTCAAAGCAGTAAAGACTCTCTCGTTCCTCGCTTCCTATGATATAAATAAACGGATTTATGTCTTGTTCATTCAATGGTCAAAACAATAAGAATGTTCAAAATAAGTTTATGTAGACATAATTTTATAAAGAACGACGTAAATTTCCTTTCAAACTTCATGATGCCTCTTCAATATCGATTGAATCAAAATATGAGATGTACTTAAGTGAAAACTTACTGTCGTCTTGGTAGTGAGAGCTCGGATGATGCCATCGGAATTCACTTGAAGAAGGTGCGCCGCCCAGCGTATTTCAGCGTCGGAACCGACTTCCACGCCTTCCTGGCCATGCCTCATTTGTTTCCGGTGAAAGTATACGTTTCCCAGATGCAATACGCTGGATAGAATCCGGAAAATTGTGTCCTGCTCTTCGGACGAGAAGCCGAGAACCTGCATGGCTGACAAGAGCGCCTTGAAATCCTGCACATCGCTCTTACCATCGATCTCGCAATTTCCACCCTGTTTCCAACAATTGCGAAAAAATTTTATTATTAATTATTTTATTATACAATATTATCAACTACCCTAGTAAAAAAAATTCATGCAACATCTCATTTTTTAAAGAATTTTTCATATTTTCAATTTATAAAGATCTCTGAAAAATAATCTCTTAAAAACTTCTTTTTATGTCACACGTTGGCATAAACACACACCTGATTTAAATAAAAATACTTGTCCGGTGTAAGCAGGCCGTATTTATCCCTGAGTTGCTGATCGAGTCCAGCTAGAAGTTCATAGAACACGTGGTAGTTTCTCTCCTCCGAAGCTTGAGTTACTATTCTACTCTTTTCTAGAAGATATTGCGTTATTCTACCGCCAATGATCGCGCCGCTAAGAAATAGAAAAATTGTTTATTTTGCATGATGAGATACCAACAGAATCGACAAATTTTTTTATACTTTATTGTTTTTTATAATTATTTTCTTTTGATATTACTCACTCCCTGAAGTGAACTTCCAAGTATTTCCCAAATCGACTGCTATTGTCGTTTCGCGGCGTTTTGGCATTTCCGAAGCTCTCTAGGAGAGGCGTCGCTTCCAGGATTTGCTCGGTGACAAGATTGTTCGGCGCGCGATTAACGGCCGCGAGATATTGCATCACCAACTTCGTAGACTCTGTCTTTCCCGAGCCAGATTCGCCGGAAATGACGACCACTTGATTGGCACTGGAGTTATTGGCTGCAGTCACTTGACTATATGCGGAGGAGCCCACAGCGAATAAATGCCTACGAAAGATAATATAATGATAAGTGTCTTTTTAAGGCATAACCAGGCAACCTAATTTTTACAAGACTAAAAGCGAAATAAGTTTAAGAGAATGGATTAGGTTTTATCAATGTCTACATAAAATCGTTTGATACTGATAAAATACTCTCTCTACTTAATTGATTTGTTTACTTATACCTATAATCAGATAGTCTTTACTACTTTTTTTTAGAAATTTCATTTTAAACTACTTTCATAAAAAAAAGATAAAGGAATTAATACTAACGGTGGAAGTGTACCAAGGATTCGTCCCTCGTAAAGCTTCACTTGATCTAATCCATAGATGTCGAACATTTTGTATGGATTTACCGCCACGAGAATGCTTCCCGTGTACGTCTAAAATTTCATTGTATAATTATTGGAGTCAATTGTTAACGCTAGGAATGAATAAGTACATAAGTCAATACAAATGCAACGTACGTAAATTAATTCCTTGTCGTAACGGATCTTTAAGTTCCATAATAGTGATGCCTCGTTCAGATCTCTGCAATTCATTCAATTTGTCTTACGTCGGTGCATGATAATTACGGAAGTAGACACATGATAATTTCGTGACTTACGTCAACTGAATCATGTCCTCCACACCATTTTGACCTAAGTCCTGCCTGGGCTTCACTCCGCTCAAGTTGGTGAGAGTGAAGATTTGCGGCTTAAACACATAATTGTATGCAATTATACGTCATTTTTCCGCACGAAGATCCATTGGTCGCGACGACTCAACAACATGCATTTGTATAATTTTTATGACGACTCGCAAACCTCGTGATTACTCGATGACACTTTCTTTCCAATTTCTAATAGCGCAGAAAGAACACGGAGAAACATCTAAAAACGTGATTTTCCAGCGGAAACGAATTTTACGATCGTGCCATATCTTCTCGATACGGCTTCTAAGGAAAATGTCCGAGGAAAGAAAGATTTGTGTAAATTCATATAAGAAGCGAGAGAGCCACTCATGTGAGCCTTAACCGGATACTGTCTGCAGTTGCACTTCCATTGGCGCCGATAAGTAGATACTTCCGGCAAATTAACGAAATTACCAACAGATTTAAAAAAATAAAAAATATCTTGAATCACTTTCAAAGTTTTTCTATTTGCGAAGAGTAATCCTGATAAACTAGAAGAATTAAACTACAATTTAAATTTTGAAGTTTTTCCTTTTTTTTAAAAAAAAAAAATTTTAAATACTTTGATGTTAACGGGTAATAGCAAACTGAGGTAATGAAAAATAAATCTCTCAAATTTTATAATTTTCACGGAATGAACTAATTTCTCTACTGTTATAAAATGCAGATTTCCATTCATTTTTTTAAATACCTATATAAAATCGAATTATATGGGTTATCTAAAAAGCGGTTTTTTGTCACTAGATGTGTTGACCATCAACACCATCTAGTGACAAAAAAGCGCGGATACTTTTTAGATGACCCAATAAATACCATTAAATTTGATTGCGTGCGGGCACTAAGATGTTCTTTTTTAAAAATAATTGGTGTACTTTACGCCAATGTACGTCGTCTATAATAGGACACTGGTGCAGTGCTGCAACTAGTGCACGACAATGCAATGCGGAGAACACAAAACGGGCGGCAGGAAAAATTGCACGTTGTTAAATGGTCTGCGATGGGTGTCGGTTGCATAATGAAGTGGCTGCCTCGTGTTAAAGGAGACTACGACGCGTGCGAATAATCGTCCATCAGTCATTTCACTTTACCGACGTGTAACTCTTTTCAAAATTCTAGCGTCACCAACGACCGGGAGATCGATGACCGGCGATGCACGATTCAAGGCTTGTGCGGAAGCACGAACTTGAAAATCACACGCGCGCGAAGGACGAAAAAGTGAATGAAAAACGTGGAAACCAGAATGACGCGGGCGCGAGCGCTCGATGTGAGAGTTTCCCCTCTCGTTCTCGTGTAATGAAACGAATTCAAACGCGCGAGGACCGTACTAGAAAGTCAAGAACCGATGACTTGGATACCGTATACATTTGCTCCATTCTTGCCCGATCTGATGATGTTTGGATTGCCTTAATCGCGCTTGACAGCCGAGCCAAGTTGAAACGCAAGTTGTCTTCAATATTTTTTCTGAGTGTCAGTTGAATTATATTATATTTCTAAATATTAATAATCGAACGGTGAAATCAATTTTAAATATTTTACTTAAATATTTTTTCGAAAAATTAAATATATAAGTAAAAATAAAGAACACAATTTAGGTAAATTTTGACGAAGAACAAGAATTGAACCATTATAATTTTGAATATTAGTGACTGAACGGTAAAATCAACTTTAAATACGTTTAAATACTTTTTGGAAAATCAAATATGGTATAAATATAATAAATTTAAAATAAGAAATATTTAGGTCAACATCTTAGCGAAGATACATGAATCGTGAATTAAGTCCGAGTGACGTCGTTTTCAGAAAATACAAAGTGATCGGTTGCTTAGAGGTCGAGATAGCTGTATTGTCGATAGAAAGGCCTGTTTACCAACCGAAAGAGCAGTCTGGCTTATCTTTTCTCAGTTATTGAGTTCTTGCACATCTACCATTCGTAATTATGCACGGTTAATATGCAGGCGCTTTCTAAACGGACTTATCTTACCTTGCCGGCGATCACCGCTTGAACCGAAAGTACATTAGCAGCTCTGTGGTATTCTAGAACCTCGCCTGGCAGCACATGGCCGACACCGGGGTCGAACCATACCAATTCACCCTGCAAATAATATTATTTTGTGTTAAATTATTATTCAATGTAGTGACAAAATGACACAATTTACGAGTAAGTGAATAAATAATATAAAAATAAAATGTTTTAAAACGTAAATTTTAAGATAAATAAATAAAATGGTTAATTTAAAAGGGTTAATTTAACATATCATAAATGTTAATTTTACTAAAAGAAACGTGTTTCGGTTTGTTTACAAACTGTGACGATATTATCTTTGTTGTATTTATTTTCTTACACAATATTTGTGTAATCTTCTAATATTTATATTCATCTTGTGTTAAATTAACTTAAAAATTTGAGTGGATCATTTGGAACATGCGATTTATGTTAAATTCATCACATTTTTTCCAACAGTGTAATTTACCATATTACATTATTAATTTTAAATCAATATGTTTCTCGGATCAGTTCATAGATAATCCCGAACCGTTTTCAAGTTCCATGACGGAGCTCTACATGTCACGGAGGATGGCTGCAGCCTCCTCTTTCCGGTGCAGAAACCAAATATCGATGATGACGTGTCTGGAGAGTTAGAGCAGGCGCTGTTCGCATCACTGAACGTTCTGATGTGCGTCGGGATACGCGTCGGGATGTGCGTCGCCGTCTTCTTCACGTAATTCGATCTTTCTTTGCTCTGTTTCGTCAATACTCCGCTGGTCGAAGTTCTTCTCTGTTCATCCACATTTCGCGCAGGTAAATTTCCCGATGTCGACGTTTTCCGTCCAATCTTCACGTAGCTAGGTAACGTCATTGACTTCATCCCTGTTTTCGAACTTTCCGTTTGCTCTTTTGTCAGCAACTCGGTCTGCGATTTTGGTCGACTCCTCGCTTGCCTCTCGCTGGTCCACGTGGGATCTTTAGGACGACACTTATTTCGAGACCAAGAATCTGTTTTTGAATCTTTTCGCGCAGACCATGTGGAATCTATGCGACAAGACGTCTTTATGTCCTCGTTTCTCTCCGTTTTAAAATTACGCAATCGCTCGATGTCCGCTTTGGAAACCAATATGGCGTCATGCTTAACTCTGACCACGTCCTGATCTCGATCTTGATGCATCCTCCGCTCCAAGGAATCCATATTGTCTACGTTATTGATTATTCTACGCCTGGACATCGTTCTATCCATCGGCTCTAGTTTTTCTTCATGAGGAGCCTTAGGCGGTTTACGCGTGACCTTGACATAAATATCATCACGATTGACGTTGTTCGCGCATCTGGACCAATCGGGCGGATTAGGAACAGGATCTCGCAAGTGCCTGACGACTTTTGTCGAAGTGTCCACGTATTCTCCGCTTGCCTTCGTCCTTGTCAAAGTATTTGAAGGAGTCGTAGAGTCGCGCAAAGTGTCGGCGCGTTCTCCACTCGCTCTTGTCTTTGAGAACCTCGTCAGAGTACTCGAAGGAGTTGTAGAGTCGCGCGATGTTGCGACGCCAGTCGGTAACGACATTTTCCGTCGCCGAATCCTTCCATAAATCGGTGCTTCCCTTCCTGCAGTCTCCCTCGTTCTCGAAGAGGAATACTCTTCTGGTCGAGACGTCTTCGAGGCATGTAGAATCTTCGGCAGGGTTGACGGCCGCGAGATGTCGCGATCCTCTTTAGCCAAGCGACCAGAACTTGGAATACCTGAAGGTATTTTCGCATTTGCATCTTTTAACTGCAAGTTCGTCTCTACGTTCGCACGACGTCGTAGAATGTCCTGTCTGGAGACTCTTTTTAGGAACGAGGAAGTGCATTCAGTGTCCTGACGAGTTCTCCTACCGATCGACGGCAAGGTTGTCGGTCTTTTCTCCACTTGACTCCTCTCCGGAGTAGGATGGACTGTCTCGACGTCGTTTCTGACATATCTGCGCTGTAGGATCTCCTTCCTGGAGATCGCTAGACCGCGCGGCACCGTGTAAAAGATCTCGCCATCATTCTTCGTGACGATTGCACGTCGGTCACTCGAGTCCCGGGATGGCTGTCGGATAGAAGTCCGGAATTGTTGCCTAGTACCCGTTTCCGGCGCGCAGGAATCTAGGGCGGAATTCGAATCTGGGTCTGGGCCACTGGCGCTCGCATTATGCAATGCGCGTCCGTCGCGACTACCGGATAACGGTTCCGCGCTCGCGTAGAAAGCTTCCGAGGAGTGCAGCGAAAAGTGACTCTGCGAGGTCGATGATCGACCCATGGACCAGCGTCGTCGTTGCTGCTGCTGCTTTGTGTTTGGTCCCGGCGAGTCCACGTTGGCCATCGCTGCCGGGAATGTTGGCGATCGGTCGCGCACTTCATGTGCAGATCACGCACTATTTGTCTTCTCTTCCGAAACTTCTTTTGTCGCGGATCACGTTGTCGCCTATATTATCAATTCAGTTCCTCTATATTTTACTAACTTTCTACTAACTTTGACACATATTCATAGTTATTTCGAATGCGTTAATAACAAAAATCAAATATAATTAAAATAAAGAAGGCCACCTTCGGTTCAAAGATGAGTCATGCTGCTTAATAATATATGAATTCCAGTTTGAGCAAATTGCGCGCCAATTACTTGTCGGTTTTGAAATACATTAGTCCTAAACTAAAGTTGGAGTACATAGTATCACAAATTAGATTGTCAAGCGATTTAATATTACTGATACTAATGGACATCTTCGAAACACGGAAGAATTATGTCAAATATAACTTATGCTTTCACGGAGGATCTCCGTTTGCAAAACTGTGAACGATTTTCAATCGAGTTTCTCATAAAAATAATATATATTTTCATCCGTTTATTTTTGTATTTAATCGTACATAAATGACGTGACACGCAATGCGCTAAAATCGCGTGATTATAGATGCACAATCTCATTCAGTGTTCATCACAAAGTATCGGTTCCCATATGATCACAGAAATTAAGCAGAAACTTCATTTTGAATGCAACCGTCGAAAATATTTACATATGAATTTTTAACGAGAACGGGAGGGTGTGTTTATCCTCGACGTTTCAGTTATTCTCACAATTCACACGATTACGTATAAATGTCTTACTTTTTCTTCTTCCCTCATTTTTTTAAAAACATCGCGTGCAGTACGATTGCATTTTTCCTCAGTTATAGCAACGTCGAGTTTCGATTACATATCTCTTTCTTTCTTTCAAGTTCGCTCAATTTAAATAACAACCTCGTCGTGGATGATGAACGCGTGTAGCGTTTCAAGTCAATGCCCGCTACGCAACTCTCTCGGATGAGCACCAAAGTATCAACACACGCGACACACGTTTTTCACTTGTGAGATCAGGAAATTCGATTCCCGCTTAAAATTGACGTGACGTGACGGTTAGTTCAGAAAATGTTTAAAACATCACGTGAACCATTCGTAAATCACTCTGTTGAGTCGAATATCAACTGCATTTTATGATTCACACATATTTATATTAATATTAATTATCTATTGATTTACTCAACCTAACATAGACTCATTAATTCAAGACAATCTTACACACGTTGACATTATTTATTTATTATTTATATTTCATCATTTATTATCTTTGTTCTCTTATTTGTGAAATTTAGTTACTCGTGCACACGATTTTAACACTGTTTATCGCATGAAATCGAAAAAACGAAGTGAGAGAAGAGCAAACAACAATCAGTCGAACAAGTTTTCAGTTAGATATACCAGTACGTCTATCCACGTCGAGAAAATTGTTTCATTCGGCAGAGTCGTATCGATCAGTAAAATTAATGCCGCATAAAATTTTCCTGTTTCCAATTGAAATGCAATGAGAGATTGTCGAATGTCTCAGGATGAACTACTCGCCCGTTCATCGAGACTTCACATTCTTCAGCGTTAACCTCCATCCGATGCGTATTTCCGTGTACCATTTTCCGCCTTTTATCTGTAGTCAGCTTTTTCTCGTGCATTTTGGCTTATTTACAGCAATCGCGATGACCAAATCTTATTGCAAAGTCCTGTCACGATTGGCGATCGTAACCTAAACCGTTTGACGAGCTCCGCATTGTCGCATGCATGTTAAATTCGGCTTAAAGAAGTTAGGAGGCCAAGCAAACGTCTATCGGGCTCATTGGGTCAGTCGGCAAAAGTCCGTCTGCACACGCAGAATTCATTAACGGTGCTCGGCGATGTCATCTTTCGGTCCCACCACTAGCTGTCTTCTTCGCTGCAATCATCCGGCGACTCGTAAAATCGATCTTTTTGCGAAAGAAGAGGTTCTTCGAAGAGAAAAGATCCCCTTTCCCTCGCGAGGCCGAAGATGATCGGTCGATGCGGACGCTAGGATGTTTGACGCGGCACTGTGGAAGTTGCGGGTCTTCCTTCCCTCTCTGCAACAATTGCCTCGGGTATGCAGTGGCGTATATGCAATTTTAATTGAGGCACGCTAATTAGGCCGTGCCGGAAAGCGGTCCATATTTCCCGATCGGACGCGCCTGCTCCAATCGTGCCACCGGATTCACACTTTCCCCGCGTTCCTCGAGTTCCTTTCGCCGCATTGTCCCACCTATCGGCAGTTCCCAATCTCTCTTAACGGGAATCTGCATGCATTTTAGGCTCCGTCTAGCGCCGCGCTACGCCGCGATGAAATCATAAGCTACCGGCGCCAGTGGATCGAAGCGCTTTGGGGTGGAACCAAGCGTGCCTCTCTTCTTATATAAATTACGCGCTAAATACGCGCGCGCGCACCGCACATACATGCATGTGCGCGGATATTACATACTACAGGTAGTACAGGTACAGGTGGCTATGGGAGGCGCAGGAACGCGCGAAGGGAAGCTATTCTGCCTAGTGGCCGTGGCGAGTTGCAGAAGAGCGATAGAAATTGTCGATTACGAGCGCAGCGAACGCAACCGCAAGATGGGACACGATTATTTTTTGTTCTTTTTGTACCGACGTTGAATTGATTTATCAAAGTTAAACGGATTTCCTGGTATCGCGAAACTCTTCTAAATTATTTCATTCCTTAAAATTGAAAAAAAAAACAGAAGAAACGGATTCACAATGTCGTTTCATTTGAAAATTGTTCTTATTAACGGATAGAAGATAAAATATCCGGGCTATAAAAGGACACAGGTCGTTAAATCCTTTACGGTTTCATGTCTTCATTTTCGATAATGCCAGTTATTTAATATCCGTTTCAATTTCGTTAATGCCCTTCTGCTACACTCGCACCTCGATGTAAGGAATGCTTCCTTAATTATTCCGTCGGTCATTATCCGCGATTGCATGCTCGGGGAGCGAAGTAAAAGTGAGAAGCCGCCATTGCGCCAACTCGCTTGCGATGCATTCCAAACGCGTCCGCGTAGCAAAATTTTTTTATTCGTCTCAATATTGTCGCTGTAGTAGATACTGCTTTTGAAAGTAAACAAGCTATCAAGTTTTGTTCACAATTATATTAAGCTTCATTAGATCTCACTCATTTCAATCGCTTGTAATTTGAAAATTTTCAACATCTCAATTTGTATTATGTTAGAAAAGTCGTTTTCATTAATTTTATCGTTTAATAACTTTTTTACTTAAAAAGTTTTCAAAAAACACGCACTTGGACAGTACACGTCGCGTATCTCTTTTAAATGCGTCACTTTTAATAATCTTTCGAGTTCCTCACCAACCTTGTAAAAAAAACTCATTTTTTTAGGCTAAAGAGTTTTTTCAATTCTGCAAAAAATCGAAGACGATCAGCGCGCGGATTGATCGTTGACTAAGCGTCGAAAGACCGCCGGACGAGGCGTTGGAAAGTGGCTGCTGCAGCAATGCAATTGCGTGTGCGCAGATCATTGACTCCGACCACGCAGAGAGATCCCACCGCGGTCGTGACCACGTAAACATTGTGCAATGTCATGACAATCCAAAAATGACTGTCTTACGGTTTACGAGTTGACGAGTGAGAATCATGACCTTTAATTAACAATTAACGAACTCGAAAAACGACCGTTCTTCTTTTACAACATCAGTCCCTTCGCTCTCATCGATACCTCCGATTATATAGACTCTTCTTAATAAAATAATCGTATTCTTTAGAAACGTTTGGTATTCGATTCATTATTACTCTTATATCTTCAATAAATTGTGGAATTGCACTGCAATGGCATCATAAATTGATGAAAATTTCACAATAATTGTGATAAAATAATTCACCATAACAATTTTGTCAAAATAAAATTTCTAAATAATATTGGTCAAAAATTAGACAAATCCAATTCGAAATATAAATATTTTATAATTATTTCAAATAACACTCAATTCTTTACTTCAAATGTAGCCATGCTGAATATGTTGTAATATTTCATGTTGCCACAAAATTTTCACATTATAATTTAGAAATAATTATACATTTTTATAAATATACATCGATTAATTTGATTCCTTCACGCACAATTATATTTCTAAATGTTTTAAATATAATTCAAATATTTTTTCAATTATTAAACAATTTCTTTCCGAAATTTAATTTTGCAAAGATACCGTTAAGATGATTTTATAGTTTGTTGAAATATTATTTCAAAATTAATTGTGCCATATTGTTTTGTTGAAATATTATTTTGAAATTAATTGTGTAATTAATTGTCAGTATTTCATAAAAAATTAATATTTCTATGTATTTATTTTTGTAAATACATCCATATAATTGCAGATCATAAATTTTACGCAAGATGTTGTCAATTTCATAAATGTTTTTCTACCGGTTTTTCTATATAAAAACGACTCACGATGAGTCCAATCTTTCAAGATACATAGTCGATAAATATCAACTCACCTTTTGCCACTCGGCGTACATCTTGGAATGGCGTTAAATTGATCTCCGCGTGAAAGTATCCGTCATTTTGCGTCAATCGATCTGTACTGAAACGAAATAATTCTATTAATTATTGTATTTTAAGTCGATAGATTATAAAAATTGCTGATTCTGAGCAATGGCTCTATTTCGTATGACTTATTTTCTTATAGTAATTCTCAACTTATAGCTGACTTGAACGCGATACCATTTAAATTGCCCATCGGTTTTCAATGTCAGATCTTACGCGCGTGTCAAGTCAAGAAATATTACGCCAATCGTACTTGTAACGGAAACATCGCCCCATGTTACTGTTCAGTTATCCCTTCCAATCGTCACGCAACTTCCGGCACAGTTCGAAGAATGTTAATGTTCTGAGTCTTTATTTTATATTTATATATACACAATCATACACATATATTATATATGTCGTATATCGTATATTCATTTAAATTCTTAGAACAAAAAACAATTTCTAAACTTAAAGTCGTATTAGTAAAGATGAAGATTTTATTATTATGAAGTTCAAATAATTTTAAAATTCAGATAATTTTTGTTATTATGATTCCAATCCGTGTTTAAAGAAAATATTAGTTTGGCACATGAACGCAGCTTGATATCAATCATTAATTACACATTCGGAAATATGGGAAGTGTTGCAATGAGTATTCAGCTCCGCAAGATCGAGATACACACGACCACGCATGAATCTATATGTCTATGACGCGTACAAGATGTATACCTATTAGGTGTTGGAATTAATTCGTAGCGTTTTTAATGAAAGAATGTTATTTATTTCACATGAGCATTAAAAAATACATTAATGAAAGTACTTCCCATCACTTGTAAAACGCTACGAATTAATTCCAACACCTAATATATAAATATGTCGTTTATACCTTCCGTTGTACGATATATGACATCACTCTACTGCTGTAAATTACGTAAAAATAAACATGTTTTTTTAGAGGCATTAAAATGTTTTAATAATTATAGAATGGAAACCATAAATACAGAGAGATGATGAAACGAAATCCAACACTTTCTCTCTCGTCAATTACATTGTTTTTTTCAGAAATTGACGTGGCACATATATTTTTCATATCTTTATTTCGCCAGCTATTGTATTTTTATAACTTTTAATCTGTATCTTTTAAAATCGTAATGTGAATACATAACAACTTAGAAATGAAGGCCCTATACAGTCAAACTAGATCTTTAAATTCACACGAAATTATTTAAGCGCTAAAAATCTAACTTGACCGTTTCTGCTTCATCGTTTATATTATTTTTTAATAATTAATTTGACACACATTTGACATCTTTTATCTTTATTTCAGTTATTGTATCTTTACATTAATTATACAATTGATAAAGTACACATTATTAATTATATGTATTAATTGTACAATTGATAAAGTACACATATTGTGTATTTTACCAATTATATAATTTTCCTTATTGCTGTTATTTCATTATTGTTACCTTTTATTTTACAATTATTCCCTAAATTTTTTGAAGTGGGATATCATGTTAAAGAGCGAAAATTGAATCAGTTTTGAGAAAAAGTTGCTCAATTTTCAATCTTTCAGAGTAAAATTTCACTCTTCATTCTAAAAATTTTAGAGAATACGTATAAAATTAACAATTATTCTAAAAATTCGAGGTAGAAACCTCGTAAGCCATCCGACTCTGCGCTTCGTATGTACCGCAGGCCGTAGGCAGCGTGTTAGTGAGCACACACTCATGAGTCAAGAGTGGCGCGGATAAATCTCTGTGGCTAAAGCTTCTAGTAAAAGTAGCAAACGGCTGGCGTCCTTCTCCGGCGTGCTCACCGCGGAATGCATTTCGCAATTTTATGCTAATTTGGTTAGTCACCCTCGATCAGCGGCAAGCCAGGCAAGCTCGCGAAGCGTGGCTGCGACGACGCGTAGGTTAGATTCGATGGTACGAGATATATGGCGAAGACAATGGCAACGACGGCGATTTGGCCTTTCGACACCGTTGACTGTTCATTGTCCGCGCCATGCCGCGATGTCTTCCATCGTCGACTCTTTCGACGAGCCGGCTCACCGGAAAACGGCAAAATGGCTGACCGATTTCGCGAAAAAATATTTATGTTGCGCGTCATCCTTTTCTTCTGTCAACACGAATATTTAACATCAGAATCAGGTTTCGTACGTATCATGTACAAAAGACTCTAAACGTTTGTAACGGGAATTGGAGAGATTATTTAGAATTTAAAAAATTAAAATGTTTAAAGTTTGAAAAAAATATTGAGCTTCGATGAAAAATTGCTCGGTCTCTATAACTAATTTCGACACAAAAGCTCTTTTTCATTAATTATATTGAAAATTGGCTCCCGGTAAAATGAATTAACCTTCACATATACTTATTGTCAGTATAGCTTATAATATAATGAACTAAAGACTTCATTGATGCAAGGCTCAATAATGAATAGTTTTTGAGTTGTGGTGTATCGAAAGAATAAAACTTGTACTCACAGCACCTTCAATACACTTTAGTTCAAAATGATGATATGAATTTTTTTGTTTGCCACACTATAACTTAAAATATATCGTGTGAATACATTTTACCGGGAGTCATTTATATAATCAGTGAGGAATCTACTAATTACATGGTAAATTGTCCCGGTGGATTAAGTTAATTTTCACATATATGTATGATATAACTTATTAAGCTGAAAAAAAGATGCAAGATTCAATAATACATAGTTTCGGAGCTATGATGGAACAAAAGTGTAAAACTTGTGCGCACAAAGCATCTTTATGATATATTATAACGCAACAACTATTTGTTATTAAATTTTGTGACATTTGTCGTTCATTACACATTAGATGTGAAAATTATCATTTTACTGGGATCCAATTTTTCATATAACTTATGCGGGGTCTTTTGAATAAAATCCAATTTCATTAATACTTAAGAGATATAAATGTAATAGTTACCATATTAATTATCTTTAATAAAATACTGGAATAGAAGTCGGAAGGGAGAAGAAACAAGTATTGCAACTGTTTGTAAAGTTAAACTTATGTACTTTCTATATTCTATATAATTATGTATAGTATATTAATTAAAAAATACATGCAAATCCAATTCTTTTGAAATTCATACATCTACATAATCACAATATTATTCTCCTCGGTCAACTGCAAGTTTTACTTAATTCCTCTGCTCTCGAGGTTAACATATGCATGCATATTGCTTCACTGCAAACGTGTTAGAGGTAAAAAATCTCGAAGGATAATAAATCTCTTTATCTCTCTTTCTCTCCAGCGACAATTTCATAGCGAATGTTAATGGCGACGAAAGAATAGGAACTCTGCGATGCAAGTTATCCAGGTCAGACAGAGAAAGCAGCAGCCGACTGCGCGGTGATACAAGGATCTTATGTAATTCATAATCGCGCGCCTCTCTCGCGGCTATCGATGCAAGAGTCAGCCGGGCGATTAATCGTGCGTGATCCTGTCTCTTGTACATAGCCGGTTCGTTTCAAAGTCATAGTTGCGTCCAACCGAAACCGTTCGATTGAACGCGAGTACCGCTGTGTCTCAAATGGGGCATGTCTTTTGAACGAAATTCAACCCGTGACCGACCTAGCCGATAAGAAAGCAGCTTTTAGGAAGCACTTTCTCTCTCCGCATTTTTATTATTCGCTCTGTATCATTCACAATTGGACTTTCGTGCTACGCCATGGCGAACCGTTCGCATGCGATCGAGTTTCCTCAGCGTCAATCATTTCCGCTTGACCATAAAGAGAACATTATGAATTTAGAATTAAATAAAATTTATAGTATAAATAGAAATTTCTAACTGATTGTGTAGAATTTTCTAATATCATTTTGATGTTATTCTTATCCAATGAGGGCTAAATCTTAAGAAAGTTGATGTGCAAATATCGGTATATTAATAGTAAATTTTATATATTTATTCATATGGAAAAGTGTCACAACTCTGATAATGGATGATTATATTATGAATATTCAAACTTTTGAAACTAATCGTGATATAGTTAAAAAAAAGTACATTAAAATTGAAAGTATAACATGGAAAGAAAATCATATTATAGAAAAATTGTATATTTATTCTATCCTTAAAACGTTCCAATTTAGGATTTGAAAAATGCTGTACTGAAAAGTTGTTCATTCTAAAATGTATCATTTTTTTAATCAACGTAGCGATGTCTAAAAATGTATGCAAGATTTATATAGCAGATAATAATCACGAAGGTAAATAAAAAACTAATGAAAATAAATCCAAAATTTAACTCTTTTAAAGTTAAAACCGTAGAAATATAGTATAAAATCGCTTTAAATTTTCCATGAGTGTCATGAATGATGTAGTATATTACTCACATAGGAATTACTATCTAAAGTAAAAATATATCATGAAGTCAACATACACACGTCTTTCCACATGTCTTACTGTAACTACATTTATTTAGTGGTCGTACACTTGTTTCAGCTTTCACATATTTCTAGATGGGGGACTCAAAACTAAGAAATATTCGTATTCTTTTCAATTTTCCACGACATGAGTAGGCGCCATTAACCGCGGAACGTCGTCTTCCACGGTTGCATTGTCCTTGAATACTTTCGCCTAATCGTGCGTCGACCGGAATGTCGTGCGCCATGGCACGCCATTTTAAAGTCAACCACATGAACTTTATTTCAACATTAGTGAGATAGACAAATTCGTCGCGGTATTCAAGTATCTTCAAGTAGATCCGAGCCTCATTTCACATCATTCCCCATAGATCCATGAGATCGATTTATATTTGTTCTAGTATTAACTTAACTGTTTCTCGTTTATTCTATTTAATCTCATTACGCTGTTCACACTGATTACACACGGTCAACTATGAACAAGTTGTACGCACATTAGTCTCATGCACATGTAAGCACATGCACACGAGACTAATTGTAAGCTAGGATTCGAGCTAAATTTTTTTATTGTCAACTGGCTTGGTGATGAGCTTCTGATGCGAAAGACAGATAAGAAATGACTGTTAATTTAATCTTCACTCGTTTCAGAATAGGTAAACAAATCAGGAATTGAAGTTTTTCATCACACATACACACTGCACGTACACTAGGATCAGATATACCTGAAAAATCCTTTTTTTCCAGAATATAATAACCAATTCGACACATCTGGTGACAGGTATTTAAAACAATAATTCTTTCACGATTTCTTGACGATTCTCTTTCTAGCAGATAAAACTTTTTCCAGACATTACAATGTCTTGATAAACATTTTAGACAGTTCTTATAAAAATGTTTTAAGAGAGACGTCTTATGTTTCGATTTCGGATTTTCTATTATTATTAATATAAGTTGATTCCCGTACATATAATAATTGAACAAAGATTGAAAATGTATCCAGCAGTCAATTTATTCGTGAAGATTAAAATTAGAAGAGATTTTCATTAAAAAAATATGATTATTATTATTTATACGTTTGATTATCACTAAACATTGTTCTTTCAGCCAGTTAGTTTAATTCATAGTATGAAGAAAAAGACAATATCAGAAATTTAATTTTTTTTTAATTTATTGTAGTCTCTTCTTGAAAAATTTTTACTATTTAGAAAATTACAGATAATTCTTCACTGCATACGTATGTAATTTTCTTTATTTATTTTATTATTGCTTACTACATCATATTTTTTAATAATATAACAAAATATATATTCATAAATATGTATTTCTGTGTTATATTAGAGGTACATTGCTGCTTTTAACAATGTTTCAATTTCCAAATTGTATCGAAGCATTGTCGTTGATTCAACATGACGCGAAAACAAACTTTACGAAAAATATAATTAATTAATAGAAGCTAGATTTGAAGATGAATCAACCTCGTGCCATAACGATATTAATTATGACTGCGATGATGCGATGCGTAAGACATGTCTGCGAGCGACGATATCGCCGCGACAAGCATCGATGTCTCCGGCGCGATATCTCCGATACCGCTTACAAGAAAGAGATCGATCATGACGCTGATCGCGAAGCTACTTTCTCAGATCACTTGCTGCGATCGAAAACTCACCTCTGAACGTGTTGCACCGTGCTCTTTGACAGAAGCAGGACCAGTAGCGCAGACCAGTTGGAGTAACCGATCGGAATGAGGCTTCGAAACGAGTTTTCGATCGAGCGACGTGACTGAAATTCCACGAGGATCCACGCGGCTCCGGAAGGAATGTATGTAACAGTGATCCAACGCGAAACGGATCCGCGCACGTTATTTTGGGGTACGGCTTCGAAACTGCGCGCGAACCGCGGGCCCGCCCCGTCGTCGCGATCTTGAGATTTTTTTTCTATCCGAGCGTCGCGGACGATCGAGCAACGACTGGCTTCCACGACGCGATTCTGGATCGTGGTATGCGGCCGCTCGACCTCGCCTAAGAGGAAGGTAACTCGCGCCGCCACCATGAGGAGCCACCGTACGCTGTGTTTGTATGTACCGTTACGCACACGGTCTCAGCTAGGTTGCAAATTACAGGTGGATCCAGGGACCTGTACCCCAATTCTGTAATTCCCAATGATAATTTGGCATCGTTAAGTTGTCGCTACATAACTTTTTTATCATATATATTTGCATAACGATAATATAACGATACCAAACTGTTGTTTTAAGAGTTACAGAATCAGAGTACAAAAAAGATCTTTAGAGCGATCGATTTACCTGAAGTCTATTTTTTTATTCCTGCGCTAGACCGTATAATTTTTTTCTCACTTTAACCAAATATCAAATATGTATATATTGTTCAGCTATAAGAAAAAGACTTAATGTGTACCGCGATTGGTGTGCGCTTCGACGTTTGAAACGTCGTGTAAATTGCTCACGGGACAGCGGCGTACCTATACCAGTCTCGAAATTTTGTGTTTCATTTAATTCCATCCAAGATTAACTGAAAATTACAAAATATGCGGAGAGAGTACATTGCACATACACTTTGGACTTTTGATTTTCTTCGTTATGCTTTTACGTACCGCTTATTTCACGTTTCATAAATATGAGTAATGAACTATAGGAGCTCGTGCGTCATGCTTGCGCATGAAACGTGATGTGTGTATAATGAATGTTAATTTATTCGTGGACAAACGTGTTCGGTAAGGAAGTGGGTGCGAGAGCTCTCACGTTTCGTGGTCCAGTAAGGATTCTTCGAAGTACGCGACCGCATTCAAGTCTGCGCATGTCACATTGCGTGCGCGCCACGTTGCAAGTGCGTACAGATGTGCGTTTTCCCTCCTTATCTTCGTGCGTTTCCGAAATACAATCGTACGTGAATAGGATAGGATTCGCGTTGGGCGCGCGGCCATCAGAATCTCTCATAGAGGTCATCTAATCCAGAGGCCGTTGTCCTCAAAGTGTGATAAGGGGGAGAGGGAATCCTTTCTAAAGACTTCCGTAACTTTACCGTCACTTTCGTGATAATAATCAAATCTTGATAACGTATCAACGAAACTGAAGAAATTCTGGCAATCGGAACAAAACGTAAAGATAAAGATTCGATAATGAAAGATTATAGTGTGAGAAAAAGCTTTCTCTGACTTTTCTCTGACTGAAGTCTGAAAGAAGTACTGAATAAAAACGAAACAAAAGTATTAATTTTTTTTATTGATTAGAAACAAAAAATACAATAAAGTATCCTTTCATTAATACAATTGTTATTATACAATTAAAGTAATACATTGAGAAAAAGAGTCGGAATAAATGCTATATATGACGTCTTTTTTTCGAAAATTTATTGGTTATAAAAAAATTGACTGTAATGACAAAATGTTTCTGCAAAATATATCATTAACTATAAAAAAAAAATAAAGTAGATTGTTGGTTTATTTATTAAGAATAAAATTTTATTTTGCCATATTTAAATAAGGTTTTATTTCAGTGAAATAAACATTATACAAATAAAACTTTAAGTACTTTTTTCTTATGGGGATATGCAAAGTAATACAAAATATTGTATATTCGATTTTTTCACGTCATATTCTTGCGCTATTCATAATAGCAAAAACTGTATTCGCATCAATAGGAAAATAAGTAAAAATGGATTATCAAAAGCAGTGCTTTGCCTTTTGAATCCCGCTACATTAACAGGTTGAAACGGAATTGTTTTTTTTTTTACTTTTGCGGCTTTCGCGTATTTCACTTTATTTTATTATCTTACGCGAGGTATGTATCTATTTATTCTCGATTTAGTTAACTTCTATCTAGCAAATGTAAAGATCAAATAATGATGCCGTTATTTTTACAACAGGCATTTCTGATCACGTGGCGAGTAAATTAAATCAAGTTCACCTTGCATGGACATGATGGGAATGGGGGAAATGGGTAATGGGACATGCGTTCCACTAATTTCATTGCCACAGTAACAGAATGCAACATTATTTATATATTTAAATAAATATTAAAGAATTTTAACGGTAATTGAAATGTAATACTCTAAATAGTTAAAATTCTTTAATATATAAAAGGTCTATGATAATAAATTAATGAAAGAATGCCTCGATCTTAAATGTTAATTGTTATAATTGCTAAACTTAAATTTTGTGGATCTGAATCCATATAGTGGATAGAAAAATGCAATTGCGATAATTATTTGTTACAAGGATAAAGTCATAAACGCAAATGCAACTGATCTGATTCCCTTTTTATTCTTACTTTTTATTCTTATTTCTTCGATTATCTTGAATATTAACACATAAATATTTGAGTAATTATAAGGTTCCGCCAATTAACAATCCCGAAATCTAATTAGCTGCCACCGATATATTGTAGACTCCTGTTCGCCACTCAGCAATGCGACCGCACGCACTGTAATATCACAGGTATGCAAGCAATGCATCTTAGGTATCCATTCACCGTTCCTTCACGATTTCACGAGCGAAGGATACGCGGTAGCCTTCGGCGATCGAAGAAATTCCTTAATGATGGTGATCAGCGATGCGTTTCGTCTTCAGCAGAAAGAAAAAATTTAACCAGCACGTTTTATGCGTTTTACGCGACGGTTTAGAATGTTTACCACATTGAATAATGTTGAAGCAGGAAAATATATATAATGAGAACATGAAATTTTTAAAGATATATTATTGAAGGTAATGGATAAGGACAACTGGATGCGATTGCTTTTCACCGAGGGTCAAGATGGTAGTAGTCTTCAGTCTCGATTAAAGACACTTAACTTGACATTAATTTCTTTTTGCAACATGAAATATGTATAGTAGTGTTAAGTAAAGCAAAAGAAAGTGAAATAAGACATTTATATATAGGTATTATAAAATGACTTTTATCGTTAAAGCAAAAAGTTTCCGGTTATAACTTTCCAACAGCAGATAAAGCAGAGCGAAAATGATATTGTCAGTAGGTAAAAATTATAACTTAATGAAACTTAACGTGACTTGCTTTTATTATTAAATATAGCTAAAAAAAAGAGCCTTTTGTCTACACCGTTTGCCCACATTTTATTTACCTACAATTCCATTGCCTATATGCACTTTTGCGTACAAATATACAAAATTAAGGAAACGTTTGTTATTCACGTATTATTGTCTACAAATCGATTACAAGTACTTAAATTATATAACAAAATAATTTGTGTCTTCAAAGCAGAGAATTTGTGTTTTAAAACAGAGCATTTGTGTTTGTAAAGCAGAGAATAGGCAATCGAGCTGTAGGCAATAATACATGTAGGCAATTAATTTGTAGGCAAATAATTTTTAAGCAATTAAACGGGATTCTTCCTGTTGAAAATATCATAATCATTTAATCAGGGGAAGAAAACTTGTTTTTATCCGTTTTAACGTGATTTAACGCCATCTACAAGTTTAGCTATAGATAATCACGAACTTTTAAGTCATCCATATTGTCGATACGTATTGATATCGTAATTGATACGGACCATGTGGGCAAGAGATTAGAGGTGCAGATCAATGTGACACAGAAATAGAGTAAAATAGAGATACTAAACAGTTTAGAAAAAATCTCTATTTCACTTTATTTTTATATCCATATCAATTGGTATCAGTGCGTATCGACAATACGAATGACTTATCGTTAGAAGTTTGTAATTTCCTCGCTATAGCTATAATGTTGTAGATGGCGTTAAACAGAAAAAATAAGTTTTCTCTCCTTGGTTGCGAGCATCAAGTGGAATACATCTTAAAAGCCATGGCACATAAAAAAAACTTAAAATTTAAGCAGTAAGCGAATCGACCAATCACAATAGAGACCATAACGTAAACAGTAGCGAATCCAATATGTTGATTACTGCTTAAGTTTTTGTATGCACGAAGACCTTAAAAATGAGCCCCGAGAGCTCAAAAATAATTGAAGAGCGTTGACATTATCAACAATTGATAATACATTATTAAATTTATAATTTTTTATTATTAACTGCTTCGTATGTATAAATGAGTATGTATACTTATAATACTTTAATATTATAATATATATTGCCGCAAAGTTATAATTTTTTTTCTCTAAAGTTATCATTTCGATTGATAATCAAGCTCGGACGATAACATTAAAATCGTAGTTTTAAATAAAACTTGAGTATTATTGAATTTTAAATATATATACATGTTTACGAAACATTACAATATTAAATAAATTATAAAATTAGTACAAAATTATCAGTTTTTTACTTCTAATTACTTAAATTTTTTCATGCGAACTTTCATAAGATCAATTGGTTTTAATAATATCTCGAAGCTGTTGGTATCGAGAGTCAATAAAGTGTCAATAGAGTGCACATCAATGCAATAAATCGTAGAATTCCTATAATAGACCTAAATAGTCATGTATCTGATCGAAGGCCGTGTGTATATATATATACACTCAATAATAAAAAGAGTTCCTACATAATAATAGTTTGGACATATCGTCGCTGTAGCGGCAATTTATGTTGGGTTCAAACTGGAAGTTTATAGCATAAGCCACGAAATATTCAAATACTATTAAAACAGACATAAATCGAAATATTTATTCTTTATGACTTGGTAATAATTTTTTTATATTAGTTTTTTTAAATGTAGATATTTTTTTTCAAGAAGATAATTATTTTTTAAGTAAAGTTATTGTAATGGAAACAAAATTCATTTACGAGAGTAATAAAGAATCTTATTCATATGATCGAAGATAAAATTATTTATTGGTACAATCTATATTTTGTTTTCTTTTGGAAAATTATTATTTCCTGTGTGAATAATTTTTTAGTCTTTAGCTACATAACCAGATATTCTAATACTGCAATAGAAAATAGAGCCTACACATATATAAATAATTTATATTCATTTGTAGAAATTTCAATATGCATTTATCTTTAAGATATCCTATGTCTCAATTTGGAATACACGATGTTACATGTAATAAAAAATTGTGTTTTTTCAAAAATCATGAATAATTCTCTTTTTGCTATTTTTGTTTTTAATAAATTGCAAGTATATAATCAGGAAAAAATGTTACGGAATTCTCGACAGAACTCATCATCATACATAATACAAAGGATGAGATATAATTTTTTATCGATGGCTTTTGAAGTATTGCGTAAACGGTCGCGACGGATGTGTCATTCCAGTGTGCGATAAAATTAACATCGAATTACATTCAGCCGCTAAATGATACGAATAAAGTCGCCAAACAAAACATTTGCATTTAAAGATGTCAAGCAGTCGTGTATTAACTATAGTACGCTAATGTAATATAGCGCTGCATATGGGACGAGCTAAAAATGAAAGCCGACAGAAATAGAAAGGAATGAATACGAAAACAAAATCTTGTTTGTTAGTTATTTGTTTGGTTTTGTCTCAAAAATTTAAATCTTTGTTTTTATGAACATAATCGGATATTCAAAAATTTTCGATGAAAAATAAACTGTCTTTATTTTTATCGAAAACTAATAAAGAACGAAAACTTTGGATTTACAATAAGATTTACTACACAGTTGAAAAGTTTGTTAATTTTAGCACATTTCACGTGTTCCAAACGATTCACCTAAATTTTTTTGTTAATTTGATATAAGATAAATATATTAGGGAATAACATAAATATTTATAATTAAATTATGAAAGCATATTTCTTCAAAAATTAATATTTATAATATGTTGAATGGACATATTTTTTGCATCTATTTTAGAATTTACATTTTAAAATATGTTACTTTTAAGTTAATTGTTTACTTATTTATAAATTGTATTATTTTAACGCAAAAAGAGTTGAATATCATTTTAAAATATTTAAATAACACTATCACATTGAACACAAAAAATTTTAACAAGGACAAAAATTTTAACACAAATACAAAATGTTTTTTAGTGTATAAATATTTTTCTACTTTTTAATGAAACATCAAAAGAGATACTTTATAGTGCGCGATTAATCGCGTTACTTTAATGTTGCGTATCACTCAAAAAATAGATGTACACCAGGACTTCGGACTTCAAGACATCACTGGACTTCACCGGAATTCATCGGACTTCAACGGAATTTATGAGATTTCATTGGAATTCATGAATTCATCGGACTTCGCTGGACCTTATCGGGCTTCATCTGGAATTCATCTGACTTTATTGGAATTCATCGGACTTCACCGGACTTTATCGGACTTCACCGGACTTCGAGGAATTCTTCGGACTTCATCGGACTTCACCGGCCTTCTGATAGATTGTACATCGGAATTCAAGTGTGGTTATTCCCTTGAGACGCATAAGAATAAAAGTTCTAGAGTCAAACAAAGGTGCTAAGTATGTGCTTAGGATATCGAGTAAGGATTTTTCTACGGATCCTTCGTAATTCAAAGGACGACGCTTTGCTCTCTTTCGATTGATATGGATGAAGCCGCCTGCCTTTTGATATACGCTCGATTTCAAATGGAAAATCATGCCTGGATTGGATTCGCACGTGAGCTGAAATAAAGTTACATTGTCGAGCCGCAGTCAAAGCCATACCATTTCGCCTTCAGCCGCGCAATATGCTCGTCGGAATGTGTCGCGATCATCAGTTCTATGATTCATGCAAAATATTGTGTGCATGTCTATCGGCTTTGAATGTAAGTTTCTTTATTAAGTGTCATTCGTTTTCTTCAGTTTGAAAAACGATACATTTGTTCCGACTTGCACTACCGAATCTTTCGAGTGTGTAGAATTATTATTTACCATTTATTGATTAACTGAACAAGACACAAATAAATGTACCACAAACTCTCGTTTCGCGTTACGTACGAAAGTAACGAAATCGAATTACGCAAGACACCTGCAAGTTTTCTGAAATCTTGGCACACCGCTCGGTGGGGTGAACCAATTTACTCATCCGCCTCTTTTATCTACTTTTCGCTGCGCTCTCACGCGGCCGCGCTCTCACTTTATCTCAATTCTCCGTCCCGCGACTCACAGATTCCTTCAGAATGAATATGCACGGCAAGTTCAGGTAAGCAAGAGAGAGGGGAAAAAAGGAAGAGCGAAAAGATTCCGACAGAAAGAGAAAAGAGGGTCGTGATAGAGTGAAAAGAGAGGAGGGAGGCGACTTGGCCCTCCTGCAAACACTGTAGCCCCTCGCCGCAACTTAAATTGACTCGATAAAAGTTCGCGGAATAAAGCGCCACTATATCAGAAACATCTGCCAAACGTTATTACAACTTTGAATAAAGAACGTCGGCCGAGAGGGTGGCCAAAAGAGGAATGAGAGGCGGAGGGCCACCTCTCCTTGTTCTCATGACGATAGTGAAGAGCGAAGGAAGAAGTTCCAAGTTTGCGTATGCCGAAGACCGTGGGAAAGTTCACCCGTAAATCAAGTCGTTATTTTAATTTCGCCAACCTCGTATTAGCCTTCCTGTTTTCGCCATTCGTTTTCATTTCGGCGATCCTCAGCAATAATCTCATAAAGGAAGATGTGGACCAAGTACGATCGAAAAATAAAGTGACTCTAGCTAAAAGAATTTTATTGAGTGAGGGTATGTGATGAGGGTAATGTGATGGATAATGAAGATAAAATTCTAAATATAATCAATTTTTTCACTTTGTTTAACCTTACGTAATACTTAATGTAATTACAGAGATTGGTTCTTTGAAGTTTTATCAATAACCAGATCTATCACGAATCTACATTTCCTTAATATACTGTAGTATATTGGTGTAAAAAAATGAAGTATTAATAAAAATGAAGATATTATTTAATTAATACATTTCAGCACATTTTGATGTTAACTCGCAAGATCTTCTTTGCGTCGAAAGAACAATTTTGCTGAAGCATGTAGAAATTTACATAGATATAAATCTGAAAAGTGTGGAAATAATTATATTGAACTCAGGTTTAAAAAATGGATTTATTTGATTTTTGTGGGCAAGCCTTTCAATTATATTGAACACTCAAGTTGGTTGCTAGAATGTCAAAACTTTTGCAGTATTATTGTATATCGAATATTTGAAAAATCTGTTCAGTGAAATTATCTCTCTTAATGTAATCTAAGCGTCTTGTGATACATCTCTATCGATTTATTACAACGTTCGTTCTTTACCGGATTTCCTTTCGATACTCGCGTCTCTCTCTCTCTTATTCCTGTAATTGAGGCAATCTCCATTTTGACAGTTTTGTTCGTTCTTCGTGACTTGATCACTCTCTTACTGAGAACCGGAGCCGACTCTTATTTCGGCGTTCCGCGGATGCTGTGAAGAATCGATTAGCATCGTGCGAGAACACCGTGACGCATCCGAGGAAACATCTAACGAAGCCAAAAGTCCGTCCCGAAAGGAATCAAAGATGCTAAAAATTATAGAGCTAAGCGAGCTCTAAAGGTAATCTCTTTCTCTCTCTCTCTTTGTGTGTGTGTGTGTGTGTGTGTGTGTGTGTGTGTGTGTGTGTGTGTGTTCAATCACATTCTTTTTTTCACCCTAAAGCCATTCATCAAATAATACGCGGCGGAGTTCAATTTCTCGTAATTGAAAATAGAATAAAAAGCACAACATTATGAGATCGTTTACCGATTTTAAAATTGGATTCGAAAACAAAGATAATCGAGAGATGTACTTTGATAGTACTTTTTAGTTATGTGTAAAAATTAATCCTGATAATTCCTGGAAGTTATATGCGCTACAATTTAATAATACAATAGTGTCTAACTAATCTGTCTTAAAATGTAATGTGTAAATGATGCGAAGCGCATTGTTAATGTTATTTTGCATTAAATCAATTTACAATTTGCTTGGTAATTTTTTTTATGTAGTTTATAAATAATGTCTTTCGTATATTTCAAAATTCCTATTATTATAATGATAATATTTAATAGGTTGCTAAATTGTCCTACGTTTATCACAAAACACGATGAAATTTGTAGCAAATTTTGTGGTAAAATATAATTAAAAGTTCTCTTATGTAGTTTCTCTCTATTTGGTGAAACAAAAGAAAAGTGTTAACAATAATATAATGCGCAAATTTCTCTTGGAAATCCAATTTTGTAGAGAAGAGATTAAATATAACACATATTTAAACTCGAACTAAGAATGATGCGTTGGAAACCAATATACAAGATAAATCGAAAACGATCAATATCGAAAGCGAGGTATCTATACTGATGCCATGTTTTAGCGTCTAAGTATCGCGCAGGCATCCCCGCAATAATTACGGCGTGCGGAACGGCATCGCGGATTAATTGTAACTGCATCGCAGCCGCGCTACCGATTCGCCTAATTAATTCGGTTACTAATGGCCGCCGCGGCGTCCTCGACTTACCCAGAAGGGATCGAACGTGCGGCGTGCCCAGCAGCGGTCAACGGGCAGAACCGAATGGGAGATTCCACGGCTGTCGAGTGCACGACGATAGAAACCGTCCTGAAATTAAATCGTCAGAAATCCCGGTCGCCACTCTTCTCCCACTCATCCCTTTGTGTCCGATTAATTTCGATCGATCTGAAGCTGAGCGGTGCAGACTTCACTCGATTTGACTTCCGAGCCCTTCGGCATCTTTGTGCCAGAACGATCACCGATCTATTTCGATTGGAATCATCACGCACTCGCGCACTCCTTCATCTCGTATATTTATAGCGTAATATTGGATCATTTAAAAAGTATCCGCGGTTTTTTCATTCAAAAATTGAACGAAAAACCGTGGATACTTTTTAAATGACCTAATATCTAAAAATATTCTAATTTAATATGTTGTTTTTGTATCGCATAAAATTACTTCACATCCATAATATAATAAATAAAGGAAATATTTCTCTCCTTTTCATTTTTTTCCGTTATATCTTTGTCAATTATTATGTAGAAATACTGTTAAAACTTTTCATGGAAAAATAAATAAATTATGAATAGAATGAACACATGCAATTCTTATGGTATTGTGAGAAAATACATTGACGTTTCTAACGTTTCATTGTCAAATATTCTTAATTCTGGTATTTTTTCAGTCATCAATTTTAAGAGGTAAAATTTATTTTAAAAACAAGTGCGTGCACTTTATATTTCACTCTTCGAATTTCACTCTTCGTACGTTACTTCAGCATATATTTATAATTCCTGTTCACTCGAATGCTTTATAGCGCAAAAGAGGGACAAAGATCACTAACATAACGTGACACTCATAACTCTTGCTTAAGCGTGTGCCGGAAATGGCGACGAAATAACGTTGAAATAACGACGGAAGTCGGCGATGACGCCAGCGAGATAAATGCCTGTTTAATGCACGCGCGCGTGGACAAGCAATAAATTTAATAACCAATAATTCAAGAACCTTCGACGAATTCTCTAAACATGTAGATATGAGTTCAAGAAGAATTTCAACTTAAGAAGATTTCCAATTTTATGTAACTTTAACGGAATTTCGAGTTGTAATTCGTATCCCTCTATTTGCTGTATACTAGAACATAAATTATACATTATCGTATCAAATCTGAAATAAAGCGGTATATTGTTGTTTGTAAGTAAATATAAATCTTACAAAATGCGATGAAATAGAAAATTCAAGATAAGATTATTAATTAAAGAAATTAGTAGTAAAATGATAGTTTTGTTTTATACAAACGTATTTTTATCATTTCACGCATTATTTTGTCTATCGCGATACGAACTTTTATCAGTAAGAACTAAGAATAATTTAGATTGGTTTATCGAAACTTATGGATAAAGAAATCCTGTGGGAATTTTCCGTTTTCACGCGGAATGGTGCTCGGAATGATTTAGTTAGCTCATTGGCGTTTGTCGTGCAGATCTCGCGGCATCAATAACGTCTAATCACCTCGGTGCGAAGTCGATCCTACTCGGTCGCGCGCGGCGCGCAATTTCGTCCTCTAAACGTTCGCCACAAATCACGTGCCGTTGTCCGCCGCCACGGCGCGCGCGCGAATGCGATTCGGGAAGCCCCGATTCGACATTTAAACTCGGCCGGATTACGGTCGACCAATAATTAATCGCTATTCGCGTATCGCGTACGAACGATCCGAGTAAGTGTTTAACATCGTCGAAACGACCGATCGATCGATCGATCGATCGACCGTCCGGGAACTTAATAGCGAATTGGGCGACTCGAATGTACCTATGCATCGCTGACACATTTTGATGTTTGGCTGCATCGAAATATTTGACATATTATTAGCCGCATTCTCTCAGTAATAGAGTGTTTATTATGTAAAAGTTGTAAGTTTTTTCTTTGAGATTAGGACTATTCCTTTAGATTCTAGATCTAAAAATATAATCCAATCAGCAGTAAGAAAACTTCTAACAGTTGAAAAATAAACATTCTCGTGAACATGGCTATTCTCAAGATTTTTTCGAAAATAAGAGTTCCTATACATTATCTTTAAAATTATTCACTGTGATGATCTAAAATGAATGTCTAAAATATACTGCCTTAACCCATAAGAGTAGTATAAAGTATTTTCAATTTATTGCATTATCTTAAAAAGATAAATAATAGAAACAATAAAAGACAAAGGCAAATTACAAAACATTAAAATTGTCCTGAAAGTAAATTATTATTTTTTAATAAAATTTCTATTTCTTAATTTATTTTTCGTTAGACATAGAATTATGTCAATTTGGTGCTTTATACTTTTGGTCAAATCTGTATTTTTGTTTCTCAGTTATAATTTCTTATTGAAAAATATGCACAATTCTTTGTTTACGAGTAGTTTCAAAATAATTAGTTAATTCTCATAAAAATTCTGTATTTAAGCAAAAATTCTATTGTTTATTTGTGCAATAATTTCGAGTGTAGTCGAACTATTTCGTAACTGAAAATTGTACATATCCCACAGTGCCTCGCCCTCATATTCTTGCTTACGCACCGTAATCGAGGGCGTATTTCCTGCAAATATTTTCGCCATACACCCTTCGTCGGTTACCCGATGCGATACTTCCAGGATCATTGCTCTTTGATCGGTTGGCTAGAAACGATAAGGAGTGCATATTTATTTCCAGGTGAACCGAAGCGAATAGCGGAGACGTGATGCGGAAACGATGTCTGGATGTACGCGAAAATAACCGAGGCACTGCCTCGTACAGTTCCGGTAGAAAACCCGTATCGAACGCGAAATTTTCAACCCCCTCCCCGCTTTTAAATATACACCTCAACGAGAATTGTGAAGTAAAATAAAATTCGAAAAATTTATAACAAGGAATTTTTCATGTAGAATTTTGTTAGTCACGTTTTTTAGTTTCAATATTTTTTCTGTTGTTGGTTTTATTTTATCTTATTATCTATACATGTATACATATAAATAACAAATTTGTCAATACATGGAATAATCCTTTGTTTATATTTAAATTCGAAATTATTTTCATTTATCAATCTTTATTTTATCAGTGATTGATGTGATCTCATTTGCCACGACGACATAATCGCAAGAATAAGAAGGTCGTGAAAAATTCTGCAGCGAGTGTACGGAATTTTTCATTTCGGTTGTATGCATTTTATATTCGAAAGAGGCAGTCGTGCTGCCGCACATCTTTCTGATCTCCAATCGAGCCGTCGCTTAGCGGAGCGTGAAACACATTTGCCCGAATCGCGGCGCCTTAACCACGCGAGCTCTTACATATGATCTGGATCTGCTCTTCGCTCCCTTAACTTTTGCTCAATAAAGGGGATACAGCGCATCACGATGGCTGATTCGTAAAAGGAAATGATGAAAAAGTGTGCAAGCGACGAAATATCTTTGTATATTTCGTCTAATCGAATTTTATTAAAACAAAAAGTCTGATTTTAATTGTGTGTTTTTTTAAATGATAAGCTAAAGAATATTATTTATTCATGTGATACATATTTTATATAGAAACATTACTTTTGTTAATTAATTGTTTTTCAGTAATTTTACAAAATATTAACAGATTTTGCATACCAAAATAAAAAGGACTGATTTTAATTTATTCAAAAATTATTTAGGAATTTCTACTTTAAAGATTTAGATCTGCTTATAATTTCGATTATAAACAAAATACTCGTTGTAATAATTATTTTTAGAAGAAACTTCTGAGTTTTTATAAATATTTACGACTCGTTTTACAGTACACTTCCAGTACAAACTTTTTGCATTTTGTTTTAAAGTGGATTAATAATTATCGGATTAGTTAACAAATGTACATTGTAAAATGTTTGACAGTATGATTTCCATTTTCTATATATATAAATTAACCGATAAGTTCCGTCATGTCGTTCGTTATCTACTTACATATATATAAATTATTTTGCAAATTTTGAATCCATGAAATAAATCATGTATTTATGATATACTTGACATTAACGTTAAATCTCATAATCTTGAAAATAATACAAATTACATTTAAAGTATACTGAGAGAAAAGGGTTTGGTATTCGTGACTATATAATTGCATGGTAAAATAATTATGATTAGGAGCTGATCCATTTATACCTAACAATTAGGAATTCCATTTTTATAATTACTGTTAGCAATAATTATATCTGTAGTTGTATCAAAAAATATACAATATAATTGACACTAAAAATGACTATTAAATCATAATAATTGCATTCATTTTTTTTCTCCTAGTCCTAGTGTACTAGCATTTGTAAAATACAAAGCGCACAAATCGCCCGAGAAAACTATCTTAGAAACAATTTGCTATCGACAACGACACTACTCCCGACGTCGTTGGGGAATTTTTATCCGAGTAAACGATTTGCGAGCCGCCGCGCGTCGTTCGTGAGAAAGAGAGGAGATACGCAGCGCGAGACTACGAGCGGAATTGAGCGCCGGATAATTGTTTCGAACAATCCCGGGCGACGCTTTTCGTCGGTTCCCATAGCAACGTTGAACCACCGCTCGCCTCCTCGTCGGCTAGCAATCGAAACTGTCCTCCGCCGAGCGGCAGGAAGGAAGGGGGTTCCACTACCCAGGCGTAGGCGGGGCGAAAGTCGTTTCAAGAAGTTCTCGCGCTCGCAGGATCCGCCTCTTCCGCTCGCCCGTGTAGATCGGACGTCACGACGCGACGCTCTCGGCTCTGCTTGAAAACGTTTCGTTTTTATTAACACTCTCCTGAAACGGTCGCGATGTCGCGTCGACCGCATCGATCCGATATTAGTAGCTAATTTCGTCTTCTTACCCCCGACGTACGGCTATAGTCCGTGATTTTTCAGTTTTCGTATCCTTTCGCCTCTCGCGACCTACTTTCGATGCTCGATTAAGGAATGCGTTTAGATTTTAGGTGTGCACCCGAATGCTCACCAGGTATCATGTTGTCCTTGTTTGATGATAGATAACATTCGATGAACAACGAGGATAAAGCGATACCATCTCGTGGGATATATTCTCGTGGGTAGGAATCTGAATACAGCCAACCATGGCTGATGTTTGCAAACGACACTTGGAGATACTGATTTCTCATTGGAATTAGTCGCATATCTCGTTTATCTCATCTTCTCTCGAATTTGTTGTATACTTTGATCATACGTAACTTAATCTATTTGTTTTCAATTTCTTTTACGTATATAATATGATTACTATATTTAAGATAGACGTTTATTAAGACATACAATAAAATATAAGTGTCATAAAATCGTGATATGTGAATACACAATTAATTGAACTAATTATAATGGAAAGTATGAACTGAATAAGCAATAAGCTTATATCTTGAATATTTTTGCAAACTGCGCGAAGTATTTTCAGTTTTGAAACGCAATTATAAACAAAATTAGAGTAGTGATATCACAAATTAAGTAGTTTGCAGAATTGCATATACCTATCTATGTATATACATAAAAAAACTCACATCAAAGCATTCAAACACTAAGAATCAGCTCATATCGTGTAAGTTTTTCATTACAATAATAAAAATTTTCTGTATTTATGTTAAAACTAGGTTTTTTTTAAATTTTAATACTGAATTTTTAACACATCCAAATATTATTAGGTGTTGGAATTAATTCGTAGCGTTTTTTAATGAAAGAATGTTATTTATTTCACATGAGCATTAAAAAATACATTAATGAAAGTACTTCCCATCACTTGTAAAACGCTACGAATTAATTCCAACACCTAATAATATATTTATTTAATCATTATTTGGATAGTTTATGTTAAATTCATATTTAACGTTTCTCTTAAAATAACGTAATTTATGAACAAATAATGTAACAATAATGTAATTTTAAAACGTAAATTTTAAGATAAATAAATAAATAAATGATGAATGTATTATTATAATTTAACATATAAAAGTTAATTTTGTTGAAGAAATGTTTCTATAACAATTTATTTCCAAATCGTGTTACATTCTTGTGTTAATTGTTATATAATGTTTGCATGTTATTTTCTAATATATTCATTCTATATTAAATTAACACGAAAAATTGAGTAAGCCGTTTGGGAAACGTGAAATGTTTTACATAAATTTTTCAACAGGGTACTGATTAAAAAGGTATTTAATTGGTGGTGACAAATAATCAGCAGTAATACCAAGAAACATTTTTCAAAACACCAGAAGCCCAGATGAAGATTAGAACACATGTTTCAAGTCCTTCTAACTTGAATACTTGCGTCTTATCGATTGGTTTTTGACGGCTGTAAGCTTCGATAACCCGATTAACAGCTATGCCTTCGGCGCTAGAAAATAAAGCAAATGATGGAGGGTAATTAATTTGTTGGGACAAAACCGGTAACGAGTTTGGCGCATGCAACCAAGTCACTGTGCTTCTCTCACGCGATATCTCGAGTATTTATGCAAAGGCGACGGTGAGCATACTTGCACAGGGCTGGCGTTAGGCTCAAACAGGCCCTTTCTACGTACATGTTTTTAAAATTGCGTGCTCTTAGAAGCAAAGATATATTAATTAAAATAAAGCTTTTAAAGTTATTAAAGTCTAAAGATTAAGGATTAGTTCACAAAAATAATGCGTAAATCATATGTTTCTTTTATGAAACAGCTAAATTAAAGCAACTAAAAAGAATTTTTTTCTTTTAGTTGTAAATGATCAATTATTTTTTTATGAATTTACTCTGCGAATATATAGAATTTTCAGTTTATATGTATATTTTATTGGATTAATATTAATAATTAAAAAACCTAAAATAGGAAATTTTAGTATTAGCTAAAAAAAAAAAACGAAATAGATGAATCAGATGCGCAGTAAAAACCAAGTAAAATCATATGAATGACAAACGTAAAATTCATATGTTTCGAATATACATATAAATCAATTTATGTGTACACATTTCTATTTAAAAAACGTATAATTTTTACATTTTTTGTTAATATAATTTATACATCTATATTTATTTAATTAATATAACTTTCTCGGACGACTTGAACGTTTTGCATTTTACAATAAATCTATCAAATTATTTCTTATGTAATTTGTACTGTATATAAAAAATACAAAATATAATAGATACGATAATTATAATAATTATACTATATTTGTTTATAGATATCAAAGGCTTTGCGGGTTATCGCCATGTCGTGATCCACTACTAATGCTAACGCTCCATGAATCTTGAAGAAAACACCTGTGAAAGCCTCAAAATATATTATATTTTTGTATGATATTTTTTATTATATATTTTTTATTAATTTGAACAAGTCCACTGATAAATATTATTATTTTATATGTATTAATTATTTTCGAGATTGCGATATTTAATATCAATGTTGCATATCATAAAAACATGAATATATTAGACTTGACGGGTTATATAAAACAATTTATCATTATTATAAATAGATAACGTGTAAAAAACGTACATGAGCTGAAAACATGAATGAAACAAGAAAAACTACACGAATGACAAATGTATAATAAAATTTTTATTTCTGCACCAGTACTATCTGCATAATGCAACAACTGCATAATCCATTTACGGTTAGCGCAAGGAACCGCGTTCAAGCGAACCATAGTTTGCACAACAAGCTTTATTAACAGTTCTAATTGGGTAGAACTGCGATGCAGAATGATCGATGAACCGTAACCTCGATTCTGGTCCTAGAGACAGAATCCTCCATGTTTGCGGATACGCCGACATCGCCGAACGATTTCTGTAAACGCGGGGTGCGAGACGTGTACGCTATGCACGCTATAAACCATACGCGCGTTATGTGATTTATGGTGGTAGGCAGTAGTGTAATTAGCGGCGTTCGTTTTGCTGCAATATAATTTGCGATGAAATCGGTGGCAACAACATAAACAACGCGCAGGGAAGCGAGGACGGTTCAGGAAGGCTCCTGGCCGAGGAGATTGTCTTGAGGATGCATCCGCCGCGCCGCGCCGTTTCGCGCATTGCGTCGTTCTCGCACTCCTTTAACATCACTCCATTTCGCTTCGACGATTTATGCGCGAAAACAGAATAAACCGTACAGGTGAATTATAATTATAATATTAGAGCATGATACTCGATGTACTGGAAATAACTTTACTCACCGTAATTATCTTGATAAACTGCTTGTGAAAGTGACGTGTATCGGTATTATCTTTATTTAGACAAATCTATGCAATAAATTATTAATGACACGTTGCTTTACTCATACGTGTACATAAATGTACACGTACACAGTGAAAAACATTTATCTTGTGCTAAAACCGGTCCTTACGTTACAATTGTATTAAATTTTTAATATATCTGTGTATTAATTTAATATAACGTGATTATGTTATTTGAATGTTTAAATTGAATTGATATTGAACATTTTTCAATATTTAAATAACGCAATTTACAAGTAATTTATCAAATAACATAGAAATAATGTAGAAATACATTCTTAACATTCTTGTAAGCAGAACCGAGACTAGACATTTTGGCAAAAGAAAAAAATACTCTCTTTAATAAAACATATTTCTTTATGACATATAAAATATAATAAGAAATTATAGATAATTATTTACAATAGAAAGAGGGGACCCCCATGCTCTTGACCTTGAAGGTAATAATTATTTCTCTTTTTTATAAGAAAAGTCAAATAACTCTAGACAGGGAGAGAGGTACGGAGTGAACTGATTAAGGAAATACGACTTTTCATGCGAAGCGATTCCATCTCCCTCCCTCCATATCAAGGGACATCCAACTAATATATAAATATTAATTTTACTGAAGAAATATACTTTCACAATTCGCTTCCGAATTGTGTCAGTGTTACATTTGTTTGCATGATATTTGTATATGTTACTTTTTAACATATTTAGCTTATGTTAAACTAAAAATTTGAGTACTCCATTTAGGAGCACGCAAAAACGTATTAAATTTAACATCTAGATATATACAAAGGAAATAAAAAAATATTTATATTGTTGATAAATTATTGCGTGGATTTACATAAAGATAGCACCTACATAATCGTCATTTTCAAGAAGTTTAATTGTGATGATGTTATTTTGAATGTATCGCCTCTCCTTTCTTAAGATAATGAAGTTACATATAACACACGTAAATGTAGATTAAATATATTACATATTTATTTTTTAAATTATTTTTTTTAACTGTTTCTCGCGCTTAGATGCAGCGAAATAATTCCTGCGTGTAAACAGGGAACTCGTGCAGAAAAAATATTGTCATATTTTTAAATATCGCATTCTTCGCTTTACTTTGTAATTTGAGGTAGTTGATGTGTACGAGTGGTGGGGCAATCTAAGAAATATGGGCGTGTCTTTGCTCTATCAATGCGCGCATTGGCGTGAAACAGAAGGATTCTTTGTCGCTTTTTGTGCATCATGCGTAAAGTGGAATGCATCTTTAATAATAATATGGCATTACGAGCAATTTGGATTTGGATTTTTACATGCCTAAATTTTCCCACGTATCATATGCATTTCCAGAATTTGAAGTTCTAGACCTAATAGAATCTCTTTTATCTTAATTTCTATAATTCAATAAATTTGAATCTTTGTCGTTCAGATCTTCAATTAAAGTTCTAGATTCACGAATTGAACTTCTCATCCTTAATATTATCACTAACATAATGCTCTATATCGATATTTTTCGGGCATATAATTTTATAAACTTAATCGGTTGAACGATTAAAATGTATAAAAGACCTGTCTTTAAAAAAATATTGAAATCGTACTTTTCAGAAAGCTCATAACCTAGGATCGCATCATATTAGAATTTTCTCCTGTCGACTGTGACAGGAGGCAATTCGATAATGTAAACAGTATCGCAACTAATTAACTTGCCACGGAGAAACTATTGCCTCGCAAGTCGAAGAAGTATATATCGGACGACCGTATGATGATTATCGACCGACCAAAATTGCAAACCACGCTGTAATTCACGGACACCGTGACTAATGGTTGTAATTAATACCACGCAATACAACCGGATCGTGCTATACCTCCGGTAATAGGCCGCGCAGATACGTGCGCGGTATACCTGAAGTGCCTCCTGCGTAAGGTGTCATTGATACGCCCGATATTAAGATCGTCTCGGGTATAATATTGATATACGGACAATCCCTCCGCCTCCTGTTATGTCAGATATAAATCGATAGGAACGCACGCAAGTATGAACGGCTCGAAAAATTGAGCGGGAAAATGTAAATCAGATTGTTCAGATTCATCTGCGGGGGGGGGGGGGGGGGGGAGAAGAGCGAAAATTGGATAGCCAAAATTTAATAATCCAAGAAAGACACGTTATCAGCTATTTTATCTCTGTGGTGAAAATAAATTATGCAGTTTAAAAAAAGAATAACGTTCGTATTTGTTTGAAGAAGTTAATTTTGATAATGTACATACATGATACATTCATGAAATTATGAAGAAAAATTGTAGAGAGAGAGAAAGAGAAAGAGAGAGAAAGAGAGACCTGTACAAAAGTTTAATTGTAACTGATAGAACAGGTAATTTAAAAATAATAATTTCAAATTTTAGAAAAATAAGATATAAATTTAATCACATAAGCAATTTTCTATTTCGGTTGATAAATTTTTAAAGATAAAAATATTCCGCAAAAGAATTTAATTTTCCGTATTTCTATCAATATCTCAAGTATATATGACATATTAAAAAAATATTAAATACAAAAATCCACGGTTTTTTATGAACTACAATATTATATGTATAATAAGAGAATTAAACAATTTTTTAACGATCTGTTATTATATTACTGTAATAGGCCATTAAAAAATTATAATCTTTTACAATATATTGAATCTTTTTTCACATCTTCAGTTTACTGAGATATTAATAAAAATATGAAAAATCAGAATATTTTTAAAGGGATGTTTTCATTTTTTAAGTCAAAATAAAAAATTGTGTTAGATCTGCTTGTTTTTTATTTTTCAAAATTTTAAATTTTTAGGAATTTAAATTTTTAAGATTTTTGAATCATCAATTCAACCTACATTGAAAAAAAACGATAAAAATTAATAGAACAAGGCATCGGATAGACTACGATAGGATACAAAATTCGCGCGTGCGAAGGTGGACATATTAATTCACCGCGGAAAGACAAGCTGAATCTCTATCACAGCGTTCTGGGTATTCCATTTTCACGTGGTTGCGGTGCCGCGGTGATATAAATGCTAATTCGTGACGGGCATCTCCGATCGACGTTGGCGGATTCCGCATCTAATTTTCCTCCTGCCAAGAGATCCGCCGCAGCCACAGACAGCTGATCCGCGTCTGCGGGGAGTGCGGAAGAATGCATCTCGCTTTTTGCACGAGCTCCATGTCCTCCGCGAAGAGTCCCATCGTTAGCGATTAATTAAATGCGCAGTTTAAATTAACGTGGCCTGGTTTTCATTCTGTTTCTCTTTTGAAGGAGAGAGAATGAATGAAAAAGAGAAGAGCAATAAAATAAGACAAACTCCAATCGGTGTCGATCAAAGCGATTTCTCGTACGATTCAAAAAAGATTTCTGATAACAAAACAAAAAATTTTCTTCATGTACTTTATTTTATTATTTATTCATGTAAGATACCTAAAAATTTTTTGTTTTATTCTTTCACTTTCATGTGCTTTATCTTATCTATTAAGAATTTTTTATTTAAGAATAAAATATTTATTTTTTAACAATAAATATGATTGTTTATGTATCGATTCTAATTAAATTTAATTTAAATCAGATTAAAAAAGTAGGTAATGGTATTATGATTTTTTTTCTCAATGGATAATTTCATTGTGCTTCATCATAAAATATGATTAAAAATGTCAGTTTAAACGTCTGACAAAATATGAATTCCAAAATTTACAATTTTACGAGAAACTGTTCCATGAACTAGCCAAAGGACTATATTTCATACTTGATTTCTTAAAGCGTTAAATTGTTTATACACAATTAATTGTTAAAGTATTGTTTCATGATGATCTTGTCTGATTGAAACTTACGGATCGGTCGGGCTTTGATTCAAATGTAGGGGAGGGGGATAGAATTATTACGCGATGCGAACCGCCGTGTGAGGAACTCCATCAGATCTACCAGAAGCGACAAAGGGCTGACGCGCGAACATCGCTTTGTCAGCGCGGAATCCCGGGAGTATTCGGGGACCGATTGGTGTCACCCAAGCACCCGTCAGTCTTTTGGGGAGGAAGATAGTTGCGACGGACAAAAGAGGGAACAACTGGTTCTGCCTGGTTGATGAAACGATATAATCCATCGTTGATGGAGATTTTCGTATCATTTTCCTAAAATCTTACACGTGAGAAATTAAAAACATCATAATATTTACGATCTAAGGTAATTGTATACCCACTTCCTTAGAAAAAATTACTAATAACGAGATAAAAAAATATTTTCAATGTATTTAACCTTATCGCAACTTTATGCAATATAAAAATAAAATAATATTAAGATTAGATCAATAATTCTGATTTTTCTCTCTTAAAATAAATCAGATTAAAGTTGGATTGAGCTTGGCAAAAGTAACATATATTTTAACTCCCCACCAGCAATTGGGGTCTGTAAAGGTACTATCAATATTTTGATTGTGAATTTTGATAGATAAAATTAAATTGATAAAAAATAAGTACAATACAATCTGATTTCCACGACTTTGCACATCGTGCTTGAGTTTCTTATGTCTAATCATTTTGATGTTCCAACAAAATTATTTTCAAATCTGTATCTACCTAGATTTATAAATACTTCGGAAAAATCGTGAAGATTTTTCCGTGAAAATTCGTTAGTTGCACATTTTCTTTATTAGAAACGTAATATACTTAGATACATAAAGAAATTACTAAATAGGTCCTAAGTGGGATCTCTCTGTGTTGAACAATAAGTTCGCACCCACAGCACGCGTGCAGGGTCCTGTCGGATCGGGACACGTCAGCTAACCAGCGAATCCCCTTTCGCGGTCCTGTGGGACTTGTCCCGACCAAGTCAAGTCGAAAGATCGATGGAAAACGATAAGGAGGCTGTTTTTGATCAGTCGCCACATCGCGTTACGTGACGCCTGCGGTGATCAGATCTTAATTATACTATCTCTGGATTTTCGCCATCTTGTTCTTTGTTGAGCTAAACGGTTCTTGGTGACAACTGGTCAGCGAAAATTCGATTTCATATTTTCAAAGGGAAAATTCGTGTCAGTTTTCCATAGAAATTTTGATTCTTGATTTGCGCGGTTCTCTTTGAAGGTTACTCCATTCCACGAAGCTTCTCTCGCGTCCTCCCCTTTCCATTATCACTCGAGTCAGGATCACGCGTTCCATTCGAGTGAGACGTAAACACCTGAGAACGAAGCCGGCACCTAACAAGACGCAAAAATAAATTGAGAGACGCGAGATTAATGAAACGCCCGCCGGCGGCGGCGAGCACGAAAGGGCGGAGTGTAAAAAAGGGCTTGTATAGAAGAAGCAGATGAAGAAGAAAGAGGAGGAAGATCGGAGAACCGATAGCTGAGAGAGAGAGAGAGAGAGAGAGAAAGAGAGAAAGAGAGAGAGAGAGAGAGAGAGAGAGAGAGAGAGAGAGAGAGAGAGAGAGAGAATAAAGGAAAGAGGGAAGGAGAGGACAACGTGAGTCGACTAATGTGAGCCTCGTCGCTTCGGAGGAACAGCTGTTCGATCTAATTTATTTAGTGTTAATCAATTTAATCAAGCAGTCTCGGAGATAAAGAATCATTTCTATAAATGCAACCTCATTAATCCTTAATCTCGCACTCGTGTATTCGTGCTTCGTAAGATACATTTACCTCGTACGTAAAAATTGTATGAAAGTAATATATATATCATACATATATATAAAACTTCTTATTTATATGAATGCATGGGCGTTCGTTTGCACATGAGCTATATTATAAGGACTTTGCAATATAAACATTCTCAATTGTCGTAAGAGAATTTAGTTACTGTATAACATATACAAATTATTTACTATATTTATTGGAATTTTATGTAATTTTTTATGATGTAAAAATCCTACGAAAATTTTGATACAGAAACAGGAATTTTTAAAAAATTTCATATTTTGAAAGAAATGAATAAGAATATGAATTTTGACATATAAGATTACGACAGCGGTATAATTTTGAAGAAATCGAAATCTTGGTACATTAAAACTAAATTTGGAATTTTAAGAAATCTATTTAGAATCTTTTGAGGATTTCGAAAATTCTGGAAATTAAATTCCTATCTACATTAATGCTTTAATTATTGGGGACGCAGCTAATGAACTTACGAGCGGATATTAAAATGTCTGAAACCGTCTGTGGATAAATTTTTCACTCGAAACATTGTCGCTGGCTTTCGACTTCCTCTCCCTTTTCACCTCTTCACAACGGTGATCTATGAACGTTAAGGTTTTAACAGATCCAAGGCGAGGGGGTACACCTTGAAACCTCTTAACGAGGAAACTTTTGTCGAAACGAGCACTTGGAAATTTTCGGAGGTAGCTTTAAATATTTGAAACTTTGTGCTCTCTCTTCTCCCTACTTCGCTTCTCCCTTCCCTTTTTCTCTTTGTACTCTTCGCCGATGTGGCCTTCTAATTTAACGCTAGGTAACGCACGGTATCGAGCTTACCCTTGTTTCACTCTTGTATTCTGTACATATCGACGGATTATTTCGAGGTTCACAAATGAACCAATAAAAGACACGGATTCTCTATCAACTTAATTGGTAACGCATCGCATAGTAATTTTTCGAATTATTGCATTACATATTACTGTAAACTGTTTTAGTCATTCATAATATCTATTTAGTATTATTATTAATATTGAAAATGATTAGATATTACTCGTTAAATGAAAATTAATATACTATTATGATTTAAAAACTAATATCGAATTATTTACAATATTAATATCTTCGGAATCTTTGTGATTCAAATCCGAATTATTCGAAGATATAAGAATCGGTGATATCGCAGTCGGTGACGAAATGTGTATCTAACATAGATGTGTCACAATTGTCAACATCAGCGTTAAGTCATTAAACAGAGCACGTTACAACGGTCTGTGCACGCAGCGAGCAGTATTCGAAATTCCATTTCGCGCTTAGTCAGGCGGAAGTTAACGTGTGTGTCCGGCAATAATGAAAATTTTCAAATTTCACGCTCGATTATCCGACGGTGTGCCATTTGGCGCGTTTAGAATGGCAGTGTCTCTGTACGATCTGTTCAGCATCCCATTCTATCCAGCTGCTCGTTGTTGCGGCTTCCTAAGCTTTTCCGTTTCAAGAAATTTTGGACTGTAATAGTTTTTATGATTTTTCGATTTTCCGTTTTTTCCTTATTTGTAAAAATCATTATACGTGTTCAACAACGAACAAATTCGGCATGTTGTTATGATGACGAAAGATTATTATTTTGCACCTTGCACATTTCTTGCCATATTAAAATAAGGAAGTAATATTGGGTAGCAATAAGAAAGAGATAAATGTAGGAAATTATTCGTATGGGAGACGTAGTCAGCCCATCTCTCGGCATTGCGCATTTCGCACGCATCGTTTTCCATCGCATTAGCCTTAACTCCCACAATCCGTGCTTTATTTATCACGTGCAACATCCGCGCGCCGCGCCACGTTCCTTCGTCCTTTCGCTTCGCGCAGAATCGGCGCCGTAAATCACGGGCCGGTCTCTGAGGTGTCGCGCGCAGCTCGTCTCGTTAAAAAATCATCACCGAATTAAATCGACTCGCCCTTCCGCTATGTAAACAACCCCCTCACGTTTCGTGTATAGATTTTCGTGCAACCCCTGTACGCGCGAGTGCTTCCCCTGTTCTGCTCGACGCGACCCCCTGTTTCTGTCCTCTTTTGGGACGGGGGAAAACCGACTTCGGCCGCGTCGGCTCGACCCTCGATAATAGATGGCACCCCTGGGTACCGCAAATGAACCACGAAATGCTGCTGGTGTCCAGGACGAACCTGTCATTGGTCCTTGCCGGGACCAGCGGCCATCTGTCCATCCTGCGCGATCGTAGCGATCCTGCGCAAGAGATAACGCGGATTTCAAGCGGGATAACGAGATTCCTGCGACGTCATTCGCCCTCGGTTGAAGATTCTCGACGATTAATTTAAATTAAGTTTTAAGCGCTTGACGTGTTTCTTGAAAAACCAGAGAGAGAAACGCATACACGATGATTGTGTAAAAAATTGACGAATTCGGCATCTTAAGAAGGCAAAAACGTCTCAAATTTATATTTTAAACAAGAATTCGTACATAAATCAAATTAGAGTATTCATCATTTGTGTAACGCACCTTTAAGATATGATTTTATGTATAAATATAAAATACTTTTGCAGTTTTTCTGCTTTTATAACTTTTATTTTATATATGATAAAATCTGTAAAAATAGATAGTAATAAACAGAAAAATTTATTTCAATTTTATATATTGTTATATATTGTTTTTTTACATAAAAAAAAATTTTTTTTTAAATGTGATTTTAAAGTTAATGAAATGAGTTAAGGAAACATTACTCTATCAATCATCGAAAGTGAACTTAAAAAGATCGTCAAAATTATCACAACTAAAAAATAACGGTTTGTGAACCAAAAATGATATTTAATGTTAAAAGTATATATTGTCGATAACTTTCTTCAAGTTAGAAGTAGGTTTTCCTCTCCTTTAAGAAATTAAATTTTTTTTATTTGTGTAAATTTTTGAAGCAAAGAAATGACATACATATTTATTCTTGGGATTATTATTTCTCAACATAATCATACTGTCATTATGTAATATAAACTCTCTCTCCTCTGAAATAATTTTCTAAAATTCTACAAATGCATTGTGCAATTAATTACCGTAATACCTCACATTACATTAATTATTCCAACTCACAGATCATCAAAACATGAAAGTTTATTAAATAAACAGTATTCTTATTGTTAGTAGTTTTAATAATTAAGGAATCAATCCATTTTCATTAGGAAAATTTTCATAAATAGATCACATTCTTATTAATATAAATTAAGTATATTAACTTCATTAAATTTCAATCTTACAATTATTTTTTACATATTAGTTTTGTTAACTCATATAAAACAGAAATTATGAAAATTTTATAATTACACTGTATTTAAAACAGACTTTGATATAATTATTGAGCCTTCTGTGTTGTTTCGAGATGTTTCTTTTTAAATTAGGAAAAAGGAAAAAAGAAAAGAAATGTATCTTCTAAGCAGCATAAGATGATATTTCGCTGTACGGAAGAGGAGTAATCTTTTAGCTGAATACATGATGTTCGTGCAGCATCACACGGGTTGAATACATATATCACTAAACGGTATCGTTATGGCGTAAGCGGCGTAAGCGCGGCTCGTTGTTCGATCAGCGGCGGCTTAAAATTCCGTAGAAAAGAGCACAAATCATCGGGGGCGGCTCTCCCGGGAAATATCGAACGCGGCCATAAATTGCAGATCAAAACGTGTCAAACGGTCCGGTCGCGAAATTAAAAGTGACGGGCGTAGCGCGGCCGCTCGCTCCCGGCGAGGCGCGACGCGGCGCACTATCGGCACAGCGCGAAAACCGAGCCGCCATAATTGTGAGTTACGGTGATCACGCCGGCGTTTATTTATTCGCCGTTGCACCCGTTATTTATGATGAAAATGCATCAACGAACACTCTGTATATCCGGCCCCGGCCGATGTATATTACGTGTATCGATGACGCGTCGATATTTCATCGAAAAGTCCCAAAACGTGGCGCCACCCACGTCCCCCACCCCTTTCCTCCTGGCTCCCTTTTCACAAATCTACTGCCTTCAAATCTGTCACCCACAAAATTAGAAGTGATGTGCCGTACCTTTTATAGTGCCGCTCTCAATTCTGTCGGTATTAGATTGAGGTATCGAGAATTTTGGACGTCGTCGCCGCGCGAGCGTCGCAATTTATACTACTCGTGCTAAGGATGATCAAAATGTACTTTAAGCACGGTTAACCGTGCTTTATTGAGTTTGTCAGAATCAAACTAGTTCGAGGAATTCGTTTTTTTTTTTTTTTGCGTAAATATTCAGGCCTCATTTTGTCAATTCTGAATTATAGTTTAAAATATAATTTTACACAGTTGAAAAATTTGTGTTAATTTTAACTTGCTTCACTTCTCAAATAGTACATTCAAATTGTTATTGCCAATTTAAGATAAAATGAATATGTTAAGAAGAAGGAATACGTTAGGAATATAAATGTTGTATAAAAATCAATACAAAAAATGTAAACTAATGTAACTCTATGACATAATAATTCAGAAATAATTTGTAAAATTAACATTTCTAATGTGTTGAATTAACACATTTTATTCATTTATTTTAGAATTTATGTTTTAAAATACACAATTTATATGATATTTATTTATTTACTCATAAATTATGTTGTTTTAAGAAATATTGAATATTGATTCAACGCAAAATATTTAAATAACACAATCACATTGTATTAATCTAACACTCGAATACGATAGAAATTGAACATAAAAATTTCAGATTTTAACACAAGTACAAAATATTTTTTATACTACATGAAAATTTCTTTCTGATTTGAAATATATCATTACTTTGTTCTCATACGCATACACATACACACAGAGCAATAAATTCAAACAATGTTGTTCAGAATATTGCACATTTGTAGAACGCATTTTGTAATTCTTATCTCTGGAATTCCAATTCTGAAATGTCTCCGATCTCAAGTGAGGGCATAGAGGGCAAGGGAATAGAAAGTGTCGACGATAGAGAGTGAACAATAGGGGGAGGTAGGAAGCATTACAGGCGCACAGGTGCCACCAGGGTGCCGTTACTTAGCCGCGCACAGCGCCGGAAAATTGTTTACCGGATTGTTTAAACGAAATTTACTAAAGCTTACTGATTTTATATCACGCCGACGCAGCCCCTGGGAGTCGCACGGGATTATACATTAACGAAGTTAGCCATACGCAGGGAGGGGAGAGGAGGGGGTGAATGCAAAAGGGAGCGGGGAGGCAAAGGGTGGTTTCGAGCTCGTTGGAAATTAGCCGCGTGCTATAATCGTCGCGAAATAAACGCGCTATTTCACGCTTCGCGTAAATAAATTGAAAAAAAAAAAAAGAAATAAAGAGAGTGACTATCGAGAAATTTATGGGCTACCGTGCGACGATCATAATAAATTCGCGAATCGTCAAGATAAACTCGCCCGAGAATTCGCGTTTAATTTCAGAATTTACTCTCTTCCCTGAATCCGCAAATTTCAGTCACGCGTGATATTTTTTTGTTGCTTGCGTTAATTACTCGTCTGCGATGTATCTTGCGTTTAACATTCATGAATTTGTAATATTTACGAGTTTTATATACGTATTTTCTGCGCCTCGTGTTTTGTTCCGCATAAAAATTTCACGCTTTGCTTCTAAGTGGACGCGCTACGTGCGGAAACATTTTTCTCGATTCGCGCGACTTCGAAAACCTGCACCGTTTCACAGCGCAATAAATACTAATAAGAAGTCCCGCATTCTCCCGAGCGACATTCGACCGTGGAAATCGGGAGGAAGCTGCGGAATATTTATAGAGGGAGACGGGAGACCCATATGCCGCGATATGGCGGCGGATCGCCAGTATCGCCACCGAGAACCGATCAACCAGCCGACCGACCCATCTGGCCAAAGTGGCGACCGTAACGTCCCGGCGGTTATCACCTATATAATTTGGGGTAATATATTACCTGGTAATTCGTTGCTCATTGGCACAAGATGCAATTACGAGCGTAAACGGGCAGCGGGCCGCGCCACATCCGCGTCCGCCATATGTCCCGCGGATCCCGAGGATCGGCAATTTCTGATTCCGATCTCGCGATGCCTAAATCATTTAAGGACGTTGCGTCACGCCCTAAATAACTTAATCCGGCAGGTGAGCGATATCTGTCGATGGTGCTCGCTCGATTCCAGATCCATCGAACTGGCATCGGCGGTTCGTTACTCGAAATACCATAGCCGTAGAAGAGTAGGTTGCTAAATAATAAGGGTCACAATGCACGATTAACACTTCGTTTCAGACTGAATTCTTAATTTATGTGCCTGTCGTAATATCTTTATTATACATATATGCATGAAAGGTTTCCTATTTAAACTAAATAAGTTAATTTTTCTTTTAACCTATGTTATGGCGTCAAATTGTTCTCTAATATATAATTAATGTTTTATTTTTCTATTAATGCTAGAAGTATTTTTTAACTTTATATACCTCATTATCTAATTATTGTTACTGCAACTTCTACCTTCACTTAAGCAATTTTAATTTCTCTTTTTTATTTTCGAATTTATTGTTTTCTACTTGTCATTCAACTCTTTATTTATCTCAACATTATCATGTCTTATTAACCGCATATAAATAAAAAAAGAACGAGGAAGGAATCTGACTAACGAATTCACGAATAGCGGAGACGAGAGGGGGTGGGATTTCTTTGAGCTCCGTTTGCCGTCAACATCTTTAAGGCGGTCCGTCTGCGCTTTCTCGAGAAACTTGAGAGCAGGCAATTAGCTCTGGGGTTAAATACCTGCCCCCCGCACGAGACGCCGCGCCGCCTCGCGCCGAGACAGATTAGACTCGTAATAAAGTGCTGGGGGTGTAGTCACGGCGGAAACGGTGCACGAGGGAGTCACTAAGGCGCCCGCTCTCGTTGGAAGCCGCTCTGAAACAGATTTAAACTCGTTTTCTCGGCGCGCCGCCGCATGCGCCGCGAAACTTTCTCGCGTTTTAATTAGCCGGCCGCTCACCCCCACTTGCTCTACTATTGCAGGTCGAGATCTCAGCCTATAACGCTGACGCTAATGTCCCGACTGAATATCGCGATTCAGCTCAATTCTCTCTCTAACAGTTGTACAAAATACATGAAGATAAAATTTATAAAAGATGCAAAAATGGAAAATAAAGAAATAGGAATATTTTGAAAGAAAACATGATCGATTAAATCTTTTTTATAATTATATAGATATAATATTGGCAGTTATACGAAAAAAAGTATATATATATATATATATATACATATATACGTACATATAATGTATAGGAATCATGTAAAGTAATTTATAGAGTATCTAATATTTGCCCTTGAATGTTATTAATCTCATGAAAATTTATATTCCAAATTTCTAATTTAGTTATTATATTCTACAACCTTGGCCATAAATATAAAGTACACACACATCCATCATGTATTACATTTTTTTGCAAAAGGTGGTAACGAAAGTCGAAGAATTAAGGACTAGTCAAATATTAAAATTGTTACAAAAATAAATATTATTTTTCATTAACATTGTTTTATTTGTTTATTTTTATTAGTATAGAATATATACGTTAATTTGTGGGGATGTTTTATATTTATTAATAGTCAAGAATTTTTTTGTATCTTCTTTTCTGTATTAAATTTTTAAAAATTTTAATTTCACATGTAGAGTCCTTAATGTATTAATTGTAAAAATATACAAAGATAATAAAAAAATTTTACAAGAAATATCCATACAAAAAAAACAGAATAATTTGACAAAAAATGCTTCTATTTTTATAATTATTTAGATATAATTTCGAACAATTATGTAGAAGATATATGTAGAAATTTAAAATGGTTGATATAAGTAAACATTTTTTCAGACAGTTATTACAATCTCACAAAATTTATTTCTAATTTAGAAATTCTTTCAGAATTTCTAATTTAGATATTACGCATTCTATTTTTGCATTTTTTAATACTATTGTATCGAGTATGTCTCTTTTTCTACTCGCATGTAAGTCTTCATTTTTTCGCTCTCAATAAAATAAAACTTCGATTTGTTTTCGAACAATCCCGCGGACGAAAAGATTTAACACAACAAAGTCCAGCAGTGAAATAATTAATTTGTCAATACGAGAAACCAATTTCGTGGTGAGTCCAAGGATAGAGAGATTCTTTTCTTTCCCGAAATTCCTCACCTCACGTCGACCTTAGGAAAGAGAAACTCATTCAGTCAGCAGGACCGAGGTAATTCGTGAGGAGAAATTACTTAACTCTCGGATGATACATAAATTAAGTCGGAATCGTAAAGGGGCCCGTACCACAGTCGCAGCCAGTTAGCGTGAGGGTGCCCCAGAGGGCAGTACCACCCCCGCCATTGCCTTCTACTGGCTTCTCTTTCTACCCCTTCCTTATTCTCCACCTACCCCTTCGGCCACGTTCCTTCTATTTCGCTCAACCCTTTACGTCGCTGCCTAATAGAATTACCCTCAGAGCTGAAGTTAGCCGGATTGAAATTGCCATGTCACATTTTTATCAAATCTCATTAATTAAGTCGTCAGTCTGATGAAACCTTTCGGACTTTCTATCGCGTACATTTAATCACGCTCGCAATTATTTTCTGAGAATGGTGAATTGAAGATGATTGAGAGAAGTCTAAGCCTAATTTCTACTGCAGCTTCGATGTTTACTTTAATAGGTGACGAAGCCACGACTTCATAATCAAATTCTGATATAGCCTTTTAACTCAACTATTCTTTCTTTCTTAATTAATAATGATGATATATTTCTGTTGATAGTTATTATAGGAGGAAGCCTACAAAATTAAAAATATGTACTTTTAGAAAACCTGAAAACATTGGAAAGTTTTCGACGTAGACAATTCGAGAAAATTCAAAGCTCAGTTTTCCAACACTCCTTATTTATTCCCGTCTAAAATCTCATTTCGACTGAAATATCTGCTTTATACCCGACGGTACGTGCATTCGCGGTATGATTTTTCATTAAAGTGTCTCCCGCAGCTGAGATATTGCCGGCACATTGAATGTAGCTACTCCCCAGGAGCGAGCGAGAGAAAAAGGGGTTGAGAGGGGAGCACACAAGAGTGCGAGCTTATAAAGCGCTTTCGCGAGCGGGAAACCGCGGGAGAACGAGTGTTAAGCGAAACGTATGCGCGCGTTTTGCAGAATATTGCGGCGGTGATGTACATCCGGTTGCGATGCTCCCATGAGTGCGATAAAGATGCCGCTGCGCGAAGTTATGCGGCGGCGAAGAGAAATAGCGGGCTCTCGCGGGTTTCGCAGGTTTCGCTTCTTCAATTCGGCATTGGCGCGCGTTTGCTCGATACACGGGATGAGACTAAAGTACTAGCTAAAATTTATTTTAGACGTGATTCATCCGAGACGTCGAAAGCGGAAGATATTAATCCTTAATGTCTTTAACACAAGAAAGGATATGTTTACTACCTGGAAAATCTGGAAAACCAGGAAAATTTTTAGATTTTTTTTATTTTTAAAAATCAACGAAATTTATTATAGGAATTTTTAAATGAAATTTTATCGGTACTTGGAAAATTTTTGGAATTTTACTTATTCAGTCTCTTTTGAAAATATTGTTTTTTTTTTTGATAATTTTTTTCTCGATAATGCAAAATGTTGACAGTATCATTATTGTAACTGTTGACACTTTTTTCACTACCCGTTGATAGAAATGGTGAATTTATTCATAAGGCATTTCTCAATTTCGATTGAAATTTGTCGTACGGATAAATTTTACTACCATTTCTATTTTCGTCAGATTACGTAGATTTAAAGCAATAGTCATCGGCTTAAGTTTACGCCTTACGGTTACTGTTACAGAAATTTTGTCTGCGGTAGCCCTAAAAGTTATCCCCTGTCGTAGCCCGATAAAAGGTATTAAATTGGAGACAAGAGGTACTAAATCGAGGCAATACCTTACGTAGGTTGGACCAGTGAAATCATCGCGTTAATGTGAATCATGGCAGAGGAAGACGATTCGTTGATCTTCTCATTACCATTCTCGTTATTGGCGACTAAAGCACCACGTCGCGACGTCCGATTTCCAATTTTCCTTGGTGGGGTCAAAAAATTAGCTTATCGCTCGCGATAATCCCGATCCCCTCGGGAACACGGCGCGTGCACGCCCGCGGATTATATACTGGAAAACATATTTCGTAATCCGCAGAGATATACGCGTCTCCGTTGAGCCATCCCCAACCTCCAAACCACCCGTCCCGGTCCGAGGGTGGCGAGTTTGCCATATCGAGAGCTACGAATTATTATTACGAAGATTCTCATGTATCTCAATGACGCATCGCTTCGCACGGGACTTAAGCTTTAATGGAGTCCCGCTCTTTTTGTCTATGATCCCCCTTTTGTAGGTCTTACCGAGGCGATGAATTTACGGCCTTCGGGGGGGTTGAGGAAAGCCGGGAGTGAGTTGTGATGAAAGATAAGTGACACGTGGACAGTGCTCGTGATATTGTGAACATTTGCAAAACCTGGGTATTTTTTATATAATATCTCGATACGATCGAGACATTGAGTTTAAATGGAGGCAATTTTACAGAACATTTTTTCGAAAGAACTTAGGATTCATGTTTTCATGTAATGTATTTGACGTCAAGTGTAATGCATGTACTTCTGTTTATTGAAGGTCGTGTATAATGAATACAATATGGAAAAGAACAATTTTGCTGAAAGATCTAAAATTTTGCTGAATTATACAGGTCTAAAAATAATTTTATTGGATTATGATATAATATGATTAATAATTATGGGGTGGAAAACTGAGTACTGTTGCTAAAATATAAATAAAAATTTTATATTCTAGCAAGTTAGCAATCAATTTGAGTTGCCAACTAAATTATTAAAAATAGCCCAAAGTCTCTCGTCTCACACCAACGCAGAATTCTCGCGGAAGATATCTACGGCTTGCGATTTCCGCTCACGAAGAGAGCTAAACGGATATCGATTATGCGCTAACGAGGCTTACGTCGGATCGTCCTGATCAAACACATTAGGTTCGACTTCCGGTGAAAGGAGGCTGCCAGAGTGGCCTCCATTGTCGGTGAACTCGATGACGACCTATTGTCGCCTCGCGCGTTTCACGACGCCGTTCGTTTGTCGAGGAAATGGGAAAGTCGAGTGGTTCTCTCGACCCTCCATTGTGTCGAGTGGGTTGCCGCAAAATAGGCACAATCATCCACGAATATTTCCTGCGAGAAGAATCGCTCACCGATGACATGGCAATGATGATTTCATATCCATCTGCTAACCTGTTTACGATGAATTTCACGCTTTGTGTTTATTTTTGCTCTATCTTCACTTTTTCCAACAACTTCAAAAACTCCAGGAAGTAAGACAAATTTTTATTTCTAGGAAGCTAATAATTCTATAGTTCTATAATTGAGAAAAGTATAAAAATATAAAATTTCGGTACTATGTTGAACTTTTCTTTATACAGTCTCTCTTATTACAAATACAGAACGGAATTGTTAACTTCCAAGATAATAAGAATTTAAGAAATTGTAAAAATGAACATTTCAATATACTTATAAACTTAAAATATACTTACAATTGTAGAAGACTTATATTAATATGCACATACCGAAAGAATGGACTTATAATACACATCTTTATGATACGTATTAATTGACGGTTTATTGTTTCTCGTACTTTACAATGTTACACTCATGTCTCCGTCACCATACCTCTCCCTCGATCCTCACGCCCCCTCGCTCGCTATATCATATCGGTGTCCCGATATTGCTTATCGATGTTCGATCCGCCGCACAATAGTCTTTTCTTTTTGTACTTTTATTGTGATTTTTTTTTTAAGTTTACTTCAAATAAATAAAGGATTTCTTAAAACAATATCCCGAGAAAATCAATTTTTTAATTGATCTAATATATAACTCCTGAAAACAAATATTACTCAGATGACATTACATTTTGTAAAAGTGCGCTCGAAATATTTCAGTGGACGCAAAACAGGCTAATGCGACCCTGTCGGTACATTTGTTCGCTTAAAGTTTAAGTTACTGTGAACTTTTAACTCGTGACGTACAATAATATGTTTGAGAGAACTTCAATGAAAAAGAGAGATCCGCAAACAACAATACAAAATTTATACTATGTAACGAGAAGCACTGTATACGAATCACGGTGCCGTGCTCGCAAACCGTTAAGGACCTCTAGACCTTCCGGAGCGGCATTACGGCCGCTGATAAAAATTGATGAAGTCACCAAATTGGCGGTACGCGATCGATCTTGAAAATTCCGAGTGGTTCTCACGCGTAGCCACGATACCATCCTGCAAGTCCATTGATTCGTGTATCATCGTAATTTCACGGCGCGTTACCTACGCGAAATAACTCGGGGGACCGGCACGATGTTTCTGCCTTCGGCTTTAAACAAGCCACGAAATTGGTTTACTTTTCGGTGCGACTCCTCACCACCCCACGATGTCACTGGAATCACGCCACCCTCGCGAGGCAGTGAAAAAAGCAGCCAGAGCCTAATTTCCTACACCTCCCTCAAGACCTTATCTCCTCCTTCAGCCTCCCCTCCCTCTCTTCTATTGCTCACCCTCCGCCTCCTTCGCAGTCCCGTTGACTTCCGCCCGGGAATTAGCCTTTTAAATTGGCTCACCTATAATCCCACGTTGCTGAGTGGCCGCAGTTTTCTCAAAATAAATGGGAGGATCTCTTCCTTTCTGTACAAAACCACCCCGAGTGCTCAAAAGAAGTAATTAGCGGACGCAGAAATCATTAAGAGGCGTCGTTAACCTTTTAACAGCGAAAAACCAACAACCATCGTAGAGAAGTAGTATAATAAATATACTTACTTATAATATAAATAGTAGGTCATTACTGCTCATATATGTCGTTAATTTGACTAAAAAAATGAAATTAAAGAATCTAGAATCTCCAGAAGTTGTATTAAATTTAACTCAAATTTAGTTTATTATTTATTAAGTACACATTAATATGGACGTTGCTTATTTTGAAACTGACCACAAAAATATATTCTCCTTTGATATCTAATAGTGCAATATTAATGAAAACATTTTAGATATAGAAATTACAATTTTATATTATTAAATAAAATATCTTCGCAGCATTTGTGCGATATAGTTGAGGATAAATAAGATTTCCTTGGATTTACTTTACACTGTCTATTTTCTCGCGATCGAAGTTCGTAGGAGATCACAAGGATAATATCCCTGTGGACGTCTTCGGCCACATGCAGAGGGTGGTCGCAATGGCGATACCGCGAGGATCAGGCAATTTGCTAATCTGGAGAGAATAGTCCCTTTTCCGAATAGCGGTATTCGTTTTACGATTATCGTAAAACAGCAGTAGGATGGATTCTTTTTCAGTGCGTATTTTTTCCCGTTTTCATTATTCGGGGAAGGATTCAAAGTTGTCCAAATCTTTGCTCTGTAAAATGATTATATTATTTAGAAAGAACGATTTAGTTAAAGTATTCAAAAATTCAGCTATTTCATAGCTATTATAATAAATGCAGATCTGAAAAAAATTTTGTTGTCAAAAAATGTAGAGGATACTTAAGCGTAATTAATAATGTTGCAAAAAGTTGTGACATTCTAATGACCAGTTTGAGCATCCTACAACGTAATTATTTTGATAGTACAATAAATTTCTTTTCAAATTTATAGTTAAATTTTTAGATATTTTAACAAAACAGTTCTTTCCGTGTCAGATCTGCAACTTTTCGCTATTGTTTGTAAAAATTATATAATTTAGTAAATATATCTTGAAACTAACTGTGTAAAAGAAATACTCGAGATTCATCGTTTGGTTTTTTTGCTGTAAAACAGGTAATGATTCTATTTCTTTATATTCCGACTAGAAGATTTTAATATATACAATTTTATTTAGAATCTGGAAATTCTTGTTCTACACTTTTCTTGATATGACAATTGACGTTGTAATATTACTGTATGAAGCATCTTCACATATAAAAGAACATGTTTATTTAATTACATTTACTGAAGATGGCCAGATTGTGGCCGAAACGTTTAATGTTTTAATTAATGTAATAATAATTAAATATCACAAACTATAACTTGTGCTGTGGTTTTTTATGCTCTTATTTTTTATATGTGTTAATATAATTTAGTCTTGTGACCTCAAATAATATTTAAATTAAGAATTTTTCTGGAATTTTTAATTGCAAGATTCAAAACAGTTAACTTTTCTACGCAACAAATAATCGTAAAACAAAACATACTGTTATTAATAGTTTGCATTATTATATATAAAAAAAAGAAAATTATAATCTTCATATGTATTATTTTTGCAGTTGTTTTTGGATATTATAATATTCATGAAAATATATTAGGTGTTGGAATTAATTCGTAGCGTTTTTTAATGAAAGAATGTTATTTATTTCACATGAGCATTAAAAAATACATTAATGAAAGTACTTCCCATCACTTGTAAAACGCTACGAATTAATTCCAACACGTAATATAATTATTAATTATGGTATGTTTTATTAATAAGGTAAGGTTCGATTCATATTTTAAAAGTAATTTATCCTTTTAGATTTTTCGTCCCACTAAATCGACTTTTCATACCACTGCGAGCGAATTTAGTCCCAGAAAATGCGTGTTTGCGACCTTGCGCCGTTCGTGCAACGACATCTTTAACGCGTAACCACTCGTGCATATGGCATCGAGGCATCGGTACGCGATAACAGCGAAGGATATCCCCGGCTTTGTATCCCCCAACTGTGTTATGGGACCCGTGGGATTTCGGCCGCAGGCTACGCAACTAGCCCGACCCTACGACCGTGGTTGCGTAGACACACGCATTACAGGCTCTTCGGGGTTGAATTTGTTGCGGCGACTTTTGCTCTTCCCGCGACAATTATCTTCCCCGAATACCGACAAGAACGAAATAAACTCGGTGGAATAGAATGAATAACAAGATGATGCACGATATGTTTTTCGAGGTAATTTCCAGTGAAGAGGATTGTGTAAATTGTACAAAGCGAGAGAAAGAGGGAGAGAGAGGAGAGAGAGAGAGAGAGAGAAATTCTGAGAAAGTGGCTTAGAACAAGCAAAAATATATTAATTATTGTAAAGACTAAATAAAAAATCCAACTTTTGAGGAGCTGAATCCTGGGCTATAACTATAGGTATACGTTGATCAGACTTTAAGGTGTTGCGTTACATCGTTAAAAGCCCGTCCGAGTGGACCCGATAGAGTAGAAGAATCACCGATGAAAAAGTAGACGCGATTATCGTTAAGTCTCGACACGCCCTGGGCATGCCGACCAAGAGAATTCAACTTGTGGAAATCCCAACAGATTGCTGCTACAGGGTTTGTCGAGCCGCAGCGGTGGCGGCGGGTCCCTTTTCATAGTGTTTCCTCATAAATAAAAATAACCATCGCACCCCCCGAGGGATACGTATACGCGATATCGCTTTCGTGTCTCCCTGGCGCGGTACAGAAATTCAGTAAGAATCGGCCCGCTGTTCTCTCCTGTTTTTTCATATATACGTCTCGATAGATTTACTTCCGATACCATGTATCCTTAGCATCGGTACCTTATTATTGACATTATAAATGTTTTTTATAATTACAGTAATTCAGAATTAAGAAGTAATTCAGAACTATAAAGACTTTACTGCTTTATTTCAATATCTTCATATAGAATAATCTAATTAAATTTTTCGTAATAGTTTAATATAACTAAAGATAAACTTGAAATATTTCAGAGTGTGTGTTAAAGATATAAATAAATTCTCTGGTAAAAAAATTCCTATATTTTATATATTTAAAATTTATTGTATTTACAAAGATTTTTCGAAAAAGTAGATACCTTTCTTAATAATTTATTGTATTTTATATTTATAAAAGTTTTTAAAAAATAAATATCTTCAATATTTTCAGTTAAATTTCCTTCAGAAATTATAAAATAAAAGATCTTAAAAATTGTAAAATATTTCAAAATTTATGTATATGAAGAAATCTAAAAGAAATCTTCTTAGCACTTTTAAGGTGTTTCAATTCGCACAAAAAATCTGAGAAATTTAATAATTATAAAAATGTACAGAAATTCTAAAAAATTCTGAGGTTGAAATCTGGAATATGAAAGTCTGAATATGAAAGTTCTAAAAAATTACATGAAAGATTTTAAGAAGACAGATTTCACCAAAGTCATATTTGATATAAAATTTGTCCTTGAGGATCGTTAGATAAAATTCTAATTCGAATTTCTAGAATTTCGTCGTACGAGGCGATAAGAAAGCTTACAAGTGGGTTAAAATGAATCTATGAAGGAAATTTCTTTGTTATACACTCAAAAAAGGATTAGTGTAGCAACTAATATACATATAGCTGTAGTAGTTAAAATAGGAACATTGTCTTTAAAATAGGAACAGTTAATGTTATTATTGCTCAAGCTAAATTTATTAGCTATTTGCACTTATGTACTGCAGTAACAAATTCTCTAGAGACATAATGTTTAGCTGAATGCTACTTTATTCTTTACTGCAGAACTTTTGGATACGTCTGATATGATTTTTTTTGGTTGCCTGTACTAATATATACTTTTAATTTCAACTAATAAAGTTTCATGCCACACAGTAAATGTTTTTTATCTGTAATAGCCAAAGCTTAGCAATGACATTATGGGGCTTATTCTGTAACTCTTAAAGACTCTTAACAATATCGTTAAATTGTCGTTGCGCAGCTTTTTTTTATTATATAAGAAAATTTGCGCAATGGCAATGTAACGATATCATTGCAGTCGTTAAGAATTACAGAAGAGGCTCCTAAAGCGCTAGCTCTTACAGCTAAGTTTAATTTAATTATTGAAATTTAACTGTTATTGCCAAATCATTTTTTCCTGCTTGAACACGTGAAATTCCACGAGCAATACATCAAAATCCTAATGTTCCAGGATTGCAACCACGCGATCTTGGCGATGGTAGTCGACATTAAATTATTCTTGCGCATTATACGTGTATAATCGGTAGGAGATAATGACGGGTATTGAAACGTAAATAGAGCGAGTCATCGTCGATCCGTCCTGCGAGTGTGGAATCGAGACTCGTTTTCCCGCAGAAATCTCGCCTCGTTACCTGTTCGCAACCCCGAAGAGAGTCCGCCAATTACGAGCACGCGAGCCGTCGGACAGTCATGCGCGAGAACTCTCGTCAAGTTCTCGCAAATGTTTGAAGCCTTGACATAAAAAAAAAAACAAAGAAACAACATCTGTAGCAAAAAGAAAGCTGCAGGAGTTCAAAGGCAGATGCGAGAGAGATTTAAAAGGGAATTTAAGAAATCTGGAAGATCTTATTGAGAGATTTGATTGAAGTGAGTAGAAAAATGGTAGAACGTATGTACAGACGTTCATTCGAGATTATTGTATTTACATGGGATATATCGGGGTTCAGTTCTCTCATCTCATAGCCTTTAAGCCCGAATTAGCGTCGATATCACGAAGGTGGCGTTTCACGCGGACCGACGCGCAAAAGGCAGGGCTTAGCACCCCCGTTCCAAGTACCCGCTAAGCTCGTTGGGGTGATTTGCTAAGCCCGCTAACAAATAGAACGATAGATGGCAACGTTCCAACCCCTGGGCATCCCCGTGCCGCGCTCCCAGATTCGCTCGGCCGAATTACACGCGGATCACAGCTTCTTGAGCTCCGATTCGACACACTTCACTTTGCTATTACCGAGATAAATTATCGTCGTTATCTCGGTAAGCAGAATCCGCTGTAGATGCATGTTGTTTCAAAATAATTCAAACAGATCGATAACCTTGTTCTTCCTTGTACATAAATCTCTTTGAATGTAAGCATGACATATAAATAATTTTTATTTTATTTGGAAAATTTACTTGAACATAAAATATATATACATATTCAAAGATTTGAAAATCTCTCAATGTTGAAAAAAGAGAAAGACAGAGAAAAGCAGTAAAATTGGATTTATAAATCGATGGCTTATAGCATCGGCTAGAGGAAATATAAAAATCGACGGAAAGAAGGAAGAGAGGGTGGAAGAGAACACGTTCGCATGTGCGAGAGAAGAAAAGAAAAAGAGAGAAATTTATTTTACTCTGGGGTAGAATCCCTTAGAAACATACGGAGAAAAATTACAAATTTTTTTTCTTATACGAGCGTCCCACAACTGCAATATGATATTTTAATAGTGTATTTTAAAGATTGATCGATAAAAAAAGTATAAAAACGTTACAGTAGTTATAAGTGATTTAAGTATATAATATTCGAAGTTAACTGATCTTTTTAATTCACTAAAAACTTTAAGCAAATAAATTATCACAAAAATAAAAAAAATTATAAAGCAAATATTTCATTAATTAAAATTTAAATTATCAGTATGAATGACATAATTATAAATATTTCAAACATAATACAAATATTTCAAACTCTTATTTTTTAGAAATAAGAAACATAAAACTAATATGAAAAATAGAAACGATATCAATAATACTCCGATATTAATATAAACGATATTAATATAATATTAATAAGGATCGCGTAAATAAATAAAAATGCATTATATGTATAAAGAGACAGTGGAGAGACAGAGAGAAGAGAAGAGAAGAGGAGAAAGAGAGAGAGAGAGAGAGAGAGAGAGAGAGAGAGAGTGTAGGAGGTAGACACAATTGGGGTGGCTTAAAAAAAAATGTTGCCATGCCTGTTACATGAAAAATCAAGAAGGACCAACAAATGAAGGATGGGCGGTGTGGCATGGGGATGGCCCGAATTTCCACTCTCGCGACAATCGAGCTCGTATATTCCGATTAGAGGGTGGCATTCACTTATAAGCCATATCATAACACTTGTCCGCGGCGCGTTACGATCCCTCGTAGGTACGGAAGAGGAGGGGAGGTTGGGGACGGTTTGCCCAGAGAGGCGAGCGACAGGGGGGGGGAGGAGGGGGATAGCTGGCTTTTCCTCCGCCAGGCTTGCCTCTGGGGGACAGATTTACGGCCACCTTGGGTACTGATTCACCGGTCGCCGCCACCGCCGCCAGGAGGTTGCTCCTGTCCGAATGGACCGGCGCCACCCCGGGTGCGCGCGAGCGCGAAACAACCCCGGGCGACACCACATGTTCGTTCGTTCGAGGGCGGTCTCGCGAGTTGTAATGGCTTGCTAGCCACCCTGAATTTCGAGCTTGTGATTATTACTTTATGAGCAACGAGAGCGCTGAGATTGTATCGCTCGAAACGCGCCCGGAATTTCGCGGAGCGGCGAGCGATTATTCCAGGAGATGCCGATGTTATTTTGCCGGAGGGAGGAGAATTGATAAAACTCTCGTTTTAATAAAACCAATAGTGTATCAAATACGCATTGATATACACGCAATCGGATATACCGTCAGATACAAACAACAGTAATTATCAATGACTAATAAACGATAACAGTTAATAATAGGTTGTGCTGGATTAATAATTGGTTCGTATAATTAAAAATAAGTGAAGTTAGCAATATATGTTAAGTAAAAGGATAATAAAAATGCAACCGTTACAAGTTATTTCTTCATCTTGACATAACATATATTCATTATTTGTCATTAACTCAATCTTATATCTCATGTTTGTTGAAACAGTTTTAACAGCAATATATAATTATAGAGGAAAGGAGAAAAGGAATTATGAAATAGATGAGGAGTTATGGAATACCACAATAACTTAGATAATTTGCAGTGCATTTTGGGAGCAACCGTCAAAATTACATTTTCGAAATTTGCTTATGTTATAACATGGCCACTTTATTAGCCATGGTTATTAGTGCTTGTTACGTTTTCATGAAGACTGCATTTTAGTTTTGCAGGTGGCGGATAATTTTATAGGTGTATACTTTTTTCGTAATTTTGAGAAGTATTAATTTTGTAACTTCAGTCTAGTTTAGAAATCTTGAATGTAATTTTCAAGTGATATAATTAAATTGATTTGGTATCGAAACGTGTATCTAAAAAACATTGTAACATATAAAATTATATATTTATATCAGTTGGTATTTTATACCTCCTTGCTATTTCATAACCCTTACCTTTTTTCATTTTCAATTTTTTGTAAATTATATTTACTCTGTATACCCAAAGAACTTCTATCCATAGCATAATTGCAGATATCACTCTATGACTTGATTTTAAATTTTCTAATAAACTTATTGTTAAATTTAACTGTAATAATGTATAAAATTATATTCTTTTCATTTTGATTAATATTATTAAATTGGTGATTTTGTAGTGACCACTTTTAGAATTACAAAATCAAGTTAATGATTAATCATAGCTAGAAGAAGTTATTTTTACATTATTATCAGATTAAGTGAGGCCTAAACGACAAGTTAATCAGAAAATGAAAAACTATGTCCACAACTATAATAACTTTCTGAGTTATTCCAACACTCTAAAAAAAAAATATCAATGTGGATCGATTTAAAATCCATGGTATTAATCCATACCATGCATGATGATGAAAATTATATAGATACCGCATGTGATGTTAAATTCGCATCGATATTTTTTAGAGTAAAAAAAAAACAAAAGGTTATATTCTATAATCCATTAATTCTTTTTCTCTACCTTCTTATGTTTATTATTTTAATTTGACATTTCGTTTCCATCGTACATATGTTGTCGCATATCTTTATTTTCAAAGAATCCTTTCCAAAATACAATGAATCTCTCTCTCGATTTTCCTCCCGATCTCTTAGGTTTTTTCTCTTGTCTCTTCCTGCCTTTCGCCATGCCTCGTTTTTTTAAAACTGGCGCGGCGGGCCGCTTTCACCTTTTATGGGCGAATTTGTAACTTTAAATTGACGGGCTCGCGCGCCGCGCCGCGATGCTTCGACGCCGGTCACCTTTTAGCGCGGCTCGCGCACCGTGAAATTTTGTGGTCTTTTTTATTGTCCGCTTTACGACGCCCGTTACGCAGCAAAAAGAGAGAGAGAGGGAGGGAGGGGGGAGGGAGAAAAAGAGACAAAAAAGAAAGATGATAAAAGCTTCCCCCGATCGCCATTAAGACGATCATCGTTGGAACCTCGCGAAATTTAGAACCACAGAATATCGGAAAGCATCGACCATTAATCACATGTTTTATCGTTTATTATACGCTTTTTTTCTCTAAAATAATTACGAAAACACTCGGATAAATTATATACGAAATCACACTTCCATTATATTTCATTATATGCTAATGTGTTGTAATATTACTATAGTAATAACAGTCAAGTCACCCTTTATATGGTAATATATGCGGTATCATATGAATCACATTAAATAGGAAACTTTTGGTATAATTTGGCACCAAACGCATGACAAGGACGTTTGCCAAAATGCTTAAAAATATTGGTGAGGGAATACGTGAGAATATACCTATTTACGCGATCGAAGTTCTTTTTCCAAGACATTCATTATTGAAAAAAAAAAATGAATTTTATTCCTGAGTATTTGTTGGACACATTAATTTATTAGCGTCTAGTCACTTGAAATGAATTTTTATATTCCGCCGGCATAAATTAATATATAATATTGCTTTATAGATATTATTTAACATATTTTTCTCTCTTTTAATAACTATTCTTTGTAAATCTTTAAATATACAATTTTATTGAAAACCTGCAAGAAGAAAGCATTATGTTAACTAAAATTTTTATTTTTTTTTTAGACATTGTTATAATACGCTAATTAACGTGCCGTTAATATTTGAGGAATAAACTTATAAAAAACGTTTTATGACTATTTGCTGACTATCAGAGGGGATAAGAATAGTTTCGGTCGATTTTTACAGATACTTTACAGCAATCCGTTTTAATCCAATTATTCCATTTTTTATCCAAATTGTTTCTATTTACGTGTCGCCATACTTACGTTTTTATTCAACGTGTCGCTTATGACACATTCTCTCTTATGACGTCACGATTCAATATGGCTGAGGTGAGTACTCAGGAGTCTTAATAATAATAATTTTAATTGGGATGTGATAATAGATGATACTTTATATATGTTAAAAAAATCAGGTCACAACTTCTGTGTTAAAGGAAGTTTCATCCACTGGCTTTTCTGCCGAAGGATATCGACTCCGCAACGTGAAAACACCACGCGCAAAACACAGCGTGCTTTCTTGAGACGTTATTTGAGCGGCGCAAATCAGCCCGTTCAATTAAAACCTCCTTGCCCACGGCCGTCAGGCGATCTCTTAACGCACGTAATGTCTTCATCCCGTGATCGTTACGCTAACGCATAACGAACCGCGTGTACAACATCCCGACAGCGTCCATCCTCCCTCTTCGATCTTCCCACTTTCCGGCCGATTCTCCTTCGACCATTCAGTTGGGCGTAATTAAAGATAGCATCGAAGAAACCGCATCTGTCCACGGTCCATCCGTGAAAAACTGGATCGCAAAAATTATCGCGTGAGGATTATCTGCGAGACTTTAAAGGACAATTTCCATCGACAGGACTTATGTTTTCAAGCAGTGTATACAGAGAGAAAGATTTATTTCGACTCGAAATTCCTAATTACTTTTATTTTATTAAAACAATTTAATTTTGAATAAAAATTATTTTGAGTATTAGAGTAAATACGTCTCACGAACAGAAAGCTATGTTTTTTAATATAAATATAGTGCTATGCTCAATAAGACAACTACGTTAAAATATTTGAGCTTTTTCATTTTGAGGACCATATTTTATAGTGAAATACGATCGAGTGGAAACACCTACATTTTTAAACCGTGGTTAAATCATATGCGTATTTTTCTATCCTACAGCTGTAAAAAGATAAAAGATACTTTTGTTGGAAGATGTACACCGCGGGGCCTGTTGAGGCAGAGGGTCTTAAGCTCGAGTTTCATTAGTTTCTACATAGACAGGCTCTCGAAACCTGCTGTTGATCCTGATGCGAGAGCTGGAGATCGTCCTTAAAATCTGAGTATAACAAGAGAGGAAAGAAGGGGCCTTCCAGGAAGGAAATAGAGTGGAGTGGAAGGAACAACGAGAGATTGCGCGCTGCGCGCGTAACCATAAAAGCTACCGTAGTGGTGTCGAGATGTATAACGTTTAACATTTAAGCCCTTAGAAGGTTGTAAGGTTGGCTCCCTGTAATTATCGCTGAGGCGCGGCGCCTTGAGGTCTTCATTATGACGCGAGTATCCTTGTTATTTTTCTGTACCGAAGCGTGCACGTATATATATGTAAGCGTACACGTCCGCTTGCCGCGAAGAGCTTGTGCGGAAAAAAAGGGTTCAGCTCGGCGTCGTAAAAAGATGGCCGGTCAGAACCGGGCATTCATATAGCATCCGCATAATTGAGGATTTTGCACCAGAAAAGGAGCAAGATATAAAGCGGAGACAACAGCGGGCTTCTTTAAGTTCGATCAAACAATTTTAATATTACTTTTTATTTTGTAAAATTTAGATTTAAAAAATTTTTTTTAATTCCATGCAGAAATACCAGATTAAGAAATTGACAAATTCGATAGAATCTGGAAGGTGCAAATAAACACGAAAAAACTTATTAAATTCTAATGTTAAACTTTTTTTAAAATTTAATGATCTCTTAACTGACGTATAATGTTGTTCTAAACTTTGTGTTAATTTTCAATCCTTTCAGTCCTCATCTATTTAATAAGTATTGAGTAACTTGTCTTGATAATAAAGAACACACACATTTTAAAGATTTTTTTAAATTGAAAAGAAATTACCGTAGCGATATGGTCGGTTTCACATTGCTGTTGCCATGAAAACGCTTAAATATGGCAATAAAATCTATGCGGCACTGCAAAGCAAACGATGGAATGGAGAGAGATAAAGAGAAAAGGGGGAGAGAGAGAGAGAGAGAGAGAGAGAGAGAGAGAGAGAGAGAGAGAGTGGAAAGAACAAGAGCGCGATTTCTTGCAGTCGTTTATTTTAATTTGTCCTCTTTGTTTTGTTCAAATATGTCGCTTTCATTCCTCCTCGATTTTTTCGATCCACCAATCGTTAGACGTTCTAATTGTACAACTATTTATTGTTATAATCTACAGACGAAAACTTGTGTTCACAGTACACGTTAATTCCTTATGTTAATTCCTTACGAGGATAATAACGACAAAACAAGCACATGGCACACGGCAATGTTGAACACACATTTAGAATACTAAATACCACTCAGAAAAGATTCTCAACTTCCTTTTCTTATCAATATTAAATAAATCAAACGTTACATCCGAACATTGTATCAATTAAAAAAAATATTTCTCACGCGCGTGATGATATGAAAGTTTCATTATACGTAAAGAAAAATTTTACGACGCCGAGGTCAATTAAAGACTGATTAGTTGAAGGCACGGTATCCAACAGTGATATCAATTCGAACACGTGACTCACTTCGCGGGATTCGCAAGCGCGAGTCTCGGCGTCGAGAGATGAAGATAAGTCGATCCTCGGTCGGTTGAGATGAAAGCATCGCGTTCCGGGGCGTCCGACACCTTGTTAAACGAGTCGGAGCACGCGGCGCCCCTCAGAGAAAACGACTATTTGTTAGAAGCGTTCTTTCTACCGCGGACTTGTCCCTTACAATGATGCTAATAACCACGGATCTCTTAGATTTAACAAAATCGAACAAGTCAATCACGTGTTGTTCGACCTGCAACTATAAGTGCACTTTAAAAAAAACAATAATGATAACAAATATAAAGGTGACAAGTTTAATTTATCACACCAGACAGCGTATAAATTAATAATAGAAAAATTCTCGTATATATAAAATAATACGTAAAAATAAAATAAGGCTTGGAAACGTATTATCTTATATATTTAATAATAAATAAATTTTAGTAATTTATAATTAATTTTTGCTCGTTTCTAAATCTTTCACTCTTATTTTTTATTAATAATTATTTTTACTAAAAAAAAGCTATATATATATATATACATAAATTGATTCATTGTTCATCTCTGTGTTCAGTGATTAATTATATAAATATATCCTAATACAAGAAAGTTGGTGAAATAGATAGAAATGTAGATATATATCAACTGAAATCAGGGTTAAAACGAAGAGGGAACGAATTTCGGGATTTCGAGACCGCCCTATCACAGCATTCGAAGGATCCGGTGGCGCAGGAGGAATTCGAACGCTCTCGGTGTTGCCATGGCAATTAATTACCTTCATCCCTCCTAGGCCGTAGGTGTGATTATAACGGGTGTGCCAATCGGAAGATATCGGGAATCCGTCTGTTCTGGGGAACGCGCAATAAATACGATAATTACGTAGAGATTATCGCCCAATGCAAATTAGCTCGTTTCGTGTGACGATAAGTTCGGCACGCATCTGAATTTACTACCGAATTCATTTCCGTATAATATACGATTTGTTTTTAATCATATTCTGCGTTATTTTTCTAAATGTATAATTTATAAATGTATAGTTATCGCAATAACATAAATAAATTGCAATTAGATACAATATTAATTACAGAAATTCATCAATTTTATTTTTCTAATCTTTTAAAATATATTAGGTATATAGAAGTTTTAGTACTTTTTTTCAATTGGTATAATTATTTTAAATTCAAATAATTTATCATCTTTCCATATATTTGTAAGAATTATAAAAAATTATCTGAAACGCTATATTTTATCAAAAATTAAAAAGTAATGAGGAATGGATTAATGAGGATGAAGCACTGTAAACGTTATATTATATTTTATATGTATAATTCTATTTATTTTGGATGTTTCGAGTCATCTTCAGCAAAAATCTATAGTGGAAATTACAATATATTACGTTGAATTCTTAATGAGAGAATGCTAAAACTTCTACATATCCTTAATATTTATGAAAGATAAACTATTGCAATAAGTTAAGGAAAAAAAAATGACAATATGTGTTTGTGTGTGTGTGTGTGTGTGTGTGTGTGTGTGTATTCTGTAATTTATTTAACACATTTCTAATTTATGTAAGAATAAAAAAATGAAACGTATAATAATATAACGAAATACTTGTTTGCGTGACGTCAACAAATTGAACTTCTCTTTCCGTAAGAGAACTATTTAGGGTTGAAAGGACTATTTCCTTGGTCGACGACAATAGCTCTGGCAAACCGAAAATTAGGCGAAGGGACAGAAGCGAAAATGGTAAGAGGAATAGCTAGTATTCTGGTTGGACGTCGCTATCAGTTGCACTATTATCTGAACGTATCTTTCTTGTAGCTTCATGTCTTTATGAATTCACCAGTTCAAAACAGACAAATTCAGAGCAAGATAAAGATAAAGAAAGGAAGAAAAAAGATTATTTATTTTCGATTGAGATCACAGTGTTATAAAAACATCGTAAAAAATACATAATTGATAATTGTAAATGTTTGTCATAGCCTTTAATTAAATTATCATAAATACAAATAATTAATTTTGCATTTTCATTTATAAATTGAAATATTCTCTCTCTCTCTCTCTCTCTCTCTCTCTCTCTCTCTCTCTCTTTCTCTTTCTCTTTCAAATTTTCTAAATTAAATTTATCCAACAAATTAATCTGAAATTCAAGGATTCAAAATATTCTTGAAACGCAAAATAGGAACAATAAACTTATATTTATATGTAGTATCACAAAAATGTAGTATCACAAAATAATAAATTCGTAAGAAAAAAAGGGACGGAATGCAAAATTAACGCAATGAGAAAATCGAACATGCAAATAATAAGAAATTAAGTGTATTCACTATTTTGCAGATAATCTTTGTAATATCTTATAGTCTTTCTTTAGTGTTTAATGTAATAATAAATTGTCCGCTTTACATTCAAGTGCTCTATATTTAAGCTTTCTTCAAGTTCGTTTCCTACGAAATATGACGAAAAGGAAAGGATGGTTATGGCGTCTACAGCATGTACGAAACCTTGAAGAATTGTGCGTAAGCATCACGCAGGAAGCAGGAGTGCCACCCGTGAATATTAGTACACTGTTCGCGTGTGCCATCTTTCTGTTCTTCAGCGCGCGAAAGATTTAAATTTTATGATAATAATTTTTCTAAATCTCAAAGCATTACTTAAGACGAAATAAAAACGAACTGTGAATATCGGTCTTAAATTTCTCAATGCTCGGTGATTATTTATGCGATTATCTATGCGAATTTATAGTATTTCGCATGAGTTCAATGTAATAAGAAAAAACAAAATATTATTTTATTATAAATAGCTTTACTGGCTAATAATACTTGAAATCGAATTTCACATTATTCTTTGAATTATTAAAAATTTTGATTGTACTATATCAGCTAGAAATATCACCCAAAAATCAGCCAAAAAAGTTAATATCAGCTAACAAATTTTGATTGTGAGTACGCTTTGAAACCAGCTATAAGAAGCAAAATAACAAATAATTTACTATGAAATGATTTATATAGTGCAATGACTGTTTTTTTTTGCAATTTTAAATAAATAACTTTTAAACGAGTGGATTCAAATAAACGTTTGTACGTATATTTTTTAATTAGAATTAGAATTTTATTAATTATTATTTTATATCTGTAAAAATTTGATTTTAATTCGCAATGTTATTTAATATATAAAAATGTAGGCAAAGAATTAATAACTTTTAAAATTTTTAACCAATGAGAAAATTGTGCATAAATTTTACATAGATACTTATACGCGTAATAATTGAACAATCTATGAAATTTTTATATTTTTAATAGTATTTTAAAAAGTGACATATTCATTCTTAATTTGAATAATATGTGAATTATGAAAAAGTGACTTATAAATAAGAGATAATCGTAGTATAGCGACTGTTTGTTAATAAAATTTATTTTGTTATTTTGCGGAACGAATATAATAATCTTTCGCAAGATTGACAGATCAGGAATATAATTGCATGGGCAACATACTCAATTGTATATTTAATAATCAATCTTAACCATTAACTTGGCTCGTGGAGCATTGTGATATCATCGTAAAATCATCAATATTATTTTCACGTAACTTTGCAAACATGAAACAAGTCGTCTCTGAGTTGATTATCAACGTCGTAGTTAATTATTAAGTCATTACCTGCAATCACTTCGACATTAATATTATTTCGATATGTTGACCGTGTAACGTTGATTCGGCGTGCGTATGTTGACTATTATTATGTTATCCGCGTATTTATTCGCGATATAGTTATATTTCGCTGAATAAATTTATCTCTACGTGCAATTTGCCGAGCAGCAACCGTATTTTCGGATATCACACGCCCCGGATATATTTAGTCTTAATTTTCATATACGTAAATTTATTCGAATATTCGTGATACGAAACAGTAAACACTTTAATAAAACATACTATAGGAATATTATCAATTTGAAGTGCGGAAGGTATTATGTATGTACTACATAAAGTACAACTAGAAGCAAAAGCATTTTGCCGCAGTACTTTGACGCGATAGCGCGTGAAGTTGGCCGTGCAATCTTCGAATCTCACCGTCCGTTCTGCTAATTTGCCAGATGTCGCGAGTCTCAAAAGGATCTTAACCTTTTTCGCGCTTCTTTTATTATGATTAAATGTATGCATATATAATTACTATTAGAAGTAGAACTATATAAAGTACCGTGGAATCATAATTAACCATCTTTTCTTTGAATGAGTATTGTGTGAATTACCATGGAAGAGCAGTGATGAAGGAAATTAGGTAGAGGATCTGCGCATCGGTGAGTCATTTCTTATTTTAATTCGAAGAGTAATGAAATTGTTATGTATAACTACAAAATAATAACATCTCACAGATTGCCACGTTTGTGTATACAAATCTGTCCGTTACAATTGCTAGTTACGAAAATTCTACCGCTAATAATTATCGTGACATGCCGAGGAAAGGTTTGTTTGACGCGCGTAATGTTCATCTGCATCTTTCTCTTTCTCGCAATCGGCAATCAGCACAGTTCGTTCACGTAGTTGCAGCGCGGCATAAAATCATAATCCAATTTGTCCGAGAAGACCGCGATGGATGCGGGTAGGTCAATGAAGTCGTCGCACCTCCAGCCGGACCGAACGTTTAATCATCATAAATTTTGCGAGAAACCGCAAACCGGCTTCTCCCCGCAGTGCGAAGGAACGGATGCGATACGCGCCACAGCCACCTGCGAGGATCTCTCGAGACTTGCATGAACTTTCAGGTATTAAGATCCAAAAGCTGGAACAGGAACACTCTCTAATACATAGAATATGTTTTCTGTGTAGTTCCCATTTAAATAGTAGCGTCTTATACCGAGTAAATTTTTCTTTAAGAATAAAATATATAATATCCACTTTTACAAGCAAAATTCTACATCCTACTTCTTCATAGAAACAAAAATGCTCTTTTGGAAATAAACTATCGTTCTTCTTAAATAAGTCAATATTATTGAAAGCTAAATATTTTGGGTTAAATTAAAGGTTACGTTTTACGAGAGCAAAGGAATATCTTTACATTAAAAGCCATACAATATAAAAATGTTGAATTGCAACATTGCAACCCAAATAGCATACAGCGTTTACAAAGCGCTAAAAAAACGCATATAATGGCTTTTTTAGCGCTTTGCAAGCGTTGCTATGCTACTGGGAAATATTGCATCAACATTATGAAATATTAATTCAACTTCAAAAAAATCACGCTACAACCAAAAGACGCCCATCAATACATTTTTTTTTTAATTATAAGACTATAGTACGATTATGATTTGCATCAACGGTTATGGTAAAAATATCCTTACAGTTATCACAACCAAATGTATTAATAGGCGAAAGTCATTATTTCCGATTATGGCAACCGTAACATTCTTTTTATATGTATACGTCTATAGTATTTTGATGCTTCAGTTTAACAAAAGAAATATTAGTTTATTGAAAATGTAATATATTATACAGAGACTTATGTGATCTTGCCAGTTTGTTTATTCTCTGTTCTTCAATTTCCTTATCGTTATGTCAAACGCAACTTGTTGCGATTTTATACAAAGCGTGTTCCGCCTATTGTGCACGTAAAAGCTCATTGACTTTATTGGAACGCGTTCTCCGAAGCGTTTCGCCATCGCCATGGTGGTGTCATAAATTTCGCGGGCTACTGCGACGAATTATTTACGGCGCGCGATGGCGGCGAGTTCCGCGGGACGATTTCTCGAAAGAGAGTCGCCCGTCCGAGGGATTGGAGTCGAGGCCCCGGTATCAATCTAAATTACAAATTCCATCGAACAATGGCGTGAGTGGAGGGAGGACCTCCGGCCGTTAATGCGAGCGGCCGAGAGAGAGATTGTGCTCGAGCTGGCCGAGTGTGGAGCGCATTAACTTAATTTATTTGCCCTTTATTCGGCCGTCAGTCGCGCCGCCAGACGTCGACTGACGGTGCCACTTAACACGAGAACGACTCAGACTTTGTGAACTATTCAGAAGAATAGTTATATTTACGAGTGCGAGTGGTGCGAATTGTGCTGGACGCGTAACTTAAAACCGTTGAAATTATTGATTGAAATTAATTTCTATTAAAAAATAACATAATATGATGTTTGAAATGAATTTAGATTAAGAATTTCTCCAAAAGATCAATTTTAATTGTGTTTATACATTGAAAGATTATTTTCGTCATTCGAAAAAGCCGTTGCAGAATTAAATAAAATTATATTTAAAGTTTGTACTATGATTTGATATTATAAAATAATTAAAGTTACAATACTATAAATGGTACGATGAAAATCATTTTAAAATATAGACAGCGATAAGCGCGAAAATAAAGTTTACCAAAAGAAATCGAGAAAACAAAAAAAGTTTGGCTGTATATAATCCTCGAAAACATAGAGCCGATGGGGCAATAAATTCTATACACGACAAAGTTCACGGTAACCGCGATAGACCGACCCTAAGTACGGGGTTGTAGTTCGAACCGAGTACGTATTAAGTTTTCGGGGGATGTAAAGCGTGATCGTAACAAGGGGTGATTTTCCTATGATTTCAGGACGAGACTAACACCAGCAACCATCAGGACGCGTCCGTGAAACGGGGTGGTTTCAACTGTTATTGCGCCCCACCGACAAAAATTATATTTGGATTACAAGCATTATCACCCCAAACTAAACTTGACTTTTATGACAGCGGAATCGTTTCGGGGGTTTGCGCTCTGCCGATTTGCTATTCATTCAATCGGAAATTAGACCAATGATTGTCACAGATTTTCGTAAACGATATTATATATTTGGATCTTTCCTATAACAAGTTATTTATTAATAATTTTTGAATTATTAATAAATAACGAAGTTTTTTTATGATAACTCTCTATAACAATGAATTTAAAATGACAACAAATTTATATCTGTATCTAAACTATTTTGGAATTCCTATCATAATTTACTTCATAAACTTTATTTGAAAAATAATATTTTTAAATTAATGTAACTAAGGAATTGTATAATTTTTTTTTACACAATATTATTCCTCTAATTATTCTGGATATGACAGTATTAAAATATAGATATTAGAAAAAACCAATAGTTTACAAAATATTTTATACTTTATTCTGACATATATTGATATAAAATCAGTTAAATAATTTATAAACCATTACTCTTTTTATAATTCTATCTTAATATTTTGATTTTGATGAACAGAATAATGAGATAAATCAATTGATGTAAAGAAAACACATAATTGCTTATTTAAAAAATAACACATTTTGCATATTTTTTTTAAAACAATTATGTGTTTTCTTTACATCAATTTTTTCATTTCATTATTCTGTTGATAAAAGTATTAAGATATATAAAAAAATTAATAATTTATGAAATATTTAACATTTTATGTCAATAGCAATAATCTGTCTAATTGAAAAAAATATAGTTTGAACTAATAAAAAACGGAAAAACAAAAAAGATTCAGTTCTTCTGATGAAATAAAACAATTAGATAAATTGTTGAAAATATCTGTCTTTCACCGTGATATATCATTTTCTTCTCAAAGAGTGACGTACACGTTCAACATTGTGTATGATCGTGCGAATGGTAACTCACGTCAAGCAATATGTATTTATGCAAAAAGATATTCCTACCGCAATTTACCATGCCAAATATTTAGGAACATTTAGCTATATTTTGGAAACTAAGCCGTTTAGGACACATATTTTATAAACTTTTTACTTGGAAGTTGGAATAAATCAAAGATTGTCCCTTTGAGTATGGCAATATACTTAAGGAATAGCCTATATATATGTATATCCAATTCTGTAAACTGCATGCCAATTTCATTTTTAATTCTGATAAGGCGCAATCAAATTAATAAACTGAAAGTGAGATAGTAAAATATCTGAAATTAAATTAACCAACAGTTTAATAATATTAATGCTAACGAGCATTTTAAAACATTATAAAGAATTTATAGCGAAAAAAAATTAATTTGATATTAATTATCTACAGATCTCCTGAGGATACGCCAGTAAAAATGATTCTGCGACACTCATACTGATGACGCGTTCACTTAATACCGAATGTCGATTAGGTTCGCGATTTCCATCCTTCGCGCGAATTCATTTCCCTATTATTTCGCGACGTCGCCCAGGTGATATATGAATTGTTTGGTACGAGAACGCACGCGCGAATTGTCCTAAATATCCATCGAGCCTCTCCTCGGGGTGTTGAAGCGAGTCGCGTGCCGGGCATCCATCATCCCTTTAAAAGGGCCGCCGAAGGGAGGGAAAGCCGGTCCGCTAAACGTTGTCAAAACGTTGACGAAGTCACGTGCGAGGTCGAAGAAACGCCCGTTGATCGACGAGCGCGCCTTCGGAAATTTTGCCTTGCGATTTATCCTCTCTTCTCGAGGATGCATCGTGTTCTTCTAAAATTTCCGTTCGAAGGACGAGGGTATTGTGAGAATGGAGACTTATATATAATAGGTATAATAGAGATACTGATACAGTGTGATTATTGATATCTTTTGAAATTTAAAATAATAACACTAATTTTCAAAGTTTTTTGTTTTTCAACACCTGAATGATTGTTATTTATTTTTTAACTGCGGAAAAGAAATATAAGGTCAAAAAGATTGCATCGTGCATAGATTTTGAGAAATCAATGATTTTATATTTTTGAAAAACTACAAATTTAAATAATTTACATTTTTTTCAAAAATTTTTGACTTTTTTATATTTTATGGAATTTTTGACTTTTTTATATTTTATATTTTATGAAATATAAAAAAGTCAAAAATTTTTTCTTTTATTCTACAAAGTAAAATACAAAAGAATTAAGAAAGAGATTATAAATTACTTGAATTTATAAAATTTTTCAAAATTAAAATCCTTGTTAGAAAAATTATTATCATAAAATTTAAATCTCTTGCGCGCTGAAGAGCAGGAAGATGGCGATTGGTACACGCGAACAGTGCGCTGATATTCACGGGTGGCACTCTTGCCCCCTGTGTGATGCTCTCGTCGCGTTGTTTTTGGTATTCTTCTTGGATGTTCCTTCTCTCGTAGAACGGTCGCTCGAATCTGTATGCCTTTCTTTCAGAAAGAAGTATTTGCGATTAATTCGATTAATTTATTCTTAGTTTCATTCTTACTGGCCTGACTTAAAAATTTGCGCATAATTCTTCAAGATCTCGTACATGCTGTAGAAGGACGCCATAACCATCCTTTCCTTTTCATCATATTTTGTAGGAAACGAACTTGAAGAAAGCTTAAATATAGAGCACTTGGATGTAAGGCAATTTACTATTATGTTAAACACTAAAAAAAGACTATAAGATATTACAAAGGTTATTTGCAAAATAGTGAGTACACTTAATTTCCATTTTATTATTTGCATGTTTGGTTTTCTCATTGCGTTAATTTTGCGTTTCGTCTCTTTTTTTCTTGCGAATTTATTATGTTCTTGTGATACTACATAAATCTAAGTTTATTGTTCCTATTTTGCGTTTCAAGAATTTAATTGTATCACACAATTCGTTTAGTAGTATTACAAAGAATTATTTATGAAGTTAATTAATAATTTTGATGAATCAAAGTTTGTAATACTTTAATATTACTTATATCTATTTAATAGATTTAAAACGAAATATCCTTAGATTCCTTATCTTACATCAATAATTTAAGTATTCCCTTTATTTTATCAGGTCATTAATTAAACAAAAAAAACTATATGTTTTATTATTTAATACTCATTCAAAGTAACAATTTTGATTTGTTGCGTATACTCTTTAAAAAATTTGTAATTTTATATTGTATTTAGCTTATATTGTACGAACTTGTTTTCCGAATTAAATAGTTGACTCCTCGCTTCACTAGATTTTTTTCGTCCAATACGTTTCAATATTTTTTACTTATTCAACCAATAAAAAGTAGAATTTTATTTAACAGGCCTTGATTTCTTAAAATAAATTTTACATCAGTGTAACTTCTTGACATTAAAAAATATTATTAATGTGTCTTATTATTTTAATATGAAAGATAAAAAGGCTCAATAATAATAAATAAAGTCAAAATTATAAAAAGGGTTATAAGCCAGAGTTACAAAACAAGGAAAAATAAATTATAAAAATATAAATATTACAGTACAAATGTTTCGACACCTATCGGATCATTTTCAATGTTAACAAATTTTTATAAATCTATCGCTTAATACATGTATCCAAAAAATATATAAATACGTGTTAAAATCTGAAATGCTTGTCAACAATGATGTAGTCTTTTAGTTTTTCTTAAAAATGTGGACCTCACGAATAGTAAGGGCATTTTTTTCTTTATGTTTTTGTAAAAATTATCCTGTTATATCATGTTATCTCAAGATAAAATTCTCATTGTCGTCTTATATTGAAAATATTCACAGCAAAGTAGAAGTAACTATAAGAAGATCTATAAAGAGATCGCAAGAAGTAACCGTAACAGTTTAAGTTCACAAAATTATGTAATTGTGCAATGAAATTAGCAATATATTGTATGAAAACCTTTTTATGAACACTTTAAATTTCAGTGAAAGTAAAAAAAATAATGATAGTCGCTTATGGATTCCCATCTTATAATTGAGCAAATTGCAATCAGAAAAAAGATGTGCAAAGACTATGTAGCTCAACCAAGAAAATGTAACTAAACAGTGTACCGCAACACAACAATAAAAGAAGACTAATAGAACAGGAAGGAGAATAAGAATAAACAATTAGAGGGGAAAAGAGACTGTATGATGTTAAAATATAATTCTAGCAATGAATCCGTATCATTTTGCTTATTAATTCCATATTTTTGCCTTTTGATATGTACCATATCTGAAATTAAGCTCTTATTATAGTTCTATATCTAAAATTTTTACGTTATCCCATTTAAATTTATGACCCTCCTCTATATGATGATTAGAGATAACCGATGGAGATTTAGTTATTTTGTTAACGTCGGAAACATGCTCATGTAGTCGCGTCTTCAACTGCCTCTTAGTTTGGCCTACTATAACTAACATCACAATCACCACGTGAAATTTTGTAGACAACATTTTGATTGTGTAAAGGTTTCACGACAGTGGAACAGTGTCTGACGACACTATCAGATGCCAACTCTATAGGAACATTAGTAAACAGAGAAACCACATCAAGAGAAACCAAAATGTAATTAGGTTCAATACTAACGTTCTTTAATTTATTAACAAAATCATAACTATTTCTTATATGACTAGGAGCTTCTGGTATGGTATCATTAATAACTTTATGTAAATATAATGATAAATTATATAAAGGACTATTTATGGATGATACAATTATTTTAAGTGAATACCCCAGTTATGGATCTTTGTCAAATCGTATGCTCTAGGTGTGTTGTCATCGTTTTAACAACCTTCGATATGTGTAGTCATCGATGTAATCCCTGTCCTTCCATCTGACAAGTAAACTCCGTAAATCGCCTTATTATTTTAATATATCATTTAAAATCATGCACAATAAAAGAGGCTTTATATCATTTATTTTTAAATATTATAAAAAAATTTTTAATTTCTTTGTATATTACATGTATTAACTGCAATTTGCGTTATTACATAGGAAATTTAAAGCAGTTTCTTGAAGGGTAATGGAATAGTTGGGTAAACGTATCCTTTTTTTAACATAAAAAGCTCTATAAGAAATATCTACTTACTTGTTGAGAAACAAAACATTGATCAAAATTTGTTGTTCAGTATAACTACTAGATTTTTAGACATTTTTGGGCATTCTTCTTAATTAGGAGTAAGAAAATCGAGTGAAATTAATTTACAAATTTTAATAAGTAATATATTCTGCAATCCTTCTGTACTCTCTGGCCGGAGATAACAAAGTAAAATTTAATTCAGACGACTTCAGATGGCTGTCTGAGGTTGTCTGACTCAGACAGACTCTCTCGTTTGGCGCATTGGCAGTGATTTAAAATGATACGCGCTGCAGGTTGGCGTGCCTGCCCGACGCGCTTCGGGTCATCCCAAGAGTGCAGTACCTCACAGTCAGCCGCCTCCGGTTTCATGCGACGCGATTAAAAAGCTTCCGCTTCGGGCGCTGCGGATGGAACCGCGAATTTATCAGCCCACGAGACAGATCGTCCCCGAAAACGATCGTTTCGCCTGAGTCAGGTTATTTCGTATTATATGTATTATATGATCATAGAAGGCATGTCCCACGCCTGAACGACTATTAATGATTCCCGAGGTCGACCTCACTTCCTTTGATAGCGGCGTCTTAAAGTCTGTCACGGTCACACAGAGAGCCAGTTGCGCGAGCTCTGATATCTCGCGTTCATCCCTTTCCCATCCTCGTCTTTCACCCGTTGCTCTCCTTCATCGAAGGATATTAATTATGCTTGATGATAATGACCGCGTGCGAGCAACGAATCCGTTAATTGGCCGGGAGATAGCCGGCTGCTGGCTTCCTAGTGTGAGACAAGTGTGCCGATTGATAGGACGGAAATAGATCGCGGCGGAACTTTAAATCGGAACGGCGAATTCACAACTTTCCACGCGGATGATTTATGTTTCCTCCTAGAGCAGAGAGTCGCGGCCTAGTTTGCATTGCTGGAGCGATGCATCGCTAATCGATATCGTTCTGTAATTTTCCAATGAGCCCATTTTGTTGAATCACTAACAAAAAGAAATTTCTTAATGTTTAGAATTTTTTGAGAGTATCGCTGATTTAATATAAAAGATTTAAATAGGAAAGATATACATATAATACGTAAGGAAAATGGATGTGAAAAATAATTAAATCATTCTTCAAATCTTGATTTTGACATACAAAGTTAAAATGAGGATTATAATAATTAATCGGTTTTAGGGAAATAAACCTGGCTTATCTAACGTATAAGATGTTCAATCACAAGCAATTGCCACATAATAATTTTGCAACTGTTGCATTGAAAGTTTGTTGAAAGCAGCCGTAGATTGAAGAAGCTTGACACAGTTAGACTAATGTCGAATATTTCTTTAGGTGATTAGGAAATTATCAGCGGATTACATAATCATAAATCATATGTACTAAGAAAAAAATTGTTACAATTACTAATAATAATTCAATTATAATTTGTAGTTATTTTCGGTGTCAACTATATATTTTTTTAGTAAAACTATAAACATAATTACTATATTACTAACATTATAGCAGTCATAATTATAAAAATAAAAGTTTGAATAATAAATATTTTACTTAAAATCACAGTTATTTTTCTTATTAGTGTACTTGCGAAAGAACAATCATATCATCTTATACTATTTCAATATAGTCTTTTACAGATTCTAATTAAATTTGAATGGAGTATTAGTATTTCAGATTGATTATGTGTTGAAAGTCCAAAAGTAACCGTCGCGCAGTCATATTTTTAAGAGGAATTTATTTCAAAAATACACACACGGTGTAAAAAAGGTTGTGTATTTGTGTTGGAAAGGTTTACTCACATTCTACTGTTGTTTGTATGAAAACATTTTTTAATATCTTCTAATCTTATTATTGTTTATACTATTTCATTTTAGACATCTTTACTTTTCGTATCTCCTCGATTATATTTTTGTATCATTATTTCCGATAGAACAAAATTTTGGCACAGTCGAGTCTTTAAGAAAAAGAGAGGAAAGGGGAGAATTTGCAAGATAGAGAAGAAAGTGATAAAGAAGAGATATCAGTTAGTGAGAGAGGAAGAGAGAGAGAGAGAGAGAGAGAGAGAGAGAGAGAGAGAGAGAGAGATGAGATAGAGTGGTATACAGTGTTGTAGCGAGATCGCGAAAAGAGCAACAAATCCAGTGGCTTTATCGGCCATCGCCGGTGTAATCCTATAGGTGCTTAGCGTGAAATCCCATAATCGATAGTTTGCTTAACCCGATGCCACGTGGCGCCGCGTGCGGGTCTCCATTAGAGCGGGCTACGCACACCTTTAATGCAAAATGTGTGCGCGTTACGTTGCGAGAGAAAGAGAGAAAAGCACAAAGCTTATATAGGGTGACCGTATCTCTATGTTAATATGGGAATGTGGACCCACGGTGGCCCATGGGGGAATTCGATACGCTCCGCGCGACGCATCTGTGTGGATGCGGCTTTCCCGCGGCTGACTTAATTATCGGAGTCTAACGAGCTTCCCTGGCGGAAAATTTTCTTCTCCACGAAGTACCGAGGACAAATGCAGCGCTTATGAAAGTTCGATGATATCACATGATGATTAGTCGAGTGAAAAAATTGAGATCCAAATGGGTTCAAAGAAGATTTGCACAAAGAGTCTTTCAGTAAGTGTTGAAATATAAACATTTTAGAATTTTAAAAATAAAAATAATAGAGAGAGATAACATAAAGAAGAAAAAAATGGTGTTATTAATTAATTAGCAGAATCCTAAAAGAAAGTAATACATTGTTAAATTCATAATGTTAAATTACATCCAATTTAAGTTATTTTTAATTATTTCTATAAGTTGTTATTGCTTCTGTTCATGAATATATAGTTTACAAATATTTTTAGCTTTTTTATTTCAATACAATACATTACTGCATCTGTAAGTCAGAGGTTTGGTTTTTTATTCCTGCACTCTCTGAATTAGTGCACACAGTGCAGTAAATTGAAGTAAAACAAATGTAAATTTCAAAGAAATGAGAGTTCAAAGAATGCAGAAATAAAATACAGGCCTACTGTCAATCATGTTTTTTCGTAACATTTATACTAGTGATTTTGTATAACAAAAATATGGGCTTTACATAAAATTAAAACAATTTTTTCTATTTACAAATATACTTAATAATATACATATACCCTTTAGATCTTAAAAAGATCTATTGCTTATTTTCTTTGTAAAAAATTCCCAAAAATATCTTCATATTTTGAACTATTTTCCCCCCTTGAGGAATTGGTGTAAATGTATACCTATTTGATTCTTTAATATTTTATAATGTAAATTAGAATGGTTATCAATAGTGATTTTGCCATCACATGAGTACACATATCTTAGAACTAGATTTAGTATCTTATCTTCTCTTTCTTTCTCTCTCTTTTTTTCGATTTATTACATCTGCAATACAATACGACACACACAAATAAGTGCATTTTCGTTAAATTTGTTTTTTGTATTTCTTTTTCTTAAGTGCTAAATGGATAATGAGAGTAGTAGTTTTCGAATAATTTAGTCAGGGAGAAATGTTCCCAAATAATTTAGCCATCTTCCTAGCCCCGACCATATCGAATTGCTTGTACACACGATTACGTACGCTTCGTTTCGACGTCATGGGAACGAGGTCGATGTTTCGGCAGGTCGGACGGTCGCTCTAATTCCAATCGCCATGAAAATGGTTTCAATACGCAGCATGCCGATTGGCTACAGTTAATTAAGCCGACGCGCGCAATCACATGACTTTTCTAACATCTCGCGCCACATCAATGTAATCCAAGCATTGAGAGAGAGAGAGAGAGAGAGAGAGAGAGAGAGAGAGAGAGAGAGAGAGAGAGGAGGAGGAGGAGGAGGAGGAGGAGGAGGAAGAGAGATAAAAGAAGATCCGATAAATTCTCGTTCGCTATATCATAGATTATTTCTTTATTTGCAACCGTATCACGTTGTAGGCTGTCTCGTGCGTACACAAACGCCGGATCTAATCGATTCTCGACGTTCGATTGCTCGAAACCGCTGCTTCATAAATAGAAGCTTAGCGATTTCCTTCTCCATGCAACGCGGCGGCGTGCGCCGCCTCTTTGCTCTTATTGGCGACGATAGAGGCGGGATTCAATAGTTATTCATTAAACTCGAATTCAGTCGGGCAGGATGCTGGGGTCACATCCACGGCTGACCTTGCGGCTATCTTCAAAGGCCTTATCTCCCGCCGCGCGCTCTCGCTTTGCCGTTCTTCTGCTCGTTTTCTTCGCCAGTTTCGCCTGTCGAGCAATCGAGAGAGACCGGTCGATATGTCCGTCTGGTGAACGATTGGAAATCGACCGTCTTCTATCGTCGACAAACCGCTTCCTGCTTTGGTATTTCTGTCACGAGTCTGATGCACGTGGCCTTTTCTGGACGCAAGCTTCCCGTGGATGTCAACGACCGCAATCGAGTTAGAATGGACAATGAAGAAGTGTTTCTTTGATGCTAGACACATTATTTCGTACACATTGTTATGCAGAACTAAATATTATAACATTATTAATTGTTACTTTGTCTTTCATTAGTTTATTAGTTATTTAATTGTAATACGTAGACATCTTCGATTACAATCTCATCTATGATTAACAAATTCTTCGTGAAAAAAAATTTTTCATTTCAGATTTTAATCAACCTTGTTGCTTTATGTTGCGAATATCGCTCAAGAAATCATTTTCACGCATTAAATTATACTGAACTTTCAATGTACCTAATATCCGTTCACTACTACAATGAAGCAATGAAATCCTCAGGATCGTCTGTACAATTTCAGGATCCCAAGTATCCAGACAGATAATTTAAAATCTATAATGTTTTATAAATTACTTATTTACAAGAAAAAATTATCCTATATTTTCAATTATATTTGAAATATCATTTGTATACTAAAATATAAATCTATAACTGTAATGTTTTTTGTTTATTATAAAAATGCCATAACAAATTTTTAGAGCTTACAAATAATCTAGAAGTTATAGATATTTACTTGTCCGATGAAAAATTTATGACTGATAAATGAATAAAGTTTTTGGAATAAAATTAAAAGAATTACATGCTTTACGTTGTCGATAGATAATGAAACATCTTTACATTGTTTATGATAAGATCTTCAGAGTTTAAAGCTTTAAGACATCAAGTCTCTCCGCCTACTATAAGACGCCACTGGCCGTTCCCATCATCGATTCTGCCACCCCTTTGACCGGAAGATTGCGTCCCTTTCCCCCGGCCTACGCCAATGTCCGATGATGAAGTTATCCAGCGATAATGGCTCCATTACATCGCGGCGTACTGTGGCACACCGCACCGTCTCTCTCCCCCTATCGTCCCCTATCGGGGCCCCAAAGAGTCTTCTTTGCGCAGGTGAAGCGGAGAGGAGGAGGAGGAAGAACAGGCATCGTCACACCGTATACTTACCATGGCGATTGTTTATGTTGGCTGATGGCCACTTATGTTGCACACACATCGCATTACGAAGTCGTTCTTGGGGCCTCGCGGCCCGTTACTTATAGCCCGTGGCCTGGGCATCGTAGGATAATGGCGAACGCGTTATGGATAAAATGTATACTTAGCCTCACAGCTCGATGGCACCGATGCCTTGATGCCTCCTCGGCAATATCGAGATTACGCCATTCTCTTTTCCCTCTTCTCTCTTGTCTTCCCTCTTTGTTTCGATTGGATACTTCCTCATTGCTTGTTCGTCGTCGTCGCGAATTTCGATTGCCATTTTCTAGAGAATGAAGGAACATTTTGCGATGTGTCCGTCGTTACAACAAAGCCTGATACAATGTTGCATCTTTTTATGTCAAATCGCAATAATATTATTTGAAAATATCAGATGAAAATTAAACAATAAAAAAACATTTTGTATTTGTATATTAAAATTAATCTTTGTTAAAATTGTTGTGTTGAATTTTTATATGCCTAAGTGTTAATTTAATATAATGCAATTATATTTAAATATTTTGTGTTAAATTGATGTTTAATACAGTATTTCTCAGTGTTAAAATAATTTATGAGTAAATAACAAAAATAATGTAATTTTAAAATGTAAATTCTAGGATAAATGAATATAAAAGATGAATATACGTATTAATTTAGCATATTTTAGATGTTAATTTTGTTGAATATGCTTTCACAATTTGTTCCCAAATCTCAAGGTGTTACATTTTCTTGAGTTAATTTTTATATAATGTTTGCGTTACATTCTAATATATTCATCTTGTGTTAAATTAACATAGAAATTAGATGGACACCGTCGGGGACGCGTGAAATGTATTTAATTCAACACAAATTTTCCAACTGTAAAATCGCGTATATATTTGGAAGTAAAACACCTTATTCTCCGTTGTCAATATCTATTTTAAAATATTGATGCGAGAAAATATCGATAGGTACTTTTAAATATTATATACAAGGTGATAAAGAGATAGTATGGATATTTCAATATTTTATCATGGTCAGATACTCTGCATCAGTATTTGGCTCGGAGCGCGAATTATGGAGACAAAAAAAATGGCGCTCGATCGAATACAAACATAGCTATCGTCTATAGATTCGCACCGGGCGTATCCGTCGTATATCGGATCGCATTTAGCATAAATCGACGTTTCGTAAGTGACGGGACAGGTGCGCACCCCGCGGGGACGGGAAGGAGGATGACGTCAGCGCGTGGCATCTTCCTGCGATAAGAGATGAGCAAAAAGCGTGGAGCCGCGCGAAAAGTTGAAGATAGCCTCGAACGATGCCTGATCCGGGTAACGTTCTCGCAGATTGACCACCTCCGATGTTAATGGGGCCCTGATTACAAAGCACGCTCCAACTCGGCCCTGCCCCCTGTTTATATCAATATCTCGGCGTTGCTCACGCATGTACACATTCACCACTCACACACACGCGCGACACATGCATTTTCTCGCTGTCTTATCTCTTTGCGGCTATTCTTTATTAAAATGCAAAATTATAGATCGAGTACGGAATCGCTTGTTAGAAATAAACTGTAAATTAATTATTCGTGTTACTTTACGACAATCGAATTCACTTTAGTCGGTCTCTAATTCGCAAATATGAATAGAAGAATATGATAAAATTTTCTTTATAATTTTGTATGCCGAGAGAAAAATTTTTGATATTTGTAACTATAATTATAACATGTTATTCAGATTAATTTCACGCGTGTGAGTATAAAATTATCTAATATTTTTTATACTTAATATTTTTTTACTTTACATATAAAAAGTGTTTAATAATGCAATAATTTTACTAATAATTTGCTAGTGTAATAATTTTTTAGTACTATTTCTACTATTAATACAAGGCTAAAAGCGTTTTTGTTAACCCGACAACTCGAGTTTAGAAATAATATAATGTAATTGCAATGTATCTTATTTACGTAACAAAATCTCCCTTATTTTCTTGTTTTTTTCTTTTAGATAATGGATAGATTTTATTATAAAAGATATAATTGTAATTTTTTTTATATTTTTTATACGAAGCGAAGGAGCTCAGATCGATTCGAGGTATTTTGAAAGAATTTTCGTATTATCCGAATCGAGAGACGGACGGATGAGATCGTGACGTGAAAATCTTTTTCTCAGTGTAATCGAGCTGGGGTTTCTCGCTCACATGTTCTAAGCAAAAGTATCGGTGAAATGGTAGGTGTGCCTCGAAATACAATCCAATCCGCGGCGGATTCCGAGCAGGCTAAATCCTCAGTCCGATCTGAACTGGCGCGGTGGCGTTTTCAGCGCGAACCACTCCACCGGCGCTTGCCTCTTTCTTCGGTCCTCCGATCGTTTGGGGCGGAAAACGCAGCGTCAGCGCGTCGATGGTGCCATTCGCGCGGACCAAATAAAATGTATCGAGCATTTTATTCGTCCCCGTCGTATGTAGGTTGGACAAGCCGATTTCCGATCCCGTGGGTTTCGAGGGAGGCTGTGCACGGTACGGATTTCGATTTGGCCCGCGCATTCAATACCTATCCTTTTCTGCGCTCGTAGCGCACGTACAAATAGTAGGGTGTCGAATATCGTCCCTTTTTTTATTGAGATGCTGAATGTATGGAATTTTGATATAAAGGGGATAATAAATAAAACAACGACACAAAATTGGAGAGCGTTCATTATTATTTTTATTTCTGTGATCATCTAAAACATAGTAATGAAGTATTCACCCTTCAGGAGATATTGAAATGGATATCTAATATTATGAATGTAATGAAAATGATATTTGAAAGAAAATAGGACTATATGTTCTGATCGGGAGAAAAAATAGTTACAATTTAATTATAATTTATAGTTATTTTTGGTATCAATTGTATTTATATATATATATTTTTTTTTTTTGATAGAATATAAATAAATTATATTTAAATAATTAATTAAATAAAAATTCCCAATCACATAATTATTTTAACTATATAATTAGTTTCAGATTTTCTGTTGGAAGATACGATCCAAGCAACTATTCACGCAGCTTTGAGTAATTAGACGCGCTAACCGTTGCGTAAATGAATGCACTTATATAGTTATAAATACTTATTTTATCTTATATACAATTATAATGAAGATTTTCTGAAAAATCGTTTGCTAATGCATATTTAGTATTCTAATATCTTTATATAAAATATTAACCTGATTTGAGAATGATTGTAGTGGACATAGAGGACACAACATACAGAATTCGATCTCATTCGGTCTTTACGGTCGTTTTAAAACAACCCTGGACAAAACATTCCCGGTCATGGCGTGATGCCGGAACGTATAATAAGAGTGTGATTAGCATTATTTACGGCCGGTTAACTATTAACTCATAAATCAACTGGGGACTGTATTATCTGCTCTATGTGTTCGTGCGCGTCCAACCAGCTTCGACGCAAGGAAAACGGTACGGCATCGAAGTGCCGGGTCTGTAGATTGACCGTTCGATAAGGACGATTCGAGAACTCAAAGAGAGAGAGAGAGAGAGAGAGAGAGAGAGAGAGAGAGAGAGAGAGAGCAAGGAGGTCGACCATCCGCCTATAGTGATTTAAGGGAATTTGCTTGGACCGCTTCCGTACCCATGCTCTCTATATTTTGCTCGACTTTTCAGACGCATAACGAGAAATCAACCCTTAAGATGTAATATCACAGAAAGGTTTTCCAAATTTGAATAACATTTGTTTTTTTATTTGTCTCATATTTAATAATTTTTGAAGTTATGTGAAACTTATATGTATCAAATTTGAAATTAATTAAAGATATAACGTTATATTATCCATGCATATGGAATCTAAAAGATATAATTTTAAGGAGTATAGATCGTAGATTATTTATAATTAAAAAAACAACATACAGAAAATTACATGCTATACACAAATAATAATTACTTGTTTTAAATATTTTAAGTTTGTATATTTTTGAATCTACCATAAGTTCATTATAAATATCAAATTTATTCAAAATATATGAAATATCTGAATCCTCTAGTAAATTTATGTGTATGATTATGATATTTCTATAAAGCAAAATTGAGTTGGAATCTTAAATGAAATAAAGTACATATATAGTGAGATAATTATACTTGCTCTGTTGATATAATATTGTCAGTCAAAGGCATTTATATTTCCTTCCGATATTGATAACGATACTTTCGCCCTGATATAACAAGTCTGGCAGGAAACGCTTGTAAAAACGGGGCGATGAAGCGGAGGAACAGGGAGACACGAAGATGGCCGCAGCTTCTCTCTTGTCTCGCGCACAGCATCTTTCTCTTTGTTTTGCCGATAGAGGATGAAGATGCGGGTCACGCGTCGGCGGTTAGTTCTGATTAGCAACAGAGCGAATGACGTACCGCTGCCAAGTTCTCGTGCTGCGAATACTCAAGCAACGAGTATGTATATATATGTGCTCTGCCAGGACCGAGGGCCAGCACCGCGCCGGTTTATGGGAATTTATTTAGCGCCACGAGGCGCGCCAGACTCTTCACTAAATAAATTCTGAGAAGGATTCGTGCAATTCGCAGATTTATTGGTTGTGAGAATTTGACGATGGATTTAATTTATACATAATTATCACACAATGGATTTGAATAACCTAATCGAGAGATATGATATATTTCTGTTTACATTCATATTGTATCTTAAATATAAAATTCTTTCTATTATATCTTTTTAATAAATAATTCTATTTCAAATTTTTTCTTTATCTGTATTACATTGAAAATTTCTGATAGCGTAAAATACTACTTTGGCTACATAAATGTAAAGCACTCAACTATCATTGCATTTTTTTTAAGGCACTAATAGAAATCAAAAGAAAATCAATAAACTATTAAAATTATAATGTTATAAAAATAAATATTTTTAAATAAAACTGTTTTTTCATTTATTTTTCATTAGATAGAACGTTTGTGTTAATTTGTGGGGGTGCTTTATACTTATGGCCGAAACTGTATTAGGGTAACAATACAAATTTCCGATATTATATTTATACGTATTATTAACAGTAAAATAATACAATTGATACGATAGTCAACAAAGATCAAAAAGAAGTTTATTATCTTTCGCAATAATATTTCTTGAAATTTCTGGACTTTTACATAAGCGAAACAAGAATCAATCGAAGGGCAAAAGCACTGATATCATCAAATTCAAGACATCTCATTCTCTTTTTGCCGTGCGGTGGAAGAAAATCGACAGCCGCAATCGTGAGAGGCGATAAAGCTTCGCGGACGTCATTCGATGTAGCGCGGGGTCGCGTCGAGAGGAGCGTTGCATTGAGAAATTTCAATTCGTAAGGTCGATGAAGTTGGCTTGATCCATTGATCCCAGAAATATCATCGAGATTACGCAACGTTGAATGAGCGAAAAGTCGGCCGGATGTCGATAACAATTTCAATTTGTCGATGTCGAAGCCGACATTTGCCATATTGTAGGTCTTCCAGACGTTCACGCTGAAGAACAAATATAATGCGATATTATAATGATATTGCGATTCTTTAGTCATTATATTTCGATTTCATTTAAAAGCCAGATATAAATGTACTGAGAAAAAAATGTTTACAAATCGCAGTCAAACTTTTTATATTACTTTCATATACAAATACAATATAGAAAAATATCTATAAATATCTGTAATTATTTCCTAATTTTTTTATTCTGTTAAAAAATATGTATAATACATTCTTAACTTTAGCGATGAATACAAAATTGTAAATACACATTTCCACACAGTAAAGATTCGCGTTTCCCATAAGACTTTGAAATTACAAAAGTAGTTGATTAATTAGACGACGGCGCTTTTCCAAGAAACTATCATTTAGAATAAGATATCGAGCGCGCGATCCGCTGAAAGCGTGCAAAATGACAGAAGCCAAGCAATGTTCCGGGTATTGCTGTTGGGATAGGGCGACAAGACCGATTCGAAAGTGCTTTGCGAGCCGCTGCGGCGTGCTGTGGCTGAGCTAATTAAGTACGCCATAAGTTAATTGAGATGCTGCGCGTAGGAGTAAAGCCGAAGATACGAGGGAAACGTTAAACTGTGTAAACATCGAGCTAATTACTTCGGGACTTTATCGCGCAACTCCACTCCACCGAGTTCTGGTGGATGAGTAAAGTGTGCGCGTGCGAAAAGCAGGAAAAGTGAACGAGAAGGGTGATGGAGGAAGGGAAGAGAAGGGCGCATAGGGTTGAGGAGGAGAAAAGAGGAAGAGAGGATGTCTCGCGCCGCGCCGGAGGGAGGTAAAGAGAGGGGCTGGCGTTTATCGATGAAAACCAAACAGGATTAGATGTAGATGAAGCTGACATGCGCAGTTTACTGCAGCGTGATCAAAAATCTAAGTGGCGATCAATAAGACGGCATCTTGAAGGAAGACAAACGGAATAGAATTAAATGAGATTGTTTATTATATCTTTTTTTTCGATGGATCAGTAAATATCGCATTTACTTTATATGAATTTATTCTATCAAATTTTTTCTTCCTCACATATTCGAATATTCAGTTCTATCAAAATTCCAGTTGACTGATCCCCGCGACTGATAATCTCTAAATATTTCCATTTAATCTGGTCGACAATATCTCGCCCGTTCTTCTTTTTATCATTAATTAGAAGCACACTATACGCGCGTTTTTACGCGCGTGTCATTCGGTTTTGTATGCATGTATACGTTTTTCTGGCATGCGTCGATTTACATTCCTCGTCGACAATTGTTCGCTACGGAGCTGGAGTACCACTGCAGCAAAGGGTTAACCGTTAAATAATGCAAACAAGTCGGGGATGGGAAGAAGAAGGAAGACGAGGAGTTTCGGAGTGCTAGTGGCGTGGCGGCGGTAACTGCTACTCGCGGAAGGTGAGGAGACCTAGTTAATTACTAAAGCGTTTTAATCGCCGGCAAAGTTCCGTCTGGGCCGGAAAGGGCTTCGAGGATGTGGCGGCTGTGTAAATTAGGAACTCGCCGCTTTCCTCTTCGCGCTCGTCTTTCCCGTTTCCGCATTATATACGCCTGGGTCTCTCGAGACGAGCGTCAGCCTAATTTCCGGCAAAAAGTGACTTTTACGTAATAGCGCGTCGCCTTGAAATTAACATCTCTGAATTGCGTGTACTCCAGAAAGTTACTCGAGCTTTGTTAATTGCTAAGATCATTACTTTAGAATCGAATATTTTGAAAATTATTTTGAGAGCATGTTTTCAATGTAAAGAAATCTTTGATTACACGCAAAATAAAATGCAAAATAAAAGTACAAATGTTATATATAATATTAATAAATTCTTACTGTTATTATTCTGCTATAGTTTTCAGGATTATTTGTATCGAATTCTATTAGATCTGAAAATCTAATATCTGTAAAGGAATGAAATAAAGGAATAATCTGGTGGAATAAATTTATGCACATGTAAATTTTGCATACTTCTAAAGTATCCTCTCAAAAGAAAATTGTCTAATAAATTTACAACGAATGGTTGATAGGTATTTACAACGTACTGCATGTTTTAAAATACAAGTAACAAGAACTTTCGTTACTTCTTGCTTTGGTTTAACTCCTCTCGTTATTTCTTTTTGGAAAAGCTTTCATTTAACTCGATTATTAAATGCCCCTCTCTTCCTCATTTTTCCCCCAAACTCTAGCTCTCTTCTCTGCGGTTTCTGGCGCATATTTAGGGGTCGCTGGTTACAGGTTGCCTCGGCAACCACATCGAGAAACCCTCTGTCGTTGCCAAGGCAACCTTCTCCTTCGTCTTCTCACCCTCTCCTCTTTCTCTCACAGAGAGATTCAATTCGAGAGAGCGAGAACGAATCTGAAGGAAGGGAGAAAGGGTGCTGGCTTCTGTGAAGCAAGAAGAAGGGAGGAGGAGTCCCAAAGAAGAAGAGGGAAAAAAGATGGTGCGCTTTCTGGTGATTATATTTGATGGCGCGAGCGAGGACGTGCCAAATGAAGATTTGACCTTGATTAAAGATGAACTCTCTCTTTCTCCTTCTTGAACTCTTTCTTTTTTTTTTGCTTGTTCCCTCTTTCTTTTATCAACGATAAAATGATACGGGATGTAGTTAATAGCAGTCTGTTACGGAACAAAAAAGGAATTGGCCAAAAGATCCAATTTATTTCTCACTGCGATAATCGTCAAAGTCACAGTTAAAATAAATTAAATGTATCTCCTATATTGATGAGGTAAACACAAAATTAACATATTTGATATAAAGCCTTTGCACTTCTTTGGGTCTAAAATACATTATTTAAACAAAATAATATATGAATATATAAAATTATAAAAAGTTGAGATGTTCTGTGATAACTTTTCTAAGCTCTTGTAAGTGCCTAAAATTTTGTAAGGATCTAAAATTTAAGAAAGAAAGTGTGGTCGTCTCCATGTTCATCAATTCAAGATACACTGCAAGACTTAAAGGCGCGGATTCTCATGCGACTTTAGTATTCGCGGTTGAACCGAGCGAAGAACTTATTCATAAGATTATTCGCCATTTCCGCCTTGCCCTCTTGTGTATGTCGTTATTTAAGTTTTATATTAAAGCATGGCGGCACGCGCGCGCGCGAGCGCAAAGCCTCCGGGTATTTGATGTATGACCCGCGCGTGTTCTGATTCCTTCACCAAGATGCACCTAAACGTGAGATATCGTGCTCGATCAATTTTTCATGACTATATTTCACCCCTTTCAACCTCTCTCCTTTTCCTTCAACATAATCAACTTTACGGTTTCTTATTGTCAATCGATAAGTAATTTAATTACTTGTGTAACGAAAAGTTAATTCTTACAACGTTAATTATACACATTCTTAAGTAAAAATGTATGTGTTTCACAAGTATTTTGATTCTTGTGCAAACTTAGTCGTTATTTAATATATTCATTTTCTATCTATAGTTTATTATTTTGAAATATCGACAATACAAATAGTCTAGTAAAATTATTTTCAATAAATTTATTATGCAAATGATTCTGTAGAGACAAAATATCAAGAGTTACAGTAAAATGAAAATATAATAATTATTACCAAATTATCTCATCAATTGATTTTGTGTGTGTGCAGATTATTTGAGAAAAATACGTATTGTAAACAATACGTGTCAATGTAACATCACAATAAGTAAAAATTGTTGTACAGATATGTTACACAACTGCATAGAAATAAGCCTATTGGGTCGTAAACAACATACAAAATGTTATGATATGCTATAAAAGAATTTAGTGTACCATAAATTACTTGATTGATTAGAAATTATATAGTTGTTGAAATGAGAAGAAGGCTGGAATTTCATTTGGATATAAAACAATGAGCGTTGAAATGTATTGTCCTTTATTAGTGTTATTCTGGTAACAATATCCAGAGATGATAGATGAGTGCTGGCTCTCTCGGTTCTCGTCGACGAACGGGGAGCGAATCGCGTGCTAAATAACTTCGCTAACAAGCTGCCGCCGTCACTGTGCAAAAAAAGATTACGTAAGCGGTAATGGCCGCCGGCTCCTCCTAAATTCGAGAACGAAGTGTTCCGGTCGAGCGCGCAATCCGAGAAAGGGGGCAGAACGGGCGAGCAAGCGCGCACAGCTCAGTTGGGGTGGGGGGTTAATTTTAATTTCCCAATTTTTCCCACACCGACTCGGCGCAGGTAATTTCCTCCCCAGTAGAGAATAGATGTAATTACTTAACGCCTCCGAGCTCCTTTTATTAAAAGAGGATCGCGCCCTCGGGGGTTGGAGGGGCGGAAGAAGTTTCCGGAGTGGGGATTGCGACGGGAGTGGTGGTGCGTGATCATGGGGGTGTCTCTTTCTCGTACGTTCACTCGAGACCCGAGGATGGTTTCCTATTTCATTAATTTTATCAATAAGATATTCCATATGGAATATCATTCATGATATATCAGAGAGAGATTTTAAAGATATTTTTAATTTCAACATTTGTTGAAAAGCATTAATAATTTAATGTTTAAGTAATGTTTAACAAATTAAACACACAGAAATCTTTCGGGGTGTAAATTTAATTATCTGTTTGAATTTTTGCCGCACAGTATTCTTAACATTAAATTATCCGTACTCATACACCATTTTATACTAATTATTGAATATAATTTTTTAATTCGACTGTTAAACTTTAAATTATATACCTAGTGTCTGTGGGCCGAGAAGTTAAATTTCTATCTCAAAAGCTTTCATTTGCGAGAAGAAAATGGACGAAAGGCGAGACAACAATGTTGGGCAATAAACAACCACACAATTCACTGATATATATTTTGCCTGTCCATTACGACGAATCCAACTCGGATCGAATCCGAATGCCTCGACCGATGAGATCGGTAAGGGTATCAGCCGTAGTGGCTGTGGGAAGGGAGGAGCCATCTTGCGGCCTGTTTCAGGGCAGCCACCAATTGATTCGCCCCCACTAGGCACCGCAGGCAAGGCGTCGATTCAATTCCAGGACGAAAAAAGCGTCCGGAGGGTGGCACCGTCCGTATAATTCTCGCGCCTGCATTGGTCCGACGTTTCGTATAACCCACGAGCTCGCCGTGGGCTCGGCCAATCGCGCGCTTCTGGGCGGTTCTTGAAACCAGTTTCAGTTTCGCGGACAGAGGGGAGTCGTTGACTCGAGTCTCGAGGCAGATAGTATTGTGCCGTTGGCTCATGCCGTAGTGGTCTTAACCAGCAGGTCCTTGCTACCAAGAAAATCCCGGAGACTCGTCTGTCACGCGCTCGTATTCGGGAACTGTGTGGACTCGGAAGTATATCCGGTGACGCGTGGCTAAAAAAGTGTCGCAAACGTGCGTAATTAGGTGTTTCGATGTCGGCGTGCGTATAATTTTAGAGTACACCAAGAAGAATCACTCCCGTGAATTGTGAGACTTCCAGTGACGTCACAGATCAAATATTCTACGATGGACTTTTGAAAAGACGTTCGTGACAGATCGTTAGTTTTCAATCGATGAGTTTTAGTAAGTGAAGGACAGTTATATTTGTAGATGGTGCAATCTACATTTAAAATCATCGCTACATAGAAGTATGATTGATATATTATAACTTAATTTGTGATACTGATCGAATTTAGTTAGACAAAGATCATTTAAAAGTTGTGAGTACATCGTTGAGCTGGCCGACGGCTCGTGGAGTTCTGCCAGTCACCTGTTCGAGGGCAATTTAATGTTAATACATAAAAAATTATTAAATATGTAAAATATTGTTATTGGATTACGGAATTATGAGTGATTAAGACTGTTTGGACTATGGGATTGATTTATGGATCTTGAAAGTGTTCAAAAATATTAGAAATATATAAAATATCACATTATGAAGCAACAAGATCTCTGATCACCGTTTTTTAAGATCACTTTCTGAGAAGATCAAAGATAGGAATGGATTTGAGTAATGATCTGAAAGACTTAGAATGGAAGATGCAAAAACCTGTTTGAAATTGCGAGATCACAGTTTTCGCAAGCGTTTTAATGATTATTATAAGCGAGTGACTTATGGACAATGATGATCTATGGACTGTATTGCTCAGTGATCATGCTTCAAAGGGCCTGAAATGGAAGACGTAAAGGCGCGTTAACGGAAGCATTTAATAGCGTCAGATATCTTCCAATCTTTCGCATCGTTGACAGACACATGACATCAGTGTACTAGTGATCGGGTTTCGCTGATCCCAGGGATTGATGCGAGCGGACTGATCGCTCTCCAAGGGAGAGACAAGCGCCGGCGAATTGGTACCAAAGATGGTCCTGGAGCCTGGAGGCGGTCTGTCCTTTCCGTTGCCTCCCGGCAGCGGTTCCAGTGCCTCCGGAGGATCTTTGCTGGCCCCGACCAGATTATTCCAAAGGACGACGCCTGTGTTTCCTTTTCATTTGGCAGGATGGCCGCCACATCATCCGGTTTTGGGTCAGGTGCAGAGTCAGGTCCAACAGAGCATGCAGGCCCAGCATCAGGCCGCTGCTGCTGCAGTCAGATTTCTCAGTCATCATCATCCGCATCATCCTCATCCGACGTTGAGCAATCATTCCCTGGTACCGGCGATCACTGGGCATCATCCTACTGTACATCATCTTCATCATGCTGCTGATCATGGAGAAGAAGAAGATGAAAAAAAGGGTGAGAAATTTTACGATTGTACGAAGCTAATGAAAAGCTTTAAATTAATCATAATCAAGCTCCGTTTTAAAAATACTCGAATTGTATGTTGTGTGTATGTGTTTGCAACTATTAAAAAAAAAATATATATATATTATTTTTCTTTTATAAACTCTTTTTAGAAGACAAAACGAACATGTAAAAGATATAATTTTCAATTAGGTTCTTTTAAAAGACTTTTAGATGATGGCTTGTTCCACTTTTATAAAAAAGAGTATCCTTTAAAATATTTTCTTTCTTCAGAAATTTGTGTTCTATAAAAGATTCATAGTTATAAAATTAATAGATTATACTTCTTCGAATTAGTAATCTACTTTAGAGTATTTCTCTATGATTGCTCGTTGAAGTATGTTGATGGTGACGGTGTTTCCGAAATAGCTTTTGAAAAACGGTCTTCAGGGAGTGGCGTAACGCGGTCAATCATAAGATCATTTCTGACGAGCCCCTGGGATCGCTTACGACGTTAGTCCCTATCCCCTTTTCCCGCCCTTCCTGGCGACCGCTCGTCTGAAATCATGTTTCGTGCGCGAGAATGTCCGCGTTGCTGAGGGTAGAAATCTGTTTTTTACGTGATCCCATTCACGTCCCTAACACTTGTTTATGCTTCGAAGGGAGCGCCACTTAATTCGCTTGCCTTTGACTTTCGATTGTTTCCGCCGCTCTGAATTTATCGCGCGCTACCGCGAATTTGCGTAAGTATTATTGGTCCTTTAATGAACAAAGTTCAAATTGGTTATAACACAAGATATTGAGTAATTAAAATAATATTTGTATTTATTATTTCCTAGGCCTATATAATTCCTCAATGTTTACTAATTTTATACGTGATATATAAGTATTTAAAAAAAAATAGTAATATTTTTTGTTGTAGAACTGTAATATAGATATATGATTACTATATAAGTTGTGCGGTATCAAAATTAGAAAAATTTGAGGAATTGATTAAAATAGAGATTCTGAAAAATAATCGTTTAAAAAAGAGATAATAATCAATAAATAATAAAAAAGCAATGTATTGAAGCAATTTCAACTAGCATTAAATTTCTGTGTCTCTTCACAGAAATTAAGCTCAATACTATCACGGTATTTAATTAAATTTAACTATCAAAATATTCAATTCAAAAAAGTATTTAATTATGTAGCTTAAGAATCATACTGACTGTTCAAATGATTGTGTAAAATTTTTTTATCGGTATATAACAAAATATTATATTAAGATAATTGCAACTGGCATGTGCGCTTTATAGAAATTTAATTTAATTAAACTTAATCATCAAGATTGATTAAAAATGTGATACAATGTGACATTTTTTTGAAGTATCGAATAAATTTAAATTTGTGGAAAGATTTGTGACTATGCTTAGAAACGTTTATTGATATCTGGAATATTTTTATATTTTCGTACAACTTTTTAATATCTTATTTTATTATTATAAATGATGTCTTTGTTGGTTTGGATAAGAAAAATTCTGCTTATTATCAGACCGATGTTCTTGTTCAGTAATTTCATAGTTCTTCTCCAACGGCATGCCGCGTCGGATAACACACTTGGCGGTTTCGTCGATTCCACAAAAGTATGCGGTACGGCGGTTAGATTCGTTATAATTGCATAATGATTTCTACGTCGAGGAGAAGCATTTCGTTCATGAACGTCAGTCGTGCACGCGAGCGTGTATCAGATCAACCCCACCGGTTATTTCGGGATTTATGAAAGCTCCCATCCTCTCTTCGTCATGATAAATAGTTTTATTGGTAACGGCAGGAACGCGCGTAATTGCAAGTCTGCTCTGATCGAACGTCGTCCACCGAACGTCCTTTATAGTGTCACGTCGTAGCATGAGCTAAGTTTATTTTCACGTTTAATACCTTTCCTTTATGTCAAACTAGATTCGCCTAACGATCCCACGATCGTTTGTGCGATTTTTCTGCTGTGAAAAATGTCATTGATGTTAAAAGGTTTCGAAAGAATCATATGTTAAAAATGAAATGTTAATTTTAACTTAAAGACATTTAGTGGACTTTCTCAGACATGCAAAAATATTGAAACTGACTTTATTTTTAACAGTGTATACAACTCACTTTAAATGGAATGTCACACAAATGCAGAAATTTAATTTAATACAGGAATTTAATTAAACTAAATCGTCAAAATATTCGATTACATTACTACAGATAAAATTCAGTAGGATATTTTTATACATAATTTCTGACAAATATAAATAATTATGTCTTCGATTGTTTTAATTTAAAAAATTCTTATTATTCAACAAAATTTTTTATGCATTGAACGTATTGGATTATTTGCTAAAACAATTACAAACAATTAGGGAAATACTTAAGGATAAAAGGATTATCCAATTTTTAGTAAATTATGTGTTGTAAATCTACAGTTATATACTTATTAGTGATTAAGTTTCTCTTTAGGATTAGTTTAAAAACTTCCGCAAATTTCTAAGACGTCTATGGTTATTTGGAAGCAACTTTGGAGAACTCCAAATTTTTCTAGTTTTCGACTTTGGAATAAATTCGCTTCTTTGAAACGAGAATTAGGTCGAGCGTCAAATCGACGTAAATTAACTTACCGAGCGAAATCGCAACGTTCGCCATGCTCCAATTCGTGTCCCTCGCAATTGAGCGTATTATACTTGGACATTTAATTATACCGATTCCTAATGAAACGTTTGCGCGCGGCGTGTCGCGATTTTATCCCGATCGATGTCGCCAGGCGATAGGCCGTTTGTATATAAGGGATCGCGAATCTCCCCTTCTTCTTCTCCGTCTTTTTATAGCTTCGCGAAATTCTCGTTTACATAATTAGCTCGACGGCGGAATGCTCGTGTTGGACTCACGCGCGTATACGCCTCTATGCACTATACGATCGTTAAACTTTTTCGACGTTAGCGCGATCGTTAAGTTGAGAGCGCTTAGCGTCGCCGCGAAATTGCGTCCCGTCGGCGCTCGCGGCGGCTCCCAACGGCTTACAAAGCTGCCACATGCTGTGCAATCCCGTCGTCGTGAATTAAGATTCAGACGTCGAGGCTAGTTCGGCTGGATTAAAACGTGTCGTTTTACGTGTTAACCTGATAGCGATATCGCCATCGACGACGGTCGAGCCGCTGTCAGTGCGAAGCGGAATGGGAGGCGTCCTGTCGTTGCTTTACAGATTCTGTATGACGCTCCACATCAGGTGGTTTTGCTTTTCATTTCTTTATTCATTCTTTAAGCAAATTGGTTTTTTCCTGTGTAAAACTTTTCAAACGCAAACCCCTTTCACGTAAATTGGCAATGAACGATTAATTCGGAATTATTATTATAATTCAGAGAATTATGTAGAAAAGAACAAATAGGAACTGGCACCAAGATTCTAAATATTAATTTCAATTAATCATTTGACGCAATTCGAATTTTAAATTTATCTTGTAAATTACGTGCAACTGTTTAGGTATCATAGGTGATATTTGAGAGATATGCATTTTACAAAGATATTTTTTGCTCCACGTCTTTGTTATCTTCCTTTATTTCCATTTTTTTTCTTCAATTTTTGTTAATCAATTGGTTTATGTAATTTTCCGATAAAACTTATCACGTCTTACATATAAATGTTATTCATTTCTCATTCTGCATTTATCTGTGGATTTCCAACTTACTGACTTGTCGATTAATCTAAGTTCATGCCCGCTCGCTTTCATTTGTATTGTATCTCGACCTGTTCAAATTCAAGTTAATGCGATTCAAATCAGCGACAGATGGGGAACGTGCATGAGCGTTGAACCTCGGTGTTTCAGTATCTGCCTAATGACCTTTTAGAAAGCCTTATTTGCGTCAGGAACAACGACTTTTTCGTATCATACGTGATATTTGAGAGATATGAATTTGCGGAGATATTTTCGCTCTATCTCGCCTCTCTTATCAACTTATACATCGTATCCAGTAATCGCACATAGATCATATCGTGACAAGACGTGACTATAAATAGATAGACGCACCTTACGGACGCGTTGAAGCAAAGCAAAAAGGAAGTTATACATAAACATTAGTCATATTGGTAGGTTCTTGATTATGATCTTTCAAAGCAGGAAGTATTTATGAATTGTAATTTACGTAGTTGTATTACATCAGTGATATTAGTTCTGAAAATATTGTATTTTCATTGCCACTTTAAGCATTGTATTTCGCGCATATCGGTATATTGTAACAGGTGTTAGCGTTATATTTTCCGTTTGCAAAATGACGCCACCTTAAAACATAGCTCTTCGCACCTTGACAGGTCTCTTATTGATGAGAGATGAGATTAAATTAAGAATGCTACACAGATCGCAAAATATAATTGGCGTATCGCTTTTAAATTAATCGTTTCCATTCTATAACACATATTTATGTGACTATATTGGCGTGTATCATGTCCAACGATCCATTAGGGCTATTTCGTGCTTTTAAATTGGGCGATCAAATTAAGATTCTCTTTGAAATTACTCCTTCCGGAAAAAGAATTGTTTAAATAGTAATAGACTCGCTCCTTCTCTCGTCAATTCAAGAACTGTAAGCTACCCTAATGATTATAGCGAACAAAATAATAGTGTCCATCATCGAAAGAAATGTAATACACTTGGAAGGGATGCAGGTGAGACCAAACGAGTCAGACTCCTTTGATAAGTGCGGTCGCGTTGTCTAGCATCCTGTTATTATTTTACGATTAGACTGAAGGAGGAGGCATTAGGGCAGTTGACAAAAAAGGGCGACTGCTCTTCACAAAGCAGAGAAAAGAGGGAGGAAGAGGCACAGAAAGAAAAGAAGAGAAGGAAAAGACAGTGAGAAAGTTCATAAGACTTAAAGATTAATTCGAGCATCAAAAAATCGAAACAAAACGGAAATCAAGTACAATGCAGTAAAGATTTAAAAGAAAGGTAGCATTTGGGATATTTTAGTAAAATGTGAGTCGCATGTATGTCTTTTCTTTTACGAAAATATTAAAAATACAGAAAATAAAATGATCCAATGTTACTTTTATAAGTTTATAATTTCATTACATAAACATATTGATGTATAAACATTTAAAATTAGCAACTTAAACATTGAATACTCGTATTAACTTCTTCTTTTTAAAATTAATGCTTATGGATCCACTCGTAGTTCGGATAAGTAAAAGATCCTTTACCATTTTTAATTAATCCCATACATCTTCATGAACATATTTGTGACAAATGTTACACTTACGCATGTGTTCAGACATGATTCACATTGAGAGAGGAGGGGGGGAGAGGGGAGAGAGAGAGAGAGAGAGAGAGAGAGAGAGAGAGAGAGAGAGAGAGAGAGAGAGATCATCATTAAAAGTTCCTTTTTTTTTAATTATAAACAAAAGTTGTGACAAAAGTATAAACTAAATGTAGTGTTATAAAATATAAATATAGAGCTACAATAATACGAACGCAAATTAATAACCGCGTATAATAATTTAATAATAAATTCATAATTATAGAAAGCAATTACTTACTTACGGAATATTACACGACGGATACGGAATATCATGACCACAATATCAGTTTTTCCTGTTTTTACACATAATGAATAATATGATTCATGAATCGATGCAATCGAATCGTACGAATCGCCTGCTACTAACTTACTATAAACTTACTAACTTACAAATTACTACTGTCATCAGTAAAATTAATCATATAATTATATACAAACAACGAGTGGTCCACTTTGGTCCAAATTGGACCCGGTTACCTTAAATTCAATATTAAAAAGACACCCATTTCAACATTTAACAATGCAACGTTTCAGCGACGTTTTTTCAAATTTTTTTTAAATGAAACATTTAAACCAAAATATAGGATGTTGAAACGAAAACTGTATTCACTATTCTGAGCATTGAAAGCAATAATACATATAATTATTTACAGATGAAAGTTCTAATCAGATGTCTCTTATTAGACATTTTACAATAGATTAAAAATGGTCTAACGATAAAATATAAAATCGAAACGTTCCTGTAATTCGCTTTATGGGTCTGATATACAATTTTCGTTCCTGTGCTATGCAGAGAAAGTTTAATTGGTCGAAGGACGGGGAAGATAGCAGTTTAAAGGTAGCACTTTAGCGCACAAAACCACCTGGATTTACCTCAGTTTCTCACAAATATCGTCTGTCTCCTACTCTCTTTCTATCTGCAGAAAAATGGTGGAATAATTCACGAGGTGTTGACTCGAGGATATATAATACAAATCTTAAACGTAGAGCCTCTCCATAAATGGCGTTAATCACATATCGCTATTATTTACCATAATAACGAGACGAGTCCTCGCCCCGATTGTGGATATATTTGCGTGTATAAGTATAATAATAAAAAAACATTAATCGCACGGTTAACATTACAATCACTGTCAAAACGATAGGCACGTATTTGAATAGCAATGCCTAATTGTGAAAAATGACACACATTTTATCGCTTTCTTACGCTCGAGTAAATTACAAAGTTGAACTGGTTCCAGCATTGCGCTACCGTGATAACGATATGTAATTCTATGCGAGATACCAACACGTGATTATAAAAATTGTTACCTATCTGGAATATGTCGGAAATTGTTAACACCCGAGACACGAGTTATACGCATTGTAACATTAGGTTGTTTCCGGCGTCGCCATTATTGTTGCAATAACGATTTTATTAGAACTATTGACACGCGATTGCAAAAATTAATGTGATCACATATAACAGAATAATGTTATCGGATATCGTCTTTGCAGCAAACGCTGTCGGATAACAATCCATCGTTACGTCTCGAATATTTGTCATTGTTATTATTGTTTCATACAATGTAAATGTATCGTTACGAAAATGTCTGGTTATAATGAATTTAATCATGTGGCGGATCGAATATCGATAAGCAATATCGACGGGGCGTATCGATATGATATAGCGAGCGGGAGGGAGGGGGGTACGAGAATCGAGGAGGAGACATGGCGATGGAAACACATGAGTGTAACGTTGTAAAGTGCGAGTAACAATAAACTGTCGATCATATCAGAAAGCTGAACATTGTGAGTCATCATTCCTTCCGTATATACATATTAATATAAGTTTTCTACAATCAGTACATAAAATTGTGCTTGTGCGCGCATCATGTCATTGATTCGCGTCGCGTGTTTGTTAATGCGATAATCGAAGTCGCAGGTTATGTGCTTTTTGCGTTAGAAATTATCACTGCTGGGATGAGTACAAATTGCGAGTAATGTGGAAGATTTTACCGGCACGTAACGACAAACGCAAGGTCATTAGTGAAACCGCTTATTAACGGGCATCGTTTGAAATGATCATATCCGAAAGATCATTTGCCCCGCTCATAGAATCGGGAAATAGTCGAGAACGTTTAAAATTGTATCTCTCTCTTACATAGATGCATTGAAAAGTTTCCGGAATCATAGAGGGTTGTTTTTTTATATATTTTTATGTCGTATTGGCAATTCACTTTCATATGAATTGACGTCAAAGTTCAAACATCAAACCAACTTGTTAAATAGTTTGCCATTTTCATTTCACAAATTTTAAAAAAAATCATTATTTTTGTCTTGTTACGATTTTTTTTAAATCACCCTTTTTGAATTGTAATGATTTTGACGATTTTTTATGAAGTTGAATTAGTTCACTTTTGATGATTGTGTGATAGAGTGATATTTACTTAACTCATTTATTGTAATAACACGACGTTTTTTTTTATTTGTGTCAATTTTAAAATAAGGGAGTCACATATAATTTTAATCATTATCTATATTTGATCAAATTTGTAAACACAGATAAACTATTTAACTGTTTTAATTAAAAATTGTAATTAATATTTATCTCTTTATTTCTTGGCTCTTTGAGAAAGGAATCGATAATCCAAAAAACTCTTCAATGTGAAGAAATTTTTTCAGCGTAACAGCAAAGATGTCATTACACTGAAGGAATGGCTGAGCCTCGGGTAGGCGAAACACAAGTAGGATACCTCTTGGAGGGGCCCCGGACTTATGAAGCTCCGCGGTTAGCGGTAAGGCAAAGCTCGCAGAGGCAGGACGTAGAAAAGCTCGCGCACATCGCGGTATCCGCTGCACACGGTCAGGTCGCGGAGAAAACAGGCAGGCAAAACGCGCGCACGGGGCTCCGGGTAATAACTTAATTTAAACTAAACTACAGTTTAATAATTCTCCCGGCCTGGGTCGGCCGTGGAAGATGCGCCGGCAACCAGCAATTTCAGAGCCGCCGTTAACTGCCGGTCGTTAGTCCCTTTTCAAAACTCCTCTCTTTCTTCCTCCCCGTCCCCGCACTTCTCTGTCCTTCCTGCGCCGCCTTGCCCTACCTCGCGAGCTCCCTTGCCACCCTCTCTGCGCCCTCGCCCTCGCTTTCTTCGCTCCTCGCACCCTCGCGCGCGGCCCGAGGAGCTCGGAGCTACCAACGTTCGGTCACGAGCTAATTTTCGAGCGTGGCTTGCGTGTCGTGAATATCGCCACGGGCCCTCAGAAATACTCGCGTGGTGCGGCGCGGTGCGGCGCGGCGCGACCGACAAATTGAATCGTCCTCGTCTTTCTGCCTCTGGGCAAGTGGGCACCGCTTGCCGAAATATCGGATCCTGCGTGATCTGCCAATCCTCGCCAATAGATTTCACGAAGGTACGAAATGATGATGTTTGATAATAACGCTTGATTTTCAGGTAACAATGCAAATCGATACGAAAATATTTCGAACATTGTATCATAATTAACCTTTGGAGGACTGGAGACTCCTTTAGGAACTTTGAACCGTTTTAATTAATTTTTTGTACTTGCAGCTCTTAATTAGCTCAAATATGTTGTAATTGATGTCCGCATATGTATTGAAGAGTAGGATGCGCACCAGGGTATGCCGGCGTACATGTTTCTCGACAACTGTACCCATGCATGAAACATGTAAAGAAGTTTATTTTAAACAAACACAACATCCAACCACAACACTACTGCTTAATAAGGAAGTCCCCCCCCCCTCTGCTCAACTTATTTATCCCCTTCCCTTAACAGCGCCTATAAAGAAAAATACTCCGAAGGAGCAGCTCAATATCAGTGCGCTCACAAAGTTCACGAAACGTTAGCGTTATCATAAAAACGTTTTATTATTTTTGGAGTATGCCTCCGAAACGAAGAGTAATGTTATCAAGCAAAACAAGTACTTCTGTAGATGATAGGTGGTCTAGCGGGGAGTTTGAACTAGAAACCGCTTCGTCTGAAGAGGAATTTGATATCGAAAGTGATAAGGACGATTCTGATCACGTGGTTGATGGAAAATGGTATTCTGACAAAAACTTTGTGCCTTCTATTTCTCCATTTGTATTTGACACAGGCCTCTGTGATGTATCTTTGATCGGAAATAGCCCATTAGCGTATTTTTTATTATTTTTTGACGACTCTTTTGTAAATAATTGTTGATGAAACATGCATCGACGAAAGTTTGGTGTTATGGAAGGGACTGCTGTTCAAACAATATATTCCTCTAAAACGACATAGATTTGGTATCAAACTTTTCAAGCTTGTAGACTCAAAAACACATTTTTTGATTAATTTATTGTCTATACGGGAAAGGAATCCGATTACGAAATCATTAGCAATTTAGGTGTTAGCGGGTCAATAGTATGTCAATTTATGAATCCATATTTCGGCAAGGGTCATATTTTGTACGCGGACAATTGGTATGTTTCCAATTATCCAGTCAATTGTCATAATATCTGCATGAATGCCAAACAGGACTTTGTGGTACTATTAGAAGAAACCGTAAAGGTTTATTAGCACTGAAAAAGAAATTGAAAATAGGCGAAAAAGAGACGACATGCAATAAAACGTCTTTCGTTATAAAATAGAGAGATAGGCGGGATGTATTCATTCCTGACGAGCGCACATTCAAACGCAATGTCATCAACGAGGAAATAAAATTAACGAAGATATTGTAAAATCGACATCTGTTGTGAAATATAATAAATATATGGGTGGAATAGATACCATTGACCGACAATTCGCGACATGCGAAACTGTGCGAAAAATGATCAAGTGGTACAAGAAACTTTTTTCCATTGTATAGATTTGGCCATAGCAAATGCTTACGCTTTATATAAAATGGTCCAAATGATGCAAGGTTTTTTCCTCAAATGAAATTCGAAATTATTCGCGAGATATTGTGCACTTTCGACTGTACTACTGCGCGAGTTGTGGCGCATTCACAGTACATCGCCACATCATTCACTTCAGGTAACAGCTCGTCATTTTCCATCAATGTTGCCATCAAAAAGACGATGTGTTGTTTGTTCCAACCTTTCGTCTTGAAACGATGTACATTTGTACAAACTGCGCTGCACCACTATGCGTTGTACCATGCTTCAGAACATACCACACCAGGTACTAAGTGTACCATGCATGGTGTAGTATGTTCTGAAGCGTGTACTAAACATATATATTTTTGTTATATTTTCTATATTTCTTTTGTATTTTGTATACACTGTACACATTTTTTGTGAAATAAATTAATATGAAGACATAATGCATTTTGATTTTGCTCTATAATTGTGGTATAAAAATGTTTTCACATACATATTTGTGAAATTTTTACTCTACAATGATGTTAGATAATTATTCTAACAATATCTAATGACATTTAGTTTAAAAAATCAAAAATAAGGAATGTCATTTTTTTCTGACTGGAGACCTCTTTAGGGACTCGACAGTGGCGCCACCTTTTTCGCCACTCAACCTCATGACATTGATAAAAAAGTTTTAGATAAAAATAAAAAAGTTGATCAAAATAAAAAATTAAAATAAAAAAGTTGATCAAAAACATGTCGGTCCTCAGAAAATTAAGGAACAAAATTGTAAATTATATGTTTCAATGTTTAAACATATCTGACATAGTGTACAAAATATATGATCGAAACTGAAAAAGGATACATACTTCCTTTACTGAGGGATATTGAATTTGATTCACGCTAAAGTTTCATTATATAGACATCAAATTTTGTTATTCGCATTGTCCGAATATTTTTTCTTCTTTGTTCACTTTTGAATTATTTCTTCAAATAATCATATAATTACATAATCCTAATTAATCATATATGCGTGCGTGCGTGCGTGTGTGTGTGTGTATTATGTACACTAATGGATATTGAATACTTTTTGAAAAAAATAAAGAAAGTTAAATACAGTTAGATATAATTTAAATTTCGAACATTTAAGTTTATGTTTTTACATATCAAATAAATACATATATCTTTCCCTTACATCAAAGGTAACACAACTAAAAAAATTAAATCTTTAGAAAAGAGAGAAACTATTTTTTAACTTAAAAGAAAACGATTAATTAATCAAATAATATTTGCAAAAAGAATATACTCTTAAAAGCATGATCAAATATAGTTTTGTCACTTCCACAACTCTTAAAAAACTATCTTTGAGTTGTGTAATGATTTGGGAGTATAAATAAACGATATAATTAATTATTTTATATTATTCATCATTATATAATACAGTCTTCTATTATTTACAAAAACAGATTAACATATTTTAAAATGCTTCTTTATTTAGTTACAAATGTTTATAATAGGATTGTTAGCCAGGATGTTAAACAGGATTATTACGTCATTTAAGAACGTCGATAACGCAACAATTCATCAGAGTTAAACGCCTGCGCGTTTAGACTTGGGATCCTCATGATCCTTCTATCTTACAATCTTTGATATCGTCGATATACCGTTCGCAAAGAATCACGCGACTATAAGCCAACCAAGCAGCCAGGCGTTTACGAAGCGCCGTGTCTGCAAGATTTCTTATCGTCAGTTTTCTCCGCGGCCAGAAAGAGAGAGAAAGAGAGAGAAAGAGAGAGGGAGAGAGGAGAGGGAAACATTAATTAAATAGTTTGAGTTATGATGGAGAATAGGTGGGGTGTAACGGGGCACAGTGGACGTACATATATAGTGGGAAGATACGGCTGACAGACTATAAATACGTCATATTTATATGCCCCGCTAATTGTCTTTGACGATAAGAATCTCTCTTTTATTACTTTCTGAGTTATTTCGCCAATTTCGCTTCCTGGCCTCAGACTGGCTTGTCTCAATGTCTTATAAATGCGATCTCCAGTCTGCAAACTGCTAAAACCTTGCTTCGATTCTTATTTTGGGTGGGCACGATCTCACCTTTAAATTTGTGTAAAGTATTATTTATACGAATTTATGAAAACTGAAGGAATTACGATTGTGTTATTTCAACAAGCAAATTTATAATACAAATAATAATAACAGCAATATCTCAGTAAAATATACATTGAAGAAAACAGATATATGTATTATCGAATAATTTGATAAACAGTTGGAGATGTTAGGAGATCTTTATTTTTTTTCTAAAATAATTTTTATGTCATTTTCTTTAATTCCTTCATCCAAGAACATTTTATCTTTAAAAATATATACACATACAACATGTATGAATACATATAATACAATGAATACATATACATATAATTTCGCAAATCCGTTGAATTTTTCAAATATCCACAATTTCTCGTCAACCGAGCTAATTGTTCATCGTAAATTAAGACGCTCGTGTAAGATCGCTCATAATTACAAGGAAATAAGGGGAGCGTTTATCAGCCGACGAGTGAATTTTTCATCGCGACGACCTGCCGCGACAAAAATGAATGAACGTCGGCGGACGCGGCATATCAATGATATATCTCATCTGGAATTATTTCAAATAAATTATCTCGTCCGTTGTACGTCGACCACAATGTCCTCCACCTCTTAGTGCGATCTCGTTCTTCTTCGGAATTAACCCTTCCCGCGATGCTGCGTGGCCCTTAATGTCTTCGCTTGGGGAACATAAACGGTGGGATGATTTGTGAAGCGAAACGCCACAGTGGAGAACGGTAGCTAAACAGCACGATGTAACACAAATTCGCTTACGTTGATCGTTTAATGGTTCTTGCGTAATTTACTGACGCCGCGCTGATGGCGTAGAAGCTGCTGTATTCTTGATACGTAGACATAAAAAAAAGTATGACTATTGATGTAACTTTATTGTACGGAGAATAGCATTTCACTTTATTTTTTAAGTAAAGGTCAAGAGGTATTTTTTACGATATAAAATGATCGTTATTGAGAATTTTTTATTTCAAAAAAATTAAATTTAAGTTGACAACGGAATGTAAATAGAAATAAGCTATCGGTTTCTAAATGGCTATTGTCAGTTCGAATTTTTATTCCAACTCGATATTTATAATTTTCTACAAAATATACATTCTGAAAATTTCATAATGCAGTCAGAGAAAAAAACGTGATGGCAATTATAAAGATAATAATAATACTGGTTTGATATGAAAAGTTAATATATATATTTGAATTGCAGTAACTATATATACATAGTTATTGCAATTCAATTGTTTTTTTTCTGATTGTAAATTATGAAATTTTCGAAAATACACCGTTTTGTTCATGATGATGCACAGTACACTTTCAGCTATAATTTCGGAATTTGGTAGTCGACGGACTCTGATACTACCATCCTCAATTAGGGAAACGAGCGAGCGAGACGCCATAAAAAATAACCCTTCGGCGAATTTGAATTTATCGCGCGAGGCACGCCTACATCTGCATCGGATAATACAACCGCGGGACTGCCGTTTGCATTCGATTAATCGACGGTACCGCGTGATAAATCCACGTTTTTACGAGTGCGCGTTCTCCCGCGTCTACCTCGCGAAAATTATCATTTTCAGCAGCTTACTATATTCTATTACATGCTACCGTTCGCCATCGAAATTAACGGCGGTCACTAATATACCATAAGTGATAATGGAAAATTCGCTAAGTCGTTTCACATCGTGTTAAAAGAACTTATGACTCACGACCTGACGTCTTCAATGCGGCGTTGTTCCCGGCGGATTCTGTTTGCGGGGATCTCGCCAACTGAACAGGGAATACCATTTTTATTTCCATGAATATCTGTCGCATAGCTGTGAGCATCGTACGTATTTCCACAATTTGTACTTGAACTGAAATTAATAAAGAATATCTATAAATTCATCACAAATGAAAGTAACAAATATATTTATATATTAAAAATTAATCAAATATTTTTGTAATTTATTTTATATATTACACAGAGCAATAATTTTTAATTAACATTTTGTTTTTCTCAGTAGGAAATAAACGTTGTTTGTACCGAAAGCTTTTTATATCGAAAAGAGATTGATATATTTTTCAAAAAATTCCATTATTCATTTTTAGAAATTCGGTTTGGAATTTTTTATACAATAACGTACATTTGTACTTTACTTAGAGTACTATACTTAGAGTATTATACTTAGAGATTTCGGGTTCGATCCCCGGCAGAATTAAAAATTTTCGTACGCTCGTAGCTCCTCTCGGTAGGCAATGGCAAACCATCGAGTAGTATACTTGTTCAAGAAATCTCCCTATCAAAAATTGGTTGTTTGGAATCGATGTTTAAACTGTAGGGCCCCATATACCGTGTGTAAGATCAGTATATGTACAAAGATATATAAGAGGGACACTACTACTGTAGGTATAACATAATGTATAACATAATGTATTACATATATTGTTTCTTCTTCAAGTGTCACACTTTGATGACAGTGTATAGTAACTTTGTAAATCAAAATTGATGTTATTCATTTACATAATTACATATGTATCTTTTTAATAATAACATTTATAAGAAATGATATTTTTAGATAATATTATTTATTTATATTATAAAATTACGGAAAAAAGCACAGCTGAGAACTTTATTGATTCAACAAATCTTCAGTCGTAATATACAAACAGTCAATTTTCTATGTTAAAGTAGCAAAGTTGATGGCTGAATAACATTAGCGATTTGTTAAATCATCAAATCTTCTTAGTTATAGATGTTAAATTCGCGCAGTAAGTTATAGATTTGCTGTATCCAATTAATTTTTTTTTGTGATTGCACGAACTATATTTTTAAATTTACTTATAATGATTTTATTTAAGATTATCGGGCATTAAAATCTTTAAACTTCTTTGATTTCAGAAAATGTGAAAATTCTACAAAATTTTACCTTATTAATTATATCTTATTGGTAATTATATAAAAGTTGATATAAATAAATGTATATTGTATACATAATATAATCACGAATCTGTATTCTTAAATACATAATATCTAATAAATTTTATCATTTACGACTGATAATGCATGGTGCCGATCGGTCATTTAAAACAATCGACTCGTCGGTTGGAATCTCACGCGACGACGGGGGTATAATATCGCCCAGCAAATGACACGCCATGGGGTAGCAAATAGCAATCCGTGGCTAGTAGTTAGGGTAGTGTAAGACTACGCGCCGAGGTCCGACACGCAATTTCTCCTTTTTAAGCCAGACATAGTCGGTCGCTCGAAAACATTCGTAATGCAGTGCACGCGGAATCATACAATATTGACTTTCCGCACTCGGTTCGTGCATTACGCTAATAATAATTGGGATAGGCCATACAATGTCGCTCGCGTTGATATTTAAATTTATCTATATGGATCGGGGCAAATACAGATATACAATTCATTTCTTTCTTCTTCTATGGTTTTGTGATACTGAAGCCACACAAAAAAATAAAGCGTAAGCAATAAGCGAATCGGCCAATCACAGCAGAGAGCTACTTTACATTTTTTATTGTGATTGGTCGAGTCTCCTTTGAATTTTTTTATTGCTTTACGTTCTTTTACATGTTTTTATCTTCAAAAGGCTAGTTTAAAGCGGTATTCACAATAGAGCAGTAAGCTTTAAGCCTTAAGAAATTGACCAATCATAGTCAATTATTCTTCTCATATATTCGATTATGATTGATCAATTTCTTATGGCTTAAGGCATACTATTCTGTTATAAACATCGCATAATCTTCAATGTAAATAACGTTTTGTAAATAATAAAAATTCCGAAGGAGCGTGTTAAATGAAAGCATTAAACCGAGTTCAGACTCTGAAAGGAAATGATGACTGTTCTCGCATAAATATCTAACTTTTTTTACACCTTCGAGCACGATCTTTAAGGCAATTTTAGTTTTTGAAGAACTGTCTAAGAGCGCTATATTTTTTCGCCTCCGTATAATCTTTCTAATTGACACGTTAAATAAACACGACAGGTAATTAGTTTGCAAGCGATAGAGGGGAGAGCGCGAAATAAAAAAGGTGCCGCCGCGAAATAAACACAAACTCGCAATTATATCTCGCGTCGCAGAAACAAGTTCAGGACTCGTGGACGCGTGGGATTTAAATGCGGGTATTTATTACCGGCTGGTTAAATTCCCAGTATTTACCGGGAATTAAGAGATACGCCGGCCGGCGCGGCCATATATTTCCCGCTTGTCGCCACACGTATGCGCGCGTGTTCCAGTGCCGTTTGCTCTCCCGTTGCCAAGTTTTTCGACACCTTCGAAAAGCCCTATCAAGCGGAACGATCGCGTCTAATCGTATTTATGATTAGATCTTACTCACAAATTGAATGGCTAACTATTCATGATTTAATTACGACAATCAATGTAGCTTTTCTGCGCGCGTAGAGGACTTCAATCGCTTCTTAAAATTACTCTCCATAAATATTTCATTTCTCCGCTATGAACACGGCATTAAAATTACGTTAATTCAATAACAATTGCATGGTATTCATGCATAGTTTATATACATTCATGTACATTATATACATTCATGTAATTATTTTATTGTACAATTTTGTTAGTTATATAGTAATACCAATCATGCTATAGATAGAAGTTCTTTGAATATACAGAACGAACGTAATTTATAAAAAACTGAAGAGGAAAAAAACTATGAATACGAAGGAGGATATGGAATATCAATTAACATATAACTTATTTACATGTTGGATATATGCACACATTCCATTACCAAATTTAGTTCAATTATATTATTTGAAAGCCACATTTAAGACCTCCAAATAGACTGACGTTACAAAATTAATATCAATATACTTCTCAAAATTATAGAGTAAATTACGTAGAGTACATAATTTTAGAGCTGTCTGCTACTTGCAAAACTGAAATGCAGCTTTTACGACAACAGCAGTAAACGCTAATGATCACACGTCATGTTATAATGTCTAAAAAGATTGTGAAGTAATTTTGACAATCGCTTCTTCTCTGTGTGAATCAAGTTTAAATAAAATGTTTAAACAAATTCACCTAAATTATGAGACTTAAATCATATCAACGTAATTTGCAAATGATTAATGAATATTTTCGATAAATCATACATTCAAAATTATCGAAATATTCGTTTATGTATAAAACAAGAATAATTGAATGTTCTATGCTTTTGCATTACGAAAGTACATCTCATTGATGAGAATTGATCCACCTCATCGTGATCTAAAGCCAATAAAGCCTTCCGATTCACTTCCGTTTGTCCCTTCCCGTCGATCAGAAAACCAGCCAGCCAGCCCAGTCAGCCAACCAGGACCCACCCTTGATGTCAGTTATACATGACTAAGAATCGCACGAGAAGATGTATTAACATATAATTAACCGGCCTGATTGTAGATCTTATCAGAAAAGCCGCTTTATCGATCGATACGCCGTCTACTCATATTATGAGAAGAAACTTCTTTTTTATGTAGTTTGTTCTCGATGGTCTCTTCATTTTCGTCCTTTTCTTTATGTTCACGGCTTGTCATCAAAACTCACACGGTTGCGATGTGTTCCACAGTCATGTGTCGTTGACCAGAGCTACTGTGATCCAGTTTTGCGGGCCACATGAATGTCCACGAGATCTGGACGATCCAATAACACATGAATCCAAGCGCAACCAGAGAGTCAAAACGGACACTGTCCTTTTGAGAATGATAATTCCAGACAGTTAAGTCTGATCGTTGACTCGGATAAAAATAAACAAGCTGTATACAGTCAGACATTATCGGACGTCGTCCACCTTAATTTATAACTGCATTGATTATATTTGATCACGCGTATAATTAAATCCACGTTACGTAACGTGGCAAAGATTCCTTGGGACTCATTTCCATCAACCCTTTTCGGCGTTCACCCGCCGGTTCCCGTCTCATCTTAATTAGGTCCTCGCTCTTCGCATAATCAAGACGATCATTTGCATAGATTTGCAAACAGGATTTAATATCTCAGACTTTTGCCGCAGGATTAATGCGTGTCACACTACAATTACGCAAGTTGAGGTAAACCCGAGAGAGAGATATAGACATGTTTTTTCTATTGAAAAATTCGAAAGTTGTAAGATAAACATTATCTATCAATTATAGTTCTGTATCTTAGTTTATCAAAGAAGCAAATCCAATAACAGTATTTTACAATACATCATCAAAATAAAAATTGTATCAGTCTCTGCAAAAAGTGACTGGAATTAGAAATTTATACTTAAAAATGAATGTTATAAATAAAGTAGTTTAATAAAAAAAAATCAATATTTATATTTAGCAATACAAATTTTTATAATTTAAATGAAAATTTTTTTATCTTAATTATTTTTTAAGACATCTCTATCATCTTATTATACTTTTTTTTATTAAATTGCTCTAAAACTTTTTGTATTACTATCAAATACTTATATAAAAAATACAGAAAAATCTAGAAACTTTTATATATTTTCATTTTGTTCAAAACAAAGAATAAAGTAGGAGATGGAGAATTGGATCACAAAGCGAATTGTATTAATGAAAATTTTGAGACACTTAAGTCAGCGACACACGATATTTGTTTTTGTGCTAGATTGCTAGCTGGATTAGAATCTTGCCACCTATTGGCTGCGGTGCTATCAGTGCCCGATTGTCGAATATGTATCAAGTATCATTTTGACCCATACGTCCCAAAATTCATCGTTTGCCCCACTTTATCTTCACCATTCCTGCAAAACAGTAATCGTTAAAAAACAACATTCCCTTTCTCTACCATCTTCCAAGCAAGTGGATCTTCATTTCGCACATCGCGAGTCAGGTATGAAGTTAGGAGTCGTTCTTGGAGCAAGTCGAAAGCCTCCTTTTCCCTCCACGCGGTTCTCGGCAGGCAGGGGAAAGAGGAGAATGTAACCGGGCGTCAGGAGGATTGATGGCGTCTAGATGCAAATGCAGTCGGTCTGGCACGCAAGCAACGTATCCACCTACCGACGCCTTATGCCAGTTAACGCCTTACAGCTTAATAATCTTGTTCTCTCTCCTTCTCTCTCTCCCTCTTCTTCGCCATCCGTGTCCTTTATCACACTCGCGCGCTCTCGCGCGCCAGACTAAATTACTTTATTAACCCCCTTTTCCCGGGATCATTCTCCCAACCCTCCCGATCTCAAAGGACTAAAACGACCGGTCGGTCCTCACGCAGAAGCTATCCTGCACTTTGTTAAACACTGGTGTTATTAAATTTGTAATTAACATTTTGAGAAGTCACGAATATGCTTAATAAATAATTTATTTATATGATAATGTAAAAAATAATGAGTCTTAATAATGAACTGCGCTCGGTAAACAATGATAATAATTTAAAATTTTGTCTAAGAAGTATCGTATCCATTAAGGGCGTAATAATAAAATTAAATAATAGATGATAAAAAGCTGTTGTACAATTCTTATTAAAAAGCTGTTATATAATTTTTATATTAGATTCATTTCAAGAAATGAATGCTAAAATAATGTTACAAATTCATGATGTAACAGACTATTATTAAGTTTGTTCAATGTTTTACTTATATTTATTAAATTAAAAAATCTTAATCAATGTTGGCAGTTTCTATATTCGAAGGAGAAATATAATATATAGTAGCAATTATAAAAGTGACAACTATTTTACTATGTAAAAGATGTAATTTATTGTTTTACAGAGATTGTTTTTTAATGCCTCCGAATAACCACGTAAAAACTGATCAAAATCCATAAAATATATGTGAATCTGTCCTTGTAAGAAAAATTTTGGAACAAACGTTACAATTGTAGACGCAAATGTTGAGCATTTGGCGCTCGCGTGTTGCCCCGGTCCTCTAGTATAGGGTTAATCGCACTTTAAAGGGGCGAGATGCAGACGCAAAGTTCAGCTGACCCGAAATGGGTATCGTCGGCGTGTTACCTTCTCACCTGGAAACTGGTGTTGCTTGCCAGGTAGGAGGCGGCAGTCTCTTGGGTGCCAGGATGTCGTTCCTAACGCTAATGACGTCGTTGACTCTCACTTAACAAGAGACTACCCTCTAAATGGAGGCTTGCGTCCTGGAAGCGGCCCGGCGGCGCTCACCAAGCCGGTGATTACGAAACTTGGATTCACTTCTGAATTGCATTCGTCGTGTAAGTGCCGTGTACGGGGTCCGTTTTGCGTTCACGTTACACTATCTTGTCACGACCATAAATGAACGATTAATCAACTATCAAGTTTACACAGTCCGCATTTTTGTTATCAAGAATAATAAAATATGTAAATATCATAAGAAGATGAGCATATTGATGACATTAGAAATTCTCAATGATATACAATTAGGATGACAAAGAAATTATCAGATATCGTTTGTCATAGCTATTCCAGTATTGATACGTTTGAACATATGTTTAAATAAAATCGACACGCCACCGTTTACCTGTATTATTACGTTTATGTTGAAAATTGATGCCGCTTTGCAACGTTACGCTATGCTACGCAATGGAACATAACACAACGCAACAAAAGGTACGCGAATTGCCAACCATTTATGCCAGGACGAGGCTACGATGGCACATGATGCACAAAGGTGCTAGCTGGGACGACCTAGGTGTAATTTCAATTTAATTGCATGTTATTTCGGCCGTATATAGGTGTATGCGTATACGCGCGTAAGGTAGGGCAAGAACTTATTAAACATCTTCGGGCTGCACTTCGCTGCCTCACTGACGAGCTCACTCGTTTCGCCTTGTCTAGTTCTTGCGAGATCAGGAAGGATCATGAAAGGCGAGGATGATGTTCCTTTTAGAGATCTCAATTTTCTCACGGTGGTACATCAGAACCTGATGATGACCGAATAATTAATTCCGTACAGAATTTTTCTCTTCAGGATTTCACTGAATTTTCAAACTTGAATCTTCCATCTGACTTTTCGAAGTTTGATGCGAGTTTTGCAAAATGTGTATATATGTTTATCTATGATAGCGAATTAACCTTTAGAATCATTCTATTAATGATATATAAAGAAAGTGAAGAGGTTATAGAATAATATTACTGTGATCAAAAAGTATCCGAATTTTATTTTTTAAAAATTACGGGAAAACTAAATCAAATCCGTTTGCTTTGCTAAGTTGGTACATACACTTTATTTTGAATACGTCCGTGAACGAAATTTCCTTTGTAACGCAAAATTTCAAACAAATTCTTGCTCGATACAAATCGCCGCGCATAAAAATCTTCACTGACGTAAACAACTGTTATTCTCAAACGGTTTGAAGGAACACCATGATTTTTTAACCAAATGTGAAGGACATGTGTACCAAGTTCCTTAGCAAAGCAAACGGATTTGATTTACAGTTTTCCCGCAATTAAAAAAAGAAATAAAGTTCGGGTACTGTTTGATCACAGTAGTATTTTATTTTATTGAAATAACTCAGTAGAGATATTAATGTGACATAACTACTTTTGGTACAAGTTCCAATTATTAAGTGATTCCAATTATAAGTATAGAAGTTTTTCTACCTATGGATAAATAGGAAACTTCTACCTGTAGAGACTGTACAAAAAGAAGAAGTAATTTACAAAAAACTGAAGAGGGAAATATGTAGGTTGTAGTTATAGAATAGAAAGAAGGATGTAGAATATATATACTATCAATTCGTGCGTGTAATATAACTTTATATGTTGGATACACATATTTTATTACCAAATTTAGTTCAATTACATCATGTGAAAGTAATATTCAAGGTTTTCAGGCTAGACAGAAGTTACAAAATATATACCGACATACTTTTCAAAATTACGTAAAGAGTATATATGTATCTGTAAAACTGTCCGTTATTTGCAAAACTGAAATGCAATTTACGACATGTTAAACATTAATGATCAGTGCATCCCATTAACATCTAAGAAGACTGTGAAGAAGTAAAATAATCACTCCGCCAAAATGCAGCATAAATTATATAAGATATCGTGGTATTCAGCACCTTATTTATTCCATAACCGTCTTCTTTCCTTTATATAGTATATGTTGAATTGCATACCTTACTTAAATTGCACACCTTCTTAAAATAGAAGACTTTGGTACAAAAATAGGTTCACTCTGATTTGGAAAGTCCACCTTATTGAAGAAGAATATGAATTCATATAATTAAAATAATCTTACAAATGAGATAGACTATATTAATTATTACCTATGAGATCCATTTTCGCTCTCAGCCTTTCCAGTCGTTGTTTCTGATCGAACTCTTCCGGTAAAGGATTATCGCTCTTCGTGGCTGGTGAAGAACCAGTTCCGCCGATATCTACGACATGCACACTCATATACATGCATTTTCTCTCTTGCTCTTCTCCCTCTCCCCCTCTCTCTCTCTCTTTTCTTCTTCTCTCTTTCATTCTTTCGTCTCTCGTGCATTTCCCTCGCTCATTTTCCCAGCAAGTAAGACGTCCGCATAAAGGAGAGTTGCCACGAAGGGTCGCGTGCGTCGTTAGAGACCAGTAACGTATCATCATGCGATTACACCGCGCTAAAAACGTGCCACGTCAACGCGTATTAAACGCACACAGCCGCAAGCGATCGCGCACACCGACATGAAATCATCTATAAAAACGCCTCGTTCGCCAGCAAATTGATTGCGGCCCCGACGGTCCAGAATTTCGCGCGATCTTCGCCAACCATGCCGGATGATGATGCTCTTCGTCATTGATCATGCTGGCCGCACCTCGAGAGAGAAAATGTTTCAGTCTTGTTAATCCACATCCACGGAGCGTTTATTAAGTCTTGTCAATACTTTCCCGTTATTGTAAATGAGTACTTATCGAAAAAATTCAATCAATTTAAATAATTAAAAGTCAAAATTATTTCCAGTGACAGAGTCAAGAAGAGTATAACTAACAAAATAATCAACAGTCGCACGTAAATAATTTACTCATTCAGAACTGATGTGATTGGAAATGATCGAATAGCTTTTCTTTATTTTAAACTATAATTTTTCTAATTTTTCTTTATTTTATTAGAAAATTTCAATTGACACAGAATCAAAATTTACATGTTGATTGCATCTTAATAATTCTTAAAGTAAAACAATTTTTTAAGAACTTGATAATTTGTGTTGAGAACGTTCGAGTATTTTGTAATAATCAAATTTATGTGATAATTCAATAATTCATAAATTAAATAAATATTAGTAGTATAATACAAATATAATAATATATTTATGCTCTTTCTTTTCATATTTTTTTATAATATTATAATAATATAAATTAATAATACAAATATAATAATATAAATTTCTGATGTTGTTTTAACATCATACAAGCCTAGAAAATATTTGTTTACATATTAGATGCAAGTATAATATTAGTTTGATCGATGTGTCGATAATTAGTGCTCGGAGGATGCTTCTACAGTACGCTTTCAATTTGAATCGACTTAATTATACACGACATAAATCGCTGGTGTTGTAAATCGTTAAACGGCTTATTAGCTATTCAGCCGAGTATTAAAGGCATATTTTAAAAAGCAGTGGAGTCGCGACATTGAAAGTAAAAGAATGGATAGACTACGGCGTAAACAGAGTGGAACGCCCGAGAAAACGGCCGCTAATTGGATCACTATCATTGGAATCGCAAACAAGAATCATGTTTGAGGAAGTATATGTCATTTATTAAATTGGCGGTCAGAAGTAGTGTCATTTATTAAAATGATGTTACGTCATTAATGTATTTATTGCGTTTATTAATAAAAAACCAAATATGCATTATATATGTTAGGCTAAATATTACGAAATCATTGTTTTATTAAATTAATTATTTTAATAAAGCATAGGTGATTTTTATACCGATTTAAAATTCTATAATATTTTAACGCGTTTCAAACATTTTAACTGTTGTACAGATCTGACGTAAACTATTTGTTTAACAGCATCTAAAGTTTAAAAAGTAAATTTACACTGTGGAGTAAAGTGTTTTAATTATATGACGGAGTTCTTTAAATAATAACGATTAAATTGAGTTTGATTTATTTTAATAACAGACTACAAGATTTCTCAAGAAATCAGTTGCTGTTCTTGCTGAATGCAGTTATTGAACTTTTTTATTACTTTATTTTTACATAAAATATGTAGAGAGAGAGAAGGGGGGAGGGAAGGAGGGAGGCAAGCTAATTTAGCGTAACAATAAGAACGCGAACCAAAATGCTTCATGAATCATAGATTTTAAGGATACAAGAATTATATCAACATAACATAAGAAACTATATAAAAAAAAGAATAATATAAAATGTAATAATTTCAGATTGAAAGAATCTTAAGAGGACAGAGAAAGAGAACACTCTCGAGGTTTCGATATCTGACCTAAATTCAAAACACGATTGACATTATTCCGAAATACAGAAAAACACAGCAACAGCATGGAATCTTTTTATCGTGATTAGATATGCATTCGGTAAACATTTCAGATTTTGTTTACATTCTTATGAGGAATTAAAAAAACAAAATTTTTATTAAAAAAAAGAGTTTATACGAAGAACAAGATTTACAGTTTTAAGATGTTAAGAAGTTAAGTTACATACATTTATAATAATAATATACGAAGATATTAAACAATAACATAAAACATTAAAATAACTGATAATCTCTATCAAACTTTTTCTTATTGAAAAGTCTCTAAAATTTAGAGTATAAATTTATAAATACAATAATATAAGTGATACAAATATAATTTCTTCAGAAATTTGTATAATCATCAGAAAAAAAAGTTATAAAGGTCCATATGTACGATATGTACATGATTTTTATAAAGATCATCTTTCAAATTCAATACACGGGTAATTTTGTCTAGTCTCCCGTTGCTATAATCACGAAATGTTAGATAGTGTAATCATAAGTTAGACGATAACCTCCGATAGAATTAATTTGCGTAGCTTGATTTTTTATCGTACGATGAACGTTGCGGATTGACCTCGACGAAATCACGTGGATATAACTCGCGCACACGTTTTCTTTCCTTCTTGACGTTTGCACAATTCGGTCGAAAATGTATTTACGCGGTTGCACTTGAGGCCGTCTGTAGTCTCGACCGGCCAGGCACGAGAGTTATTATCGGGCACGGTTATCAAAGTTGATAGATGATAGCGGGCGGCGGCGCGCTAAATAATTTATGAGGGAACGAGTTAAACAATTTTCACGTCCGGTTTGATCGGCGGATCGTGTCGTCTTAATCTATTTTCGTTGCGTTCGCCTCGCAGCAGAATTGTGCATTTCCTCCTTAACGAGGGAAGCGGCTGTCTCTCGGCGTAACGCACTCGGCGCATAATGAACCTGACACGATGATAATGAGTCGACTAATTTCATGATATGAGCGAGACGCGCTTCGGCTCAACGATGGATCTTCTGCTCATGATCGGGAGAGAATTTTTACATAATTACATCTTTCCTCTTTTGCATAATTACACAACTTGACGCAATGAGAAACGTCCGAAATTATACATAAATCTGCTATCATCCGGTTTTGTAAACAGAAATGAATCAAGCTTTAAAAAACACACATTGAAATACGTTTCGTTGCTTTATATAATTTACCTCTTGTCTCATAACATCGAAATTGTGCGTGTACTTCAAATCGCATTTAATTGGGATTATTAATTACTGCCGCTTCATTCCATTATGAAATTTGGCGCAAGTGAGCGCAGCGATTGGCTCGGCATTGACACGATAAAGGTATCATCGTTCGTGACGATCTCTCAACCTGCCGTTGCACCAGAGCGCTTATTATGGATTATAGATTATCAATAATGAACGAGATGCGGAGCGGACGAGATGGCTCGCGAATAAATAGCATCTAATTACGCTGATTAATGCCCAACCCCCGCGATTTTTCATCAGCTTCGACCACTTCAACGACAATCTTGAATCGATTCGCAAACAGTGCCTAATATCTACCATCGGTAAATCTTAATTAACAAGCTCTTCGAAATAAACGTTGATCGAAATAAAATGCGACGTCAATGACTTTTATCTCTTGATCCTGCATTTTATATGTTGATACTTTTAGTCCTCCAGTTGGTCTTTTACTTTAGTTCGCAATATCCGCGTGTCTTTATCGCGCAAAAATGTCGTTCTGGAATTCATAATAAATAATAACGATTTAATTTCTATATGTAACAAATGGTTTTGCTAAAATATAAAAATTTAGTTAGACACAGCTCTACAAATAATTATATTGGACAATCAAACTGGTTGCTGAAATGTCAAAATTATTTGCAGTATTAGGCTTTTTATTTCCCGCACTGAACTGCTTTTTTTACCCAAATTATGGAACGTATTCATTTTCCATTTCATTTCTGTTCTAAAAATATTCGCAGGAGTCCCAGAAAATTTACATCACAACTTTTATGTCACAACATAGATACACAATTCTGAATTCTTATTCATAAAAGAGAATCTTTTTATAATCTATAAAAATTATAATGAAATCGAAAATATCCACTAGATATTTTGATTTCATTTTATTAAAATACAATTGAGAAACTCAATAAAGCCGCGCCTTTTTTTCTATCTTGTATGGTTTTTTATTTACGAGAAATAGAACATCACTGCATCCATCTAGCGATTATGCCGTATATTACTTGAAATATGCGATTCTTTTCAAATAGAACCTATCGAAAGAAAGACTTCTTTCGGAGTAACTTCGATTTCATTTTATAAGAAGTCAAAAGATATACTTCCATGATATCCTTTTTGAATTATTAGAAAGAAATTCTTTTTGAGTTATAACGATCATCTGTATTATTTGGGAAGTAAAATTTGACACTATAAAAATATTTTTTTTTTTTATTTGTAACTATAAATATCCCGTTTAATTTTCTATCTATTTAGAAACTATTCCTAGAATCCCCAAATTATGAAACGTTTAGATATGGAGTAAAATATGAAATTATACAAATATAAAATCTTTTACATTGCGAACATAGTCAATATCGAAATTCTGCAATCACGAAGTTGAAGATTCCCCCATGAAGCGAGATCCTTCGTACTGCAATTGAGCATTTATTTCCATCTCCGTTTTACTCCGCATGAGATTAAGATAACCCGTGGAAGGAGGATTGCTGGCATCGCCTAGTCAATCATAATTCCCGATCTTTTATTCAATTCCGGCCATTAGCATGCATACACGCGGCATGGAACCGCCGATCCTCATCGGAGATATCGCCATTGGGGGATAGCGGATTGTCCTCGTAAAATCACTGGAATTCTATGTTTATTCAATACGCCGGGATGCCGAGATGCCTCGGAGTATGCCAGCGTGCCGCTTATCTCGCGCGTGCCCGGATAGGATGAGAAAGCGATTTTTGGTACGGGTCTCCGCTGCGAATCGCGCGTGGTTATTGCTCCTTGGACGTCTCGCTCTCCTGGAACCGACGCCATTTTAATCAATACCAAAGGGATTTTGCGCAATATCAGTGGTATCGTCGAATCGTTCTTCTCTGGTTGATGATGATGAATTAAACACAAACTTTTTCAATTAACATTTTAATAACTGCTTTGCGTTACAGTTTTTTCTCATATTTTATATTATACATTGATTCTTTTTATCATTTTTTAACTTTAATTATATTTGATCTTTTTAATTAATTTTTTTTTCAACTTCATATATTTTTATGTTTGTGTAACTTGTTTCCTTTTTTTCCGTATTAGCTTACGTGTTTAAGGCCACTTTGTAAGAACTCGATTCACTCGACGCCCGACGAGATGTTTACCTTGCGCCGCGGTTACAAATGGCGCGAAATTAAGATAAATTCGCGATCGTCCGCCATCGACGTCGTCCACCATTTTCGTGTCGCACGAACATAATAATTCCCGTCGAAAGTATACAGTACTTAATTCGATATCGATATCGATCACGCGCGAGATAGGCTGCCGCAAATTATAACGTTCTGCTGGCTGCCCGGATGCAGCGATCCGCCGATCGTTCGCCAAACTCCAACCTTTGAGAAAAAGGTAAATTATTGCTCGCATGATCATAGCTCTCTTAAAATAATTAACAATAACAAGCGATAACAAAGCAGCCTTTCTGTTCTTATATGGAATAAAATAAATTGAGTTTTGAGGCTATCAAATCGACAGTTCGTGACACTCGACAGTGTTAAGAGTGTCGAGTGAGATTTGCAGATTTTTATAGCGATTATTAACATGATTGAGAGATTAAACTCTCGAGCCGAGTATTAAATCCGCAAAATCGACCCTCTCAAAAGTTCCTTCTTTTTATCTGTAAAATCTACGCCGGCGCGGCGATGTGTGCTCACCGAGAGAGCGATTCTGGAATTACGTAGGTACAAACTCGCGTTAAGAATTGTTACGTTGTTAGATTATGTCTAACAATGATGATTGCCGCTATAATCTCTCGCCGTTACTCGCGTCACGCTCGGCTTGACACCACCACGAACAAAAGGACCGATACAGCTTGCCAAGTGTGCGTGCGCGCGAATTCATCGATTTACATCGGCAAAGTGGCGAGCACGAAAGCGAGTGCCGCGACCGCGCCGGTGCAGCTGCTCGATCGGAGGAGAAGATTGAAGAGGAGTGCACACTTTACTACATGGTTAACTTCATTATCGGAACGCGCGCGTCGGCCGTTACAACTACGGGCCGCATTATTGCTCGGCGGTTAGCGTAACTACTGCATTTGTTTTCGCTGCGAGACATGCACTTACATGATCCCGCCGCGCAGCAACAATAGCGCGCGCCGATTAAGTAATTGCGGGTGTTCAGCCTATGTCGCCGTTATCGTTTACTCTCTCGGCTCTTCTGTTCCTAGGCGTGCAGCGCAGCGCGCCACGGACCTTTAGATCCCTAATCTCCGAGTCATCGAATCCCGGGGACCTCTGTTCGTTCAACCTCTTTCTCGGGTCATTACATTTTCGTTCTTCAGAAGTTTCGCAGCATCAAACTTCTTGACTCCTTGAGATACCTTGGAGAGTGATTTGAATGCTTCAAGTCCGAAAACTTCGATATTGATTTATGAAGCTGGAAATTCCTGGATAACTAACATCCCAGAGATAGCGTCAAGTCATTAAAAATAAATGACTATATATTTATAAAGATAATTTTTATAAAGATTTTTATAAAAGATAACTCTTTTAGTGAGAAAATGTAGTAGACAGAAAGATGGCTAACAAACGATAGATTTTGTTGCTAGAAATCTTAAAGCCTTGTCCATATAAAGACTAAAAAACGACTAATTTTGGACATATTTTAGTCATTTCTAAGATTTTTTTACTTTTAATTATCTTGTTAGAAGTCAGGAAGGTAGAGTGGTAGGAGAAGTCTCGCGGGACACCCCCGCGACATATATGTATATACATATATGTACATTATATGTAAGATATCTATAGCCTGTTATACACATAACCTGTATATAATTATATTTAAGAGATTAGTACACAGCTCCGCGAGATGAGCTTTTCGTAAGAAGAAAACGCCCAGGAATCCTATAAAAAAAATCGAATTGGCGAATTTTCTTTTGGAGATTCCCATACATTTTCGGAATGTGCTTTTTGAGCCTCTAAATGTATTTATATCGTGATCACATTTTATAACGTGTTATAAAATTTTAAAATGCGATGCTATAACTACATATAATAATCTCTTGGCAATAAAACTGGATTGAATTAATTATTGTTTTCAATTTTTACACTACATAATATATAATAATTACATATAATCGTTATATAGGTATATAATTATTATGTTTGATTTAGAACTATATTATTTTTATATCAAGTAACATGATTACATAATAAATAATTGTTTTACCTATTGTGTAAACATCTGTATTTATATAGAAATTTTATGTTTTTTGGGTTGGTTTATCTCTTTCTGAATATGAACATATTCTTCTTTTCAGGTTGCGACGGAGAATCGGATGAGGGCGGCAACAAGAGGCGAAGAAGCAGGACTAACTTTAACAGTTGGCAGTTGGAAGAATTGGAGCGAGCCTTCCTGTCGAGTCATTATCCTGATGTCTTTATGCGAGAAGCACTGGCTGTGAGACTCGAACTAAAAGAGAGCCGCGTGGCAGTAAGTTTTTTTTACTTATTTTGTTGTACATATCGCCGCATTCTTCAATTATATGTAAAGGAAATCAAAATAAGGAAGCTGACATTAGGAGCCTTTGATTCATAAATAAATGAAAAGTATATATAAGTTAATTAGAAAATCTTAGACATTTCGATTAACCACTACGTTTCAACATTCTATATCGACACGACTAATTTTATTCAATTCAACCGATTTACTTCGAAATGGAGTATGAACGTAATCAACTTAGCTAGATTAAACTTTAACAAGATTTCCAATTTAGTTATAAAAGTGCTTAATATTTTTGTATACGGATGAGAAATAAAATTTCAAAATAATATTGAATTATTTGCGGAATGTAATTCGAATATAATATAAAAAGAAGATAAAAACGGAGGAAGTTAAGGAGATAAGTAAAATGAAGAGATGCTTCGGTGTCGAAGAAGGGAACGGATGTATGCGCTATTTGCGGGGCCTAACATGCGTCTAAGCGAATAAATATAAATATCCGCTTGAAAGACCTAAGGGTAACCGTATGTCCGACCGGCCGTGAAATTGGGAGTTCACCCTTTGCGGTCCTGTCGAAGGATTCGACTGGACTATATTCGACGAACGCAGGCGTGAACTGTCCGAATACCGGAAGAAGGTGGGCCACATCGAAAAGATTTAATGCCATTTCGCGGAGCCTTAATGACATGTGTCTACACATTGCGATTATAGATTCTTATAAAAGATCTGTGATAAGATTTTATTTTACATACGTTATCCACTTTTATCCTATGTTATTATACCAAGATTTTATTTCCGTGAAAAATTAATCGTGCGTTTAGAATTTGTTAATTTGTTAGTGTTGCACATTTATAATCAAAATGTGCTTTTTTATGTTAAATACTATAAAGACCATTTTAGACGATATCGCGTTATATTTCTGGGTAGAATTCTGTTTGTTTCATATGTTGCATACTTTTTACATATTGCGCTCTTTTAAATTTTAAAAATAACACAACTCAAGAAACGTGAGTTTTGTGTATTATCATGAATGAGTTAAGTAAATATTATCTTATCAATCATCTAAAGTTTATTAATTTATTGTTATAAAAAAGTCATTAAAAAATGGTAATTTAAAAAGATCATTATGATTAAAAAAGGCTGATAACAAAGATGGTTTAAAAATGATTAAAATTGTCGCAATTTAAAAAATGGTTTTTAAATATTGTGAGACGAAAATGACAAAAAACACATTTCATCATGTTAAGAATATATTTTTTTACCGATATCATTTGATTAGTCAATAAGTCAAGTTGAAAAATAGTTTTTTCTTTTTTCTGCAAAGTTTATTTTTTTTTAGTTGTATCACTTTTGAAATAAACGTACATATACGAGTAGTACGTATTAATTAATTTATATATATTCTGATTCTTTCCTGCGTTATATGGCACATAAATTTATAAATAGAGCTTTATCTCGAATTCTGATAGGAATTATAAACCTTCTGAAGTGGACTTAAGTTTTTGAAAACACAAACCTTAAACATTTGTTAAATAATTAAAAAAGTAAAAAGAAGGAAATTTATTCTTACGAAAACATTATTGAAGAACAATGACATCCCTACTGAAAAAAATCACGTCATATAGTTGGATGACGTATGCAATTGAAACATGTAAATCCTAACGGATTGTTTCAAATCAGTATGTGATTTTAAAATTACGTATTTTGAAAAATCACATGATGATAATATGTTCTTTCTTCTTCTATTTCTATCTTTTTCTATTTCAATTTTTTAAAATTTGATAACTATACATCACATATAACATCACATAATGAATGAAATTATTTATAATATCATGTGATTTTTCAAATTACATCATTTTAAAAAATCACATATTGATTTGGGACAATCCGTTACCTGATTTACTTGTTTTAATTACACGATTTCATCATGTAACGTTGTGACATGATTTTTTTCAGCAGAGATCCTATCGACGCTGATGTTATTTAAATGGACAATCGCTGAACGGATAAATCCGCGTCGATTTTGTACCCTTGAGTAGATCTCCGAAGGTAACGGACCAGATGGACTAACTACCCCCTCGAGACGAAGCTGGTAGGCCAAAGGCCGAACCGAAGCCAGAACTAACCCCCGGTTGTCTGTCGACCCTCGAAAATCTGATCCTGAAGTCATTTTAAATTCGTGTCTATCGCCTCGTCGATCTTTGATAGTACACTGAATAAATCTGCGTGAATATGCCATGAGTCGGACCAAATTCGAAGCGATTCAAAGTTTGAGATTAATGTTCTAATGTGTGCGTCGGAGCAAAAAGTGGCAAACAGTATATGTAAGAACGTAAAAGTTCTTCTTCATGACTTTCGTTCTACTTCTGCCTTTCGTTCTACTGCTTCTCTCTATATCTATATTTTATCTCATTATTCATGAATCTTAGATTTTTTTTCATTTTTTTATGTTATGTCTTCTTATTTAGTTTTCATTTCTCTGGTCAGGTTTTGTAGTAATTATATATTGCCAATAAAATCTACTAATTAATGGACTCTCAGAATTCAAACAATGAATTATAACTATAGCAAGAGTGTGAGAGTAAATAGGTATCGCAGTAATCAATCTGCTATGATTAAAAATATGAAGTATTTAAAATTTATTATTACACGTATGACGCAAAAATCGATCGGATGTTTCGGTTAATTTTCAGCTATTATTAGCCATATCGTACTAACAAAAAAGAAATCGTTTAAACACTCATACTCAAATTAGAATAAATTTTTTAAATATAATTAATGTCTCTTCTAAATCCGTATTTGAATGGTGCGACCATTTATTACGATTTTGAACTGCGATGAGTTAAAGTGAGACAGGTATGAAATAAACTATATTTGTCTCATTTCAATTTATTACACCAGTGTACACCAGTTCAGAACTTGGAGTGGAAAAAACAAACCTCATGTATTATAGTTCTTAGACTGAATAAACGCATCAACATGCGATCGAAAATAAACACATGAAAAAAAATCGATTATTTTTGGCTCGTATGTCACCTGTCACCTGATACGGTCTACAATGGCAGTAGTGGATGAGAGTGTAAGAGTAAGAAATTGACCAATCACAGTCGATTATTCTTCTCACATTCGACTGTGATTAGTCAATTTCTTACTCTGACAGTCTCATCCACTACTGCTCTATACATAGATCGCGCATGAGATTAAAGTTTGCCTGATATAAAAGTTTTACAGTTCATATGAGTAGTACTCAGCAGACCCAAAATTATTAGAACATACGATATTGAGTTGTAAAACTAAAATTGAAAGCTTTAGAAAATAATTTATAATATTTGGAGTTTGAAGTAATTCACGTGAATACTTAGCAAAGATTTAGAATACAGAGCTGTAATTGTCTTCAGTGAGTGTTTGATTTTGGAAGAGAATGGCGGAAGAGATGGCGCTGTAATATGTCAGATAGGGACAAATGTACGCATTTGAGTGAGACAGAACGAATGTAAAAAAATTAAATAGTTAAAAAATCTGTATTAAATTCGGTTGTTGTTCCAGCATCTCCTTAACATATCATGAATATTAATTTAATGAAAGAATATGCTGTAATAGTTTGCTTACAAATTGTGTCAGTGATTGTTACATATTTTGTGTTATTTTTTTTTACATATAATATTTGATTATTTGCTAACATATTCATCTTATGTTAAATTAACACAAAAATTTGAATAGACTGTTTAGAACAGGTTTAAGTTAATGTTAAACTTAACACAAATTGCGTAAAATCTCAAGTTGTATAACGCATTCAAATTATTGTTATTATTAATAGTTTTTTTGATGAAATATATTTGCGAGAGTGTTCATAGATTTGAATGCGGATCAATAAACCTTGATCGATTGTCGATCGCATTTATCTAGTTGTTGCGATATTCTGGAGAAGATGCGTCTGCAGTAGGACGTTCACAGGGGTTATCATACACAGTGATCGATGTTATCTAATCTGAGAGTTATTCCCTGTCGTGGGGAAGCACCATCGAAAGGACGCACCGGCTGTGTGACATCATGTCACATTGTGTCACCGCTCGGCCGGGTTATCGTCTCCGTCATCGTGCCGCTCCAGCAAAATCTGATCCAATCCCTCGTCCATGATCGAAGGAGAGATCCGAGAAGCACTCCGGGATCAATATTTCCCGACGCGGGTATTACGATCTCGCGTTATCACGGCGTGGTCCCCGTTTCGCGTTTATTACGCCCGCGAAATTCGTATGCGCGAGACCGGTCGTAAATAACATCGGGGACACCATGCGTTTTGATTTATCGTGAAAGAGCTCGTGAGCACGACAATCGCTATTATCAAGGCGCTATTTGCATCCACGACGAGCTCTCGCAGCTCGATCCACGGCTGGTGAAACGGCGAGCTTGTAAAATGTTGAACCGATCGTATTTGTCATGGGTATATCCAGAGGGAGAGTTTGAGAGATTCGAATTCTCTCGAAATTTTTTTATTTATTTTTTAATTTTTAATTATAAAAAAATACAACTTTACTTTTGATTCTCCTTATAGAGATTTTTTTAGTTTTGAAAGAAAACGATTAATTATTTATTCTGAGAAAGGCATTGTTATTTAGTACGTACAATATTCAAAATAAATAATTTCTAGTATTAAATTAGAGCCAGTATCAAATTAGATTTCTGTAAAAGTTTTCTTTATCTTATTTATCATTCCTCCTTTTCTTTTTATTTAATTTTAGAATATCGCCACTATGTTATCTCTCTACAGAAGAACTGTGTTTACTACTGAGTTTACTACTTTTATATGGGAATTCGAATCTGCACACTGTACAGCACATAGAACAATTTTGCAAACACGGTCGATATGTAATATATATAAAAATAATAGGAATAAATTGGATAACTGAGAGTCAAACGCGGTAATTGGAGCACAATTTGTTTATTATATGCATTGTTTATTCTGTGTAAAAATGTCCTCACATAAAAATTTTGACGGATGACTATAGTTACCCTTACAATGAACTTGCTTAGCAATTATAGTCTCTTAAATATGTAGCGAGTGTTCGGCGTTTAGATGACTATTCGTAGTTATCCTTAATAGCAAAAGGAATAATAATACTTGGTAATGTTTTTCATACAGGAGGTCCTTCTATGTATTTTCTCAATTAAAAAAAATTTCTTTTTCATAGGAAAATTATCATGAATATTTTATATGTAATAATGATAATATTTACTTTCGAAAGATCATTATATCTTTTAAGTTTATATGAATTTAGTAATTTTTACATATAGAAAATTATGGATAAATGGGATAAAATGGGAAATTTCCTTTTCATTTTATAAGTTTGTCATGTATTAAAAAAAAATTTAAGAAAATTTTGGACTTTCTAGTATAAAAGCTTAAAGTTTTCCCTATAAAATATTATAGTTTTTTTTTTAATATTCCTGAGATTTTTTGTTACTGATTGTGAGTTATTGCAGATTAAATGAAAGAAGTACTTTTATTGTTTATAACTCCATTAAAAATAATCGTACTGTAATTAAAAAATAGAGTTAAAAGCTTTGTTCTATCGAATGATATAATTGCCAAATTTTTTTAAAGACATGTATACATGAAATGAATGATCTTTTTTGTGCTAACGCCGTTTTTTTCCATTCAAGATTAGGAATGAGAAGAAGATATTGTAAGCTTGAAAAAAATATTTGAAAAACATTTCATTAGCGTAAAGATTTCTGTTTATGTAATACAACAGAATAAGAACTCCCCTCGAAGAAAGTTCTGGATACGTCCATCATGTCTGCTAACCATGTGATTATTCTACGATTTTATATGTATATTACGAGTTATTGTTTATAGATTGTTATTATATATAGATTTGCGATTAGCAGTGGAGCTTAGTTTATAAAATCGTTTTTTTTTTAATAGAGAGAGAGAGATAATGCAATTAATTAGAGAATATTTGAAACAATGTGATACAATTATTTGACTTCTTTCTGCACATATTTACTTCTTGCATTTTTCTAACTCATTTTGTATAAAGTACCAACCATTTAAGTGCTTCCCATTATGATAAGAACAAGAAGTCCATAAAGCGAAGGGTTAATTACAGTATACAACAATTTAATCGGTCAAATGACAGCGTTTTATCGGCGTGGTGTAGAAAACATCGTTTATTAATTGACGGAAACATAATTACATTAGAATGCATTATCTTTCCCGACAAACTTCATATGAACGATTATGGTTATCGGCGACGACGTCGCTTCTTCGAGTTTTTGCTGCCATAAAGATACGCTTTATGCATGTCAATGCATGTTGTGTGCTTACAATGTAAGTATCTCCTCACATGCTGCACAAGAGAAGAAAAACTGTTTTAGTCTGACGAAACATGAGATCAGTCTCTCTTAGGATAGAAATAACTTGTTAAATCGCTATCGGTCGTTGATAATTCCTGACGAATAGCCGCACTAATGCCTGACTCGTATTTCCCACGTATCGTGTTAATGTAATGTGTTACAGCTGTGCCTGATTCTGAACTGAGACAGGCAGGACGCCTCGTGAAGTTTGCGGTTAAGATTTTGGAGCGATTCCTCAACGAATTCGGGAACGATCTTTTCTATCAGCGGGAAATTTATTGAACGCCATTTCCATCTATAATTTTAGAATTTTCAATATTGAATCTGTTTTTGAAAAGTTTTTTGCTTTTGATTGTGTTTTCAAAATAAAATCTATGGTATTCTTTTTTATTAAATTTTTCTCTTCTAATTGGAAGTAAAGTTACGATGGTTTAATAAAAAAATTTCTTTGATACTCGATGGTATCATGGATTACCATTTTTCTGCAGATTATGGTATTAAATAATGAAATAAGTAATGAAAATTAGGGCTGCCAGCTTAGAGTTATCGACATAAAATGCAACGACACTCAGATATTATCGGACTGAAAATTATTTTATTAGCTGTAGTAGGAATTTAACCCTGTAAGAATCGTGCAGCTGAGCTATGTCGATTAGATGTATGCACCGCCAAAGATCCTTTACGTTGATTTTTAAGGATATTAAAAAAAAGTGTTAATTTTTTAGAATATATATATTTATATAATAATAATTAAATTTTATTTTATTTGTATATGTATAGGATGAGTCATAAGTATGTTTTAAAACTTCATGAGAGTGTTCCTGGATAAAAAGGAAGAACAAATATTCCTATTAATATTAGAATATTAGAATATTAGATCGTAAATGCTTTGTTGTTGAAACAATAGACACAAATATTTAGTATAAGTACTTATGACCCACCTTATCACATATCTGTCAAAACAAGTAAATAATAAAACATAAATATTTAAAAAATATTTACAAAATAATTTGAAGAATATGATTTAAGCTTAACACATCTCGAATACAGAAATCGACAACACGTAGATCAAATTTTTAAATATTACTTATTTTTTTAAGATTAAACACAGACTCGCGCTGAAAATCATAAAGCTAGAAAATTAAATAGCGTAAGCGCGTGCGATGGATTCTAAATAGACCCGTCGAAGTAATCGAATTAATTACGATCGCCTGAAGTTTAATCGCGAATAACGAGGACTCGCGGATAGCGACGGGAAGTAGAGACAAACGAGCGCTTTGGGCTCGTTTGGGGGTTCGTAAAGTATCTCGGAGTCGAAGAAAGTTTCGTAAAGCTACGTGACGCGAGAAAGGTGTTTCAGGGAGCCGCGAGGGGATCTATTGATCTTCGGCTCGCGTGAGTTCAGCGCCGCTCGCCGGCAGGGCGGTACAACTAATGTCTTCATCTTTCCCCTCACAGCCACCCCCTCGCCACCTCTCTCCCGCCCTGCGAGAGAGAGAGAGAGAGAGAGAGAGAGAGAGAGAGAAAGCTAGCCCCTCGCTACCCTTCGGTCGCGTCGTGGCTCACGCTAACCCTAAATCGTCGTTCATGCCACGAGCGTTCACGCGAGCAAAGGGTTGTCGTCCTCAATGAATCAGGACACCCGAGAGGGTCGTTGGTCCTTCGTTCTGAGACAGGAGCCTTCCTGTAATTTCGGAACTTAATGCATCCGCCCTTCGTGTCGCTTCTGATAGTGCCTTGGCGAAGGCGGTGCTGTGATTTAAGCAACTCGCAGAGAAATTTCGCGTGGAACGTGGAGGGCGATAGAAGGAAAGATCCGGGGGGGAAGGAATCCGTAAATTTACGCGACACCGCAAACGCCCGTTACAATTCAAGACCTACAGGGAACAACGCTTAGCTTTCATCGGTGTCAATTGACGCGAACTTGTGGCCGATTTAATCTTCTTTCAGTAGAAGTAGATAGACAATGAGTGGAATCGTGGTCAAAACTGACCAACGTTGGCAAGATTAGAGAAAGCTCGTCCCTCGAGTCACTTTCCTCATAAAGAGACTTAATTTTTAATAAACAGTTATTGACATATTATAAATATGAATTGAATATTGCAATCTTGGTTTGGGAGTATCTTGGTTTTTCATTTTAAATTGTTTATAATATTTTAGGATACCTAATATCATTATTATAATGATATTAAGTACTTCCTAATAATTGATAATTAATTTAATTATTATTTCAGTTTCAGTTTATGATTGTATTTCAAATTTCAAATTTAACTGATAGTAATCAGTGCGCGGTTTAAATAACTGGAAGATATAAGAATACACTGTGTGTATTTTGTATTTACACGTAAATATTATTAGACCTCAAGATCTAGTCTTGACTGTATTTGGCTTTCTTTATTTATTTGAATTTTTTTAACTCTAGTCGACCAATTGTCATTGCAGGTATGGTTCCAAAATCGAAGGGCAAAGTGGCGGAAGAAAGAACATACGAAGAAGGGCCCTGGTAGGCCGGCGCATAATGCTCATCCGCAAAGCTGCAGTGGCGAACCAATCCCACCCGAGGAACTAAGACGGAAAGAGCGTGAAAGGCGACAGAAGAAGTTGCTGAAAGCTCTCGAGAGACAACAGCGGAAGCTCGCTGCGAAAGTAAGCCCCAAACTTAAATATTCTCTCTCAATCTAAAAATTTTAAAATGCTTATGTTACCGTATATTAATACCTTCTCATCAACACATTAATTTTTTTTTAAAGAAAAAGAATTTTTGACTTTGCTTATCAAAATAATTATACTTCATGATTACCGAAACTGTATATTTTTTAAGGGGATACTGGAATGACGATAACGGCTTTACAGATTGGGAAATTTTTTTACAGAATTAAAATACATATAAATAGAAAGTCCGAGTATGTCGATTTTACAGGAAAATCGCATAAAAAATGAAAAAATTCACTTTTGGCTCGTATTCCAGAAAGCACAAAGTCATTTAAAAGACTAAAAAATAACTATATGTTATAAATATATCTTTTGAGAGAATATACAGTCGATGAAAAGGTGACTAAAAGGCGACAGATGTAATAACATGTAATTTTACAGTAAAAATGATTATGCATTACATATAAATTTCAGAAACGCTTTTACAATGCACTTTTACCTTCTGTAACGTAAACATTTATTGTTTCTATATGTATTTATAATATCACTGTACATACGCATTTAGCACAAACTAATCAAACCACATTTTGATATAATGGCTTTATTTCTAAATGCCGATTGTATCTACGCAAGTTATATAATTAAACAGTAGTTTTGTAACATGGGTTTCTTCATTTTCTTAACTTCAGGGCATAACAGTGGATTTATCGACATTGCGTGCCGAGTGGGAATCTCGTAGCGAGGCGACATCGGGTCGTAGTTCTGCGAGCGGTCCTTTGAGCAATTCGTTCGGCCAACTGGGTCTGAGCAATGACAGTAATAACATATCCGCGTCCGGTAACGACGCTAACGAAGAGATCGACGTGGTCGGTGGATTGGATTCCTGTAGCGAGAGCGACAGTGAGCGGGTGGACTCGGCGGCCGACGGCTCCGTGGACGGCGAATGTTTCCCGGCGCTCAACAGTAACGCGAGCGAGATCAGTGAGCCTCGGAAAAACCCTCCGCAGAATCCGCCGATGGAGCACCTGAACCACCAACCCGGTATCCACCACTGGGGCTTAAGCTTGCTAGAACGACGACGCGAGCTGGTGGGAATCGGAGCTGGACGTCCACCGACTGGTAATGGCGCTAGGAATCTAATCAGACAGGTCGCTAGTGAGGAAGAAGTCCAAAGCGGCAGCATCGATCTCTCGGTAAAGGGTAGGGAGGAGAGAAAGAGGCTGAATCCGTTCTCCATCGATAGTCTATTGGGGAACAATCGGACTAGTGCGGCATCGGATCGTAGGCCGGCAACGCCGACGTCGCCGACCTCTCCCATTTCATCAGCTTGCACATCGCCATCTACGACGTAGTGAATAGGAGCGTGGAGAGATGCCGAGGTGCGTCAGATTAAAAATTGACGAGCAGAAGAACGCGATCAAAGAGATGAGGTAACTCCTCGTCGAGATTACCAGTGACGGTGAAGTGACCATGTCGGATGAATGAAGACTGAAGCGTGCAAAGCGGAACTGGTACTCCTGGTCATGAAATTGCGTGGAAGAATCAGCTACGGTAACATTCCCATTTCTACCAGAGTTCGCTTTGATTGAAATCGCTAGGTTTATGAATAATCCTCGCGTACTTATAAACATTCTCACGTCCATCGATGAACGCGCGTCTAGATTCTTGATATCCTGAGATCTCTGAGAGTATGCATATGAATTTAAAGTCGAAGATAATCGAAGAAAGGAAGAAAAAATTTAAGTATAGGCAAATTGAGTATTAAAGGGATGGAAAATTCAGGTTACAGTCGATCACAAGTACATGTAGATCGCAATAAATTACGCATATAATTCTCTTTGGATCTAGAAGGATTTTAGGATCTAAATTTCGTGCTATCGGTATGGACCGGCAAGACTTATATCAGTTCGACATATCGAATGCATGCGTGACCGTTGTAGATCGAGTGCGTTTGATTTTGTCCATTGTGTCTCCTTTCAAAGAACAAATGGAAAAATGTGCAATAAACGCGGACTTTGCTCGCTAGGCGGCTTGTCCGTTTTGATGTAAGGCAAAAGCGAGAAAGAGAAAGAAAGCGAAAAATAGAATGTGCATGTGTGGGAATAAAAGAGAAAAAGAGAGAAAGAGAATTAGAGAGTGAAAATGAGTGTGTGTGTGTATATGTGTTGTGTGTTTGTGAGTGTGTTTGTGCATATACGCGTGTATTTAATGTAAATAGTGCGAAGGAGGTCCGTTTTATTTAATTTTTCAGTAGTCGATACTACCCCAGTGTTCGTCGATCGCGGATATTATTTAAAGCAATAGGGCGGGGGTTCTCAACTTATTATACACTTGCGATCGGTTCGATAAAAATTACCAGAGCAAGCACTCGTTAATGCTTAGAGTTCTAGATAATCAGAGAGGCGACATTGAAGGGATAACCTGATGTCTATCTAAAGAGTATGATTTAATTGATAATCATAGTAAGAAAACAATATTCCAATAAGCAAGAAACAAATTGGAACATCGCAGCAACATTGCAGTGACGTTGTAATGTTGCTGTAATGTTGCTGGAATATTCCAAAATATTTCTTGTTTATTAGGATGGTCATCACTTTGATCATATAATTTAGTTAACCAATCAATATCCATATTGGAACAAAAGGGCCAAGACAACCTAATTTAATTAACTCAACCTGTCACCCTCTAATAATTTACAACTCTAATTAATACGAGTTAAATTCTTATAGGGGAGATAGACTGGTCAAATCGAATAACTTTTTTCAACGTTTTATTTGTAGTAACGCAGTTACAAAAATCAATGATATCGATTAATTTGACAAAGAGATTAAAATAAATGACGATAAAACGAAGATAAAACACTATTGAGGACCTCTGCGATAGGAATTTGTTTGACGTTGTATATAAACTTTAAAGAACCCCTAAACGAGCGTGAGTACGTCACAGTTCAAAGATTTGTTCTCCCATCCCTGTAAGCAAGGTTGATCTACAAGCTCGGTTTATAGTTAGGGGTGATTAAGAGTTGCCATACGATGATCCGGGATATGCGAAAAATCAGTACCTATCATATATCCATTAAAAATATATTAATTTATTCTCCCGACTATGCTGGCGTTTAGTCATTGCATCCCTTCACACGTCATCCTATCCTCGTTCCTTTTTATTTGAAGAAAGCAACGTGACAGGATACGAAACGGCCAAGGCAGCGTAAGTATAAAACTAAATTAATTTGAGCTTATTATTAAGAACTTTTCTCATTGAAAAATATCTTCTTACAAAACATATTTCTTCAAGTCTTTTAATTGAATGGAATAATTTATGACAAATCAATCAATTCAGTTAAACTGATTTAACCCAATAAATTAGAATATTAATATAATTAGTATCAAATTAGATCAAATCTTATTAACACTTTTGCTCTGATCGTTGAAATTTATTATTAGTTGGAAATTAAAACGACAAGATATGACACATCCAATTTTCACTAGGCAAAAGTCAATTCCAAGTTTACCGAAGAATAAATCGCATTTGCAGCACGGATATTTATGTAAATTCACACGAACACGATTTATACTCGCCACAAGTTCGGGACGATTTCGTTGAAAGTCGAGAGCTTTTGTTCGTTTAACGTCGATGCGAGGGGAAAGAGACCGGTGGAATAATAACGATGTACGACAATGTGGCCGCTGTCGGCGTCGCGTGGCGAACAATGAGCCGCGCATAAATCATAGACATAGCGTAACATCGCTTCCGCTGTCATATTGCAATTGCAACGCTATTTATATTCGGCGCTGTTAAAAATATCGCAACCGCCAATTTCTAAGCCTTTCTGAACGAACTTTCCAAATATTTTCAATGAGATCTCACACAATCAGTTATACAGCTCGCTTAAATTTTAAATTTTGTATTTCTGCGAAAAATTAAAAAGATAAAGACATGGATTAATGTTGTTAATTAATTATCATAAACTATAAATTTATGACGATCCAAAAATGTTTTTTTTTTAATTTTTAAATATATTATGTAGCCAGTAAGTGTATAATAATAATAATTTGAAACATCAAGAATCAATTTCCTTGATTCTTAGAAAAGAATATGCGAGAAAATATTTATCAAATATTTATCAAATAATTCATTTGTTTAAGTAAACTCGCGATTGGAGAGAACGATCGTTACTTCAAAGTGGCATTTCCACTTTAGCGAAAAGAAATCGACGGCCGTTACGAAAACGATGAAAAAGAAAGTAAGAAAGGAAGGAGGGATGATGTAGTATATGATAATATGCGTCGCGCGAAGACAATAATGCGCGTCGCCGCTCGCGATTTATGTTACGAGCATTTACGCGAGCGCGCGCTCGCAAGCGCTCGCAAGCAACCGGACGTCTCCACAAAGAGCCATTGTGCGAATGCGATGTGGCGCGGTTAATATTATTAGCCGTCCGCGAGGAGCAGCGCTTAAACGGCCGATGCTTTCTGCCATCGCCCTCGCCTGAGGACTCTATTACCGGCCAATCCTCGCGGCACAGCGACTGCCTCCTTTTCCTCGTTTACCGGCCCATTGTCGCCGAGCACGAACGGCATTACGTGCCCCCTTCGGTCTAGTGGAGCCCTAAGCGGCGCTTCCCGATTGTCGATGATGATCGTAATATCCCAGAACATCCACAGGAAAAACGCGATCCAACATTCCATTACTGTTAGCTGTGTGTGTGTGAAACTAAATCAAAGAAACTAAAAAATTTTTAATCTATATTTCTTACAAAGGAACTAGATTTTTTAGAAAGAATTCACATTTCTTACAAAAGATCTAAATTTCTCATATTCCTTAATAAATATGCTGTTGAATGTTATGGGTTTAATCTTCCTATTTAATCTTCGAATTTTATTTTAGCTTAAAAATTTTGTGCTCTATCCCTAAATCTTATAGAATAAAAATAATTATTATATAACCGGTTAAACGGAGTATCCACAAGAGAGAAAAAAATTAATTTTGGAAAAGAAGAAAAAGAATTGGAGGTAAAAATTATAAAAAGATTTTCTGAAGATCAAAGATAACCAGTATTACAAATTTAAGCGTTTTCAGTTTGAAAAATCAATTTTCAATTTTAAAAGAAAAGAAAAATAAATTATTAAATTAAATATAAAGGATTTTGTGATTTTTTTTACCTGCTAATAATCAATTAAAAATAATAATATAAAATAAAACAAATCCAATAATCCATATCACTCGATTACTGTCTCGAATTCAAACTCTAATTTGGCCTCACCCTTCTTAAATAAAATTCTGGCTACGCCTTTATATATATATATTTTATGCATTAGCTAAACTTTTCTGTTTAGAACCCAGGGCGATTTTCAAATTTGAAATTTTTAATGTGAATATAGGAACTCTTGTTTTTTGGCGTAATCCAATGGTACAATTGTGTTTGTTTCTTATGTACACATTCCGATTTTGTAAAAAATGTAATGATTCATTCGTGTCATTATATAGATTTCTCTAACCGTAAACCGTGACAAATTGCATTGATAATTGTAACAAAGTTATTTAAACTCGTTTAACTTTGCTTGCTAGTCTATGCGAGAATTTTAGGCGTTCGTGTTTACTTTTTATATATGTACATATAATGTACATATACATGACAAGCATTCTATAATATTATAAATCATATTTTTGCATTTATTCTGAAATTTAATTCTTTAATATAAATTGAGACTTGTATATTATTAGGTGTTGGAATTAATTCGTAGCGTTTTTTAATGAAAGAATGTTATTTATTTCACATGAGCATTAAAAAATAATATAAATATTAATGAAAGTACTTCCCATCACTTGTAAAACGCTACGAATTAATTCCAACACCTAATATATATAATGTAGAATAGATAGTTTAACAGTGAATCAGTAATACATTATGAACCATTGCGATATTTCGTAAATGTGACGTTATCAGATTGTGCTGTTATCATGCAGCGATTCGTATTTGAATCCCTCTTCGGCTCTTTAGTCGACTGGCAGATCGCGCCAAAGACGGCCATGTAATGTCACATTTTAAGAATTTTGAGTTGCAGTTTTTTTCATAAGTTTTGCGCATTTTGTATGTTTTTGTTGTTATGCTTATCATTTTTTTCATTGTGCAATAGTTTTGTATGCACATTTGACTTTATTATCTGTAAACAATTTTTTCTATTATATTATTTTATCACATTATTTAGGGACTGAGAATTAAATTCAAGAAAGAAATTACATACAGCAATTAATAATCAGAAGTTTTCGTCCTTTTATAAATTATTGGGTCATCTAAAAAGTATCCGCGGTTTTTTGTCACTAGATGTGTGTTGATGGCCATATATTTAGTGACAAAGTACTGCGGATACTTTTTAGATGACCCAATACATCAATATCGTATCAATACGTTTGAATTTAGCCACGCGTTTGATTGATTTTTACAAATAAATCTATTGATTCACTATTGTTAACATTGCTGATTAATCATTCGACAATTAAGAATTATTATAAAGAAGGAAATGTGCGGTAATCACAATCAAATTCCATCGCAATACGGTCACTGATGACAAGCATTTGAACGACAAAAAGAATTTATTAACTTTATGACTATATTAATCACAATAAAATACTACCGATTAATTATTCGACGAGTTGAAATTACTTATGCGCGTTATACACATATTACTCGACATGGAGGCGCGATGTAAACAAGTCAATGGATTAGGTTGATACTGAATACGTTGGTTATTAATAAGAAGAATGAATGAGGGTGCGATTACATGTAGTGCGGTACATGGTACAGAAACTAATTAGGTAACTATAGGAACCGCGCAAACTCTCCTCTTTTACATACAGCGTTGTAAGCAGCACGAGCCAGACAAATTCACATTACTAAGCACTTTTTAATAGAATTAATTGATTTAAATGCAATTATTAAGTAAATCCGTTGAAACAATAAGAGTGTTGATAAAATGTGCATAGAAATAAATTAATATATTTAAAAAATTCATACTAAAGTTTATTTATCACTAATCTGTGCCACTTACCGCGCTACATGTAATAGAAGAGAAAAGAAGCAAGCGGCACGGTTTGCGACGTTTTTATAGTTATCTAATTAATTTCTGTACCGCGTACCGCGCTACATGTAATCGCACCCTAATGTTTTAGATGCTTACTGTGCGGCGTTGTGATCGCGAACACGAACGCACTCAGTACCAACCTAACCCATTGACTTGTTTACATCGAGCTTGTCGAGTAATATATGTGTAACGCGCTCAAGTAATTTCAAAAACTCGTCGAATAATTAATCGGTAGTATTTTATTGTGATTAATACGATAGTAATAAAGTTAGTAAATTTCTCATTTTGTCCTTCAAGTGCTAGTGTAAATCGTGACCGTATTTGCGATGAAATTTGATTTTGTGATTATCACGTGCAATATTTCCTTCTTTGCAGTAATTCTGAGTTGCCGATAATCGGCAGTGATTAATAGCAGTGAGCCACTAGATTCATTTGTAAAAATCAGTCAAGTGCGTGGATAAATCCGTGAACATATTGATACAATTTATAAAAGGACGAATACTTTTGATTATTAATTGCTGTATGCAATTTCTTTCTTGGATTTATATAATTCTCAGTCGTTAAATAATTAATCGGTATTGATTACGAATTGATAATAACGAACTGATAAATTTTTTTGTAAATCGATCAAGTATGCGTGGAACGTTAAGGCCGCAGCACAAACTTTTGCACGACGCATAAGAGAATCAACAAATAATAATTCTTCTTTTCCTCCCACTTCATGGATTGTGTACCCCTTGTACACAATGAACTACTTCTCGATTTTTAAATAATTGAAATTATAGCTAAATTAAAAAAATAACTTAAAAGTTATTGTTTATAATATGTAGTCAACTAAATTCATAAACTATATGCCAAAACTCAGATTTTCAATTCAATAATTGAGATATAAGCCTCTGAAATTTACATGGTTCATTGTTGGACCACTTACCCTATGTATAATATATTTATACATATTATATATTATAATTTTTATTATAATTTATATAATCATTATAATTTTTTTATGTATATAATTTAAATTTGTACATATAAATATATATGTATTTACATATTACATGTATATATATTATATATAAAAAAAATCTGAATTTTTAGAATAAATGAATAAGAATATTAATAAAACGTTTTTTTAGTTATAAGATTATAACTGAAAAATATTTGCGTATAATATTAAATATTAAATATTAAAGATTTAAAACATACAACATACAAATGAATCATTTTAATAGTGAAATACAATTAGACTCAGTTACTTTTTATCACTGAAATTGATTACGTGCTCGATATTTACATAAGAGAAATCAGGATTTCACGATTGCTTAGATAGGCGTCATCTGGCTTGCGTTTGACGATCAGGCGTTCGGAAATCACGTGAAAACGGTGCTGCGCGGCGCTCATTAATGCTCCCGCCATGATTTCCGAGGAAATGGGTGTAAATTATTCCAGGATCGCGATTAGAACATTCGACCGGCCACCTGCTGGATTTCACGCACGGAGATGCTATAGGTATTAATAATCCGAGTATTTACGAGATCCCCGATCGCCGTTCTCCTTCTCCATTAAGTGGACGCCTTCATTGTTGAACGAATAATGTGTATCGCTGGCTCTGCCTAACTGATCGTAATGTGCGAGAAGGAAAGAAAGAAAGAGACAGAGGCGAAAAGATGAGAGAGACTGCCTCCTGTTCTTTCCTATCCTGGACCGTTTATTTACTGTTATCTTTAAATGAGCTTTTTTTCTCTTAATGCCTCTTGTCGAGAAGAACTATCACATTTTATTAAAGTTTCGACACTGTTGGATTCTGCGCAAATCCATATGAATTCTCCTTTTTAGATTCTCATATTTCCTGAATACTTTGGTATCTTCAAGGTTTACTCAGTTTGAGAACTTCCTTATTGCTGACACAACTCAAAATTAAAGAGAGAGAAAGATTCGGTGATTTGTTTGTCTCATTCTGAATTCATGGAAAAAAAAATGACCGGATGGAAATACGACTGGGCCCCTTCCGCCGAGGTGTAACTCGATCAAGTTCGATAGATCAGGCGGCAGATTCCTTGCCGGTTATTACAAGGGGTCGGAGGTTGATCGCTCGCATAAACCATTTAACTCTGATCACCTATCGATACCGATATTTCTCAGAGGTATCGGTTATCTTTCCGCTCGATCTTCGTCCGACAAGGCCCTCTCTCCTTGTCTAGATGAGCCTTACCCACTCCGCACCAGATTAAATATCTGAACCTGGTTTCCTAGCCCTCTCATTGGCAGCCTCTTTCCCACGTGTTTGTGTATTCGAGCATTCTCCTTCACGATAAGTGAACTCGATAATTTTGTGTAAATTAATATCTTGTGCCTGTTATATTTTAGTATGAACCAAAAAGAAGTGCCTGAACTAAACGAATTTGAAATAAAATAGAGCAACTTTTAGATACGATGGGATACGTATTTCAACAGAATACAAACTGGGATTTTTAAAAATTTATTTTAATTGTGAAGTTTTTGTAAATTAATGAGAGAATCTAATAAATACCAGAGATTTAAAAACAACTGAGTGAAATCATTCCTTTTAAAAGTCTGGATCATTTATTATTGATATTTAGATTAATGACGAAGAGAAAATATGTTTGAATAAAATATTGGGTTGGAACAAAAGTTCGTAGTACTACAAACTTTAAAATTCAAGCTGAGATCTCGTTAAAAATTAACTAAATTTAAATTAAAAGCAAAGGATTTGAAAACTTTTCTATCTACTGGGATACTATCTAAAAGCTATAGATATAATGCTATTTTTTAATTTCATTGCAAATTCTTATAGAATATAAAAACGTTTTCTTATCTGAAAAAATAATTTCGAAATTAATGAAGTGAAATTTTTTTGAATATCTTTGAATCAAAAATGCAATGAAAGAAGAATACATTTTATCCGAGAATTTCAAAAGAATAATTTTTTTAATTCTCTATGCTGTCTGGGATGGTTGAAACATAGAAGGAATTTTCAATACATCTTACAGATGTTATTTTATTAAAAAGGATTTACATTTTAATGTAGTTTGCAAAAATTTTCTATACATTTTTTTACTATGTTGTAATCCAAGATGATTGTAATGAACAAGCAGAAATCCTGCACTTGAATATTTTAAATATTTTTATCCCTTCCTAGTCCCTTTTATTGTATAGAACTATTGAAAATGTAATCCTTTTTTCGTTTACGAATTAAGGCAATTCGACAATTTCCTCGAGCGGTTCTTTTCGTTTGCGAATTAAGACAACTTGACGAATGTATCTACTCAACATTCGCTGGGCTCGTGGCCAGCTCGTCCCATAAAATGCTGGCGACTTGGCCCGGCAATCGCCATTATGTATGTACATAAATCGGTGTGCAGGGCGAGTACATAGCTCGCTGTGTACGGGAATACGCTCTACCCACGTATTAAGTCGTTTCTCGTGCTGTACGAGGGACGTTGCTCTTACTTCCACGAAACGTGCGCACGTCAGGGCGCACGACGACTACGACGAGTGCTCACGAGTCGGAAAAAAAAATCACGACGATGGGGGCTCGCGAAACTCCGACCGGCTACCTATTAACGTATGCGTGTCCTGGGATCGGTTAATGCGAAATTCCGCAATCTTATCGATCTTTTTGGATACTAATTACGTAGGATTTCGCACTTTGTTCCGCGGTGACGGTGGGGCAGTGATCGAGGAGCGTTCGTCACGCGAGATGAGCGTTATTAATTTTTGAGTATCGATCGACCGGCAGTTTTCGTGCTTTGTTTTTTGAACATGAGCTTCGGAGGGCAATCCCGCTGGATATTGAAAAGCATCCATCCACGGCGGATCCGGGGGCGGATCAGGACTTGGCAGGAGATCGAAGATGCACGATAAAGAATTAATAGCCGCTTTTGGCAACGGGCCCGGTCTAACTGGCGGGAACAAATTTTATTACCAAATTTTCCTCCGCCTGTACGCGCCAAGATGGTAGATATCGCTGCCAGCCTGTGAACTGGCGAACCCCGTTCGCGGACCCCGAGAGAACTCAGAGTGGTTGTGTATGTACTTCTTGTTCGTGGGATCGAGATACCACACCGCCTCACGGGCGGTCGCCACGCTCGTTGGATTCACTTTTCTGCCAAAATCGATTCCCGATCGTCCGGGCCCTCAGGCCGACACGGAACCTCCATGAAGTTCCTGCAATTTGGGTACAGATTTGAAATGAAGTTTCGATTTTCTCCTTGTTTTACTGGATACTATCAAAATTTATTCCGGCAACTTGAGAGGAGAAGAATTAAGTGTTGAAGCTTTCTTCTATTATAACGTCTTTCTGTAATTTATATGTTGGGATTATATTTTTTCCCAAAATCGCATCGTTGATCAACTCTCTTTTGATCGGGCTTTTCTCTGTTCGTATTATATCTACACTCGAAGAATAAGATCTAGTGATGACAATTATAAAGTTGACAAATATATAAGTTTTATATGTACAACTAGTGTACATATACATATATATAGTTGAATAAACTATTTTGTAGTTGCAATAGTTATAAAACAGTTTATTCAATTGTACACATTAGTTTATTTAACTACGTACATTAATTCTATTGTACATAAAATCTGTCACGTTTATGTGATTGTTATGTTTTCCTTTGAATGTATATGTAGTGTATATGTATTGCACAATATCTTCTCACAGTTTGTATAACCATGATGTCTCATTTATTTATTTATCAATATGATATTTCAATCTTTCAGAATACTTGGGATCTTGCACAAAGATGAAATTATGAAAACACGCGATGGTGTGGAATGAAAATAGAAATAAGTATACTTTATTTCTTCTTTTGAATGGGGAATTGGGGATAGAAATTTACAAGCCATGAACGAAAAGCGAAAGATTAGAAAAGTAAAAATGCTAAAGGGACTGTACTCAAGTCGCCGTACTTTCTTAGCAAAGTCTTCCATTACAGTATTTTCTTTCCCAGCTAATTCATACAATTTCCACGAAGCGTCATGCTGGAAGGCGCAATCATCCCGCAGGATCGGCAATTTCACCCGACACCTGCTAATGCACGAATGTGTCAGCGGCGACGAGCGGCCAAAGAATGAAATTGAGTATTATGCTAATGTGAATGGCGGTGCAAGCTCTTCGCAATGTTGCATGCGATAGGGACACGGACGCGTCATGCCAGCGCTAAATCTTTCCGTTATTACAAGAAAAAACCGGTCCGCGAAAAGACGCCGCGCGAAATATCGCCATTTGTGAAGAGAATGTCCTCGGACGAGCCAAGCGACCGGATTATCCGCCGGCGTCATTTTATCAAGCACCTGCTGACGCAGTCCTTCCTGGAAGCAGCTTTTCTATACGTCTGCCGATATGTAAGCGAGAACTACCCTAATCGCCGTCGCCAATTAGGTAACATTGAACAAATCTCTCAACCTCTTTACTTTCGTTTTTCTCGTATTTCTTTCTTGGAAGCGTCAATAAAGAGTTTACGATTGTAAGCTTGTCAAAAAGCATTCTCGGAGAAATAATCTCATAAATTCATAACAAGATCTATACACTCGCTTTTCTTTATAAATAAGTTATTCATCACGAAGCTAAGGTGGGGTAATCTAGCGTAATTAATTCTCTTGTTTGACACAGTAAAAATTGTTTAAATCCGTCAAAGTCATTTTATATTCTTTGTACAGAAAAAATTAATTTCATAAGCATTTGATTTATATAAAATTAAAAATAGTGTCGACAAAAGTAACAATTTTGTGACAAAATTTCAAGGTTTAGTTTTCTGATAAGATCCAAAGCTTTATGTAGCTCGTTTTTATTTTCTTTAAATTTTCTGACAAGCTAAGCTTTAAATGAAAAGTCAGAATAGGAATGAGAGGAGCGGGAGAGAGGAGGCCCAGGTATGTGTTTCTCTTCCGACGCAAGAAAGAGAGACAGAAAGCAATCGGCTCTGTTTGCGGCAATATCGCGATAAGTATCTCGGCTCCGACTTCGCGAAACACGAGGAACGATCTGCGTAGTGGTGCATGGTGCTTTGATGGCGGCCAGCCAGAAGTAAATCTAAGGTTTACGAGGTAGTACCGCCTCTTACTAGCACCTCCTCGAGCACTACCCTGAGTACCACGGGGCACCGCGAGAGCGCGAGCCCCTCATAATTCTCATAATAAATCGCCTCGAACAACTGACGCCCGCTCCATATACAAAGGGATCACCGACCAAAAGGAGAATTGAAGGGTTGGAGGGGTGAAGGGGAAGAGGGGAAGCGAAAGGAGAGGAAGGGAAGGGAAGAGCAGGGAAGGGAAAGGTTCGCAACAATGGATCGACCCAGATCGCGAAACTGCGCCGCTGTTGCGAAAGGCGTTGCTGTTGCATCTCTCGAGCAATGCGAGGCGGCCGGGCCGATCCTGACGGTGTCCCGGCGAATCTATGAAGAAGGCTTCTCTTTGCGGAAATCATTCATCGCGAAATGTTAAATCTTTATTAGATTTTTATGGTCCACAGATTGTTGCACTTTCATGATCCGTTTCGTAACCGGCAGTTACAAAGTTTTCCAGGATTCTACCTTTTCTAGAGCAGTCTTTAAACTCGAATAAAGTCGCAATAACCTCGTCGTGTTAAGAAATAAAGAGGGAGGAAAAGGAAGGGACAGATATAATCTCATGCGCCTCGCAGCATTACAGCGTGCGAGATCGACTATGGCTATTCTGCAGATTCTGCTCTCGCATGTGTGTCTCGAATATTCCCCGGCATTAGTTACATTGTATCGCGACGAGGACGCCTTCGAGCGCGTCTTCAATGTCTTCATGTCCCGTAAGGCCGTGTAGCGTGCATCGAGTCCCATGCGCGTGGTCACAGGCCCCCGATAATATAGTTATTACCAACAGGGGGCCCCGCGGCCACAAGAAAGCGACGAACCCCGCATTAAAAACCAATTTTTAGTCCCGAAAAAACCTCCGCTCTCCATCGTAATAACAGGCCTGATAATCTATAGTAGGTTTTCTATCCCGGGCCTGAGGACCGACCTGCCAAGCTCGTCCTATCTCCCTCTCTCCTCATTCTCCCGCCGCCCTTACTCTCCGTTCGTGCGTTCCGTTCTCCTAATCCGGTTGGGATAATCGAGCAAATTGATGTCCCCCTCTCGTCTCTGCCATGATGACTTTTTTCAATTAAAATGGCCCACGATGCAACCGACAGCTGTCGAACGAGGCCTACGACGTAATCACATGGGACTTGGATTCATCAATCGATCGGTCGTTTGACGTGCGTCCTGTTTTCAGTGTCGGTGTCTTCGAGGAGAACGAGTCTGAGATTACATGCGAGCGAGTGGGAGAACCTGTAACGGTTATTGACACGTATAAGTACACAACAACTGATAATTAATTTACTTCATATATTTCGATAAACGGAAATGCAAATTGCTCCGTCTGACGATTAAATTTTGATAATGAAACTGACGTGGGTTGGGATCGCCTAGCATATTAATTGAACCGTCGGTTAAGTAATTTTCAAGAGATCTTTTGGTATGATTGTGTACATACAAGACTGACGCGACTCGGTATTATTGCAACTAATGATCCACGACGTTCGAGTAATATCTCTTTCACAATCTATCTCTCTTCCTTCATTCTTAATTACTTAGAATTTATAGACCGGACTACGCTTAATCATTATAAACCATTCGATAAAACATGCTTGATAGATTGGCTTCTAATAACATTTCTTCTTAATTAACAAGAAGCTTGATAGTGTTTACAAAAAAAATTCCAGTTACACTAGGAAATTCCAGGCACTAAATGTGCGTCTTGGAGTGAAATAATAAAACGACTTGGAGAAGACGACAATTTTTCTGCCTCTACAATTATGTTTTGATACATATAGTATAGCATGAGATTGAGAAAGTTTTTTTTAAATAATAACTTTAATCAGAACTAAATCTAAGTAGCGTGTTCCGGGAGAGTTCTAATATACATCGCATAATTATCCTGTAGAGTGTAAATACCTCTTTACCTATTTCTATTATATCCCGCCTAAAATAACAGCCAATTACGTGTGGTGTATGGTCAAAAACTGTTCTGCCACTTTATTACAGGTTCGCAGACATCGAACTGCAACTTGATTCCTCCCGGTCTTCGACTTCTACGAAGAACTAAAATTGCGTAGCATTCCAATATTTTGTGACACGTGTAGACGTAATAATAGAAAACTTAATGCTCAATAAAGAACATTCACAATATAATCTTCGCAGATTTATATACTTGATATAACTGTAGGACATATAATTGAAGGATATTTGGTCGTCTTTGAGTTCTCTCTCGAAGCGAAGCATATAGTCACGTCCTGAGCTATTCGATTTTCAGTAACAATCCCCTGATTGTGTCACTAGAATGGTAGAAAAGGACTCCAGCCAAGCCGAGTCCTCAGTAAATTTCTATTAACGGCGCGGCGTTCGAAACAATTGGCCATTAAATCGAACGATCCCGCGGTAGATAATAACTGGTAATAATCGGCCGGAGCCACCGGTTAGTTTCGACGCTGCTGGGACCTTTGCCTCGCCTCGGCCCGAAACAAGCCGAGCATCGGTAATGAGAGGCCAATTAGAACACCCCGCCGATGGAATTACCCCCCGACGCTCCGAAATTCAAACTGGCTGCCGTGAGCGTTCCTCGTAATGCCCGTGAGGCACGCGAAAGAGCGAGAGATCGCGTGTGAGTGCGTTGGAGTGCGATGCTCGGATACCGAAAGACTTCTCTCTCCGTTCTTCCAACAAGCAATTCATGTAAAGTCCGTTCTACCCAAAAAACTGCCTCGTTAGTCATTTGATGATCTGTCACAAACAACTTCGTATTCGTAAGACTAAAGACAAAAGGCTGAGAGAAAGAAATATATATAGGGAGAGAGGAGAGTTCTTGTTATGACGAAAAATGTATTATTTTAAAAAATAATTTGACTTTTTGTAGTTCAAACTATTTCTCACAAATGATTGATGAGTATTTAATGGCCAAATATTTTACTTTCAATTTTTTACATTTTAAGAAAAATAGTAGCAACTATAAAAATACAAATTTTATTATGTAGAATTAATGTACTCGTATAAGTTTAATAAGTTATTGCAACTATAAAATAATTTATTAAATTATATTTACATTAATTCTACATATGAGAAACTTTTTATATTATAGTTGCACTTTTTTCTGAGTGTATCTAATCGATTGGGCATAATTGGGTTAACAAAGAATTTTTGTTACTCGAAGGAATTTATAGAGATTCCAACAATGTAATCTGTTTCTTGTAATCACATATAAATACGAAGTAAAGTCCATCTTGATGTAGAACCGCTAAGAGTAAAAGAAAAACTATTTGCATCTAATTTTACACTTAAAAAAAACATAGTGATTGCAACTATAAAGATATAAGCTTTATAAAATTAGTATACCTATATAGAACTAATGTAAAATAGAATAATAAGCTATTTTAAAATTATTGAAATTTTAAAATAATTTATTTAACTATGTATTTTAATTATAAAATTTGTATAGACGTCACTTTTATAGTTGCTACCATTATGTCTTTCTTTCTGAGTGTATCTGTATTGAAAAAATATTTGTCCCTAATTTTACACTCAAAGAAAAATACAGTGGTACAAAAAATATAATGGCAGCTATAAAGATGATAAGTTTTATATGTAGAATTAATGTGCACACATAGTTGAAAAAGCTAGTTTAAAAAGCAATTAAAAAAGCAACTTTTTTGTTCAATAATTTTGTCGTTTCGTAAGAATGGGAGTAACGTTCGACGAAGGAAAATCATTCACGCTATTGCAACAAAAAGATGGATGTTTCTCGTTGCGACAGTGCGTTAGGAAAAATCGTCGTACACATTATCCATGTAACTCCGATATAAGAAGGAGAAAAAAAAAGAAACGACGGTAAGATGCTCGTTACTCGTCGCGCTCAATTTGCACGCTCTTTCTCTCTCTCTCTCTCTCTCTCTCTCTCTCTGCCGAGATTTATAGTTATTAATTTTATAATAGACTCATCAGACGGAGGACGCTTTAAGCGTCCGGCAGCTTAAGCGAGCGCGCGTTTAACCGAAAATAAAGCGAGACGAGGCCCGCCCGAACCGGGGCAATCTACATTTTTAATTGGCGAAATAACTCACGTGCGATTCCAACAAAACGTGCGATTAATTGTAATTAACCAAATTGATTTTCCTGCCTCGGCGAGAGTGCTGGTCGCCGATTCCTTGACTGACAACATCGACGCGGCCGCGCGTTGCCCCATTAAAGGGTTAGTCAAGACTTCATTACTTCATTAATCATGCGGACGATCACGGCCGCGTCCATTTGTTTTTGCCAAATTAATCAGGCAATGGTGCACGCAAAACTTATGCATACTAAAGTTGCCCGGCATCGATTCACTTCGAGCTCCTCGTATCTTATCTATCACGCGTAGCTTAACGATCGATCATATGAACGAGCGGCGGCGAATATTGATCACCTCATTTGTGCAATTAATCTAGTTAAATAATTCACTATCGGATCTGGAATCAATTTCGAATCTTGGAATCTTGGAAATTCCCTGCGAAAGAATACGACCTCAGAGATTTGTCGTTCCCCATTTGTCGTTCATCGTCAATACGGAAAAATTAATCTTGATCACGATGAAAAAAGTTGCACACAATTATCATAATTTAACTATAACTTATAGTCGTTTTCGGTGCCAATTCTTTATATTTGATTGAAATACTAGCTGAGGTGACATTTTTAGCAATAAATTATTTATATTGCTTTAAAGATACTTATTAGCATCAATAAAACTGCTTGTCAATTAATATATGACTTATTACTTCAGCTTTAATTTAAGACTGTGTTTCAAGATCGTCAAATAATCAGCGTGTAGTTTTTTTGAAAATTCAAATTTATATAGTATTATCAGGTACTGAGACTCGCTTTATTCGATTCTCTTCACTTGTTTCATTTATACATTGTTTTGATAGAATTATAAATATGCATAATTAAAAAAAAGAGAAGAATATGTAAAATATAGAGTCAAGAGCATAAAAAAAGGATATTACATTTTTTTAATAAAATGGAAATAAATGCAATTAATCAAGTATTACTTAAAAAAGAAAAAATGTATTCGTAAAAAAATCTGTTAATTCTATAATAATTCTATAATAATTAGATAATAAGACAAATTGAAAATGACTAAAATAATCAATCACTTGAGTGAGTCAATTATAGTGAAAAAAATACTTGACGTGCATGTATCGCATTAAAATTTAATGTTCTAAGACCAATATGTTTTCATACAGTACAAAAATTATTTGTAGTATGAATTAATAAAAAGATTATTACATATATATATAATAACTTTACAGATATAAATAGACAAAATACACACATGGAAGTAATTTGTCAGGGAAGAGATGTGAATAATAGTTTATTGATCCTGCGAATTTGTTATGTATAATAATTCTATAAATATTATCAATATTCTATTACATATACGTATTATTACTCTAAAAATTCACATCATGTCTATAATTGTATATTTTCACATACTGTCACTATATACATCAGAGTGTTCAGCGTGACTATCCGCACAATTTCTCAGACACTTCCGACAGTTAAAAAAAAGTTGAATATTCGTCTGTTTTATACAACATGCGATAAAAAATGAGCTCCTAATGATAATTATTTTACCAATTATAATCACAAATATACTTTTCTCTCGGTATATCTAGCGCGTTAGTCACAATATGAATCGTACGTTATGATTCTCATTAAATTAAATTAAATTTCGACAACTATATTGTTCGTACTCGCTCGCTGAACAGAGGTAGATTCTAGATTGGACATAAAACACGGCTGTAAATTTCAGGTACCACAATTCATTTATATTCCACGCGCGTTGTCTTCCTATGTTTATGATTTATTCAGCGTTGCGAGAAAAGCGCCTTCGATTGTGTTGGATGATTTATGCCACTCGTCGTCCGAATGCGAAGTTAATAATGTTATTGTCGTTCCGGCGCAATGATATTACCGTTTACAATTTTTCGCCATTTGCGTGATGAAAAAAATCGTATTATTTCTCTCCATATTACGGGAGCGTTCCTTTTTATGACGATCGTCGGCTCTCATGGACTCTCTCGATCGCTGCGATCGAGGCGAGAGAAGCGAGAGAAGAAGCGGCGATTGTATCCCGCTCGAATTCCAACAAGGTGTAGCCGTGCAAAAACGGCTTTTGCAACATTTCGGTAGGTGATTTACGTTTTAATCTAGCGTTAACGACTTCGCGTAGACAGGCGAGACTAATGGCGAGGCCAAGACCAATCGTGTCTATGAAGCGCAGCGCACAAAAGCTATTCTCCCGAGGTTTCATCATGGTTGACAAAGCGAATATTCCTGATCTATTATCGCCGAGAATTCAATCCCAAGTTGCAAATATGGCCACGCTAGAATGACTCTTGCTTTTTTTCTTGGATTTCTTTAATATATATTTTTTTACATATTTTGCACAACCAAGTGCGCCAAATGAGTTAAACAACATAAAAGGATGCATCGAGACCTCGCATTTTCCATTTATAAATTTCGTTATGTACTTTCGATTTTGTTTTAATAGATACTTGATTGGATTACTCTTTCTATGAGATGAACATTTACGAATTTATGAATAGTAATTTCTATCTATTGTTAGTATCTTTATTCTAAATATTTTCGAGAATCTCAATTATAATTCGAAATTGGATCGATAAGACTAAATCTAATCGAGTAAGAGAAATCCTATTTTCGGTCAAAGTGGATCTTATCGTAGTGCTTATATGCTTGAAAATCTCGATATATTATAAATACATCTTTTAACAGATAAAAGAAATGAGAGTTACGGTTTTTGGTTAGAGACACCGCTCAAAACTGTTTTTTATATGTAAGATGTGAAATCAAAAATCAAGTCGGAGAAGTAACGAGTGAGCGATACCATATTTACGAAACGGTTTCATGGTACTTGGATTGCAATAATATTTTTCGCGTGCGCGCGCGAGAAGCGGCATACGAATTCATACGCAAAGAGATATGGCTATGTGTATCGAAATTCGATCTCCGCGTTTAATTACGAATCCTTCTGGGAACGATCAGGAAACGCATCCCGATACCAGCATCCCTCCTGCGAGGCGAGCGCGCTTTCGGATGCGAGTGCGAAAGCATTATACGTTATCGCGAGCGGTTATGTTATGAGCGGCGCGATCAGAGAGGAATTTATTTGGCTCTCGCACACACGGAGCGCGATTTACGCAAAATATCATTTCTCGGGAATACCCTCTTAATTAAGGATTCGTTCAATCGGCCGCTCACGCTTCGCAGCTTCCTTTCGCGTAAATCGAAACTGATGTCTAAACGCCTACATAACGGTATTTTTATTACAACCTAACGTTACTGCGATAATTAATATCGTATATGGAAATTTGAATATGGATGTACGGTCGCGATGACAAGAACAATGGAGACAATCGCTGAGAGAGGACAAAACCCGATTGGCATGCACGTCATTTTGCATGTTAATTTTCAATGTCAGTTCAATTGGATTTTGCGGTGCGCAGCACACGTTTTCATTCCAGGTAGAATACAAAATCATAAGGTCAAGTGGTGCAAAAATTTCAGGAAAAATCTTAGTGATGTTATTTTATACACTTTTGAAGATGATTTTGTGATAAATTCTTGACGTGTTAATGATAATTTTAAATGATTACTAACTAAAAACAAGTCACTTGAAAATAATTATTATATATCAAGAATTTATCATAAAATTATCAAAAGTATAAAATCATCGGATGTTATTATGAATTTTCTTAAAATTTTACTTGATGTCATCTTGATCTTATTATGATTGCGTTCTATCTAACTATATATTTTATAATGCTTGGTATGTATTCAATGCGTTGTCTTACGACACATTCGCGAGATGTTGTCTGAAAAGAGTGAAGACACAGTGGAATTTGGAAAAATTCGCTGGATGGAATATTATGACGTTCCGAAGGACGGTAGCTACCACCGCGCGCTTTAATCTCGCGTTAACGACTTCATGTAGCCAGCCGAGACTAATGATAAGGGCGAGTCCGAAGTTGTATCTATCAAACAAACAATAAAGAGGATAGAGCGAGAGAGAGAGAGAGATAGAGGGAAAGAAACGGAGTATCCTTGGCACTCGCCATTTTTTCGATGGCCGCACGGAAAAGGTGTGAACTCCTTAAGCTGCCGAGGTGTCGGCTCGTCAGCAGTCAGGAAGGTGTTGGGCCGCGATCATTTATTATCTCGAGATTGAATTTCTCCTCGGCTCGACCAGCGCCTCGGTTTAATTAAAATATCGTTATGGGTAGGCGGGGATTCCCGCCGCCGTCATCTCGTCTCACCTCGTCTCGCCTCGCTTCGCCTCGCTTCGCCTCGCATTGCCTCGCACTGCGCCTCGCCTCGTCTCCTTCTCTTTTCGAAACGGATTCAACGATGACCAAGAGAATGGTCTGGGGGAAATATGCGGTGCTTCCGTTGCCCTCGCCATCCCCTTGATCACGAACCACTGAACCAGCACGGCGTAGCGCGGCCGCGGCCGGTCGATGCGGAATTATTCCGCCGGCTCCAATTTATCAACATTCCGCTGCCGTTCGTGTATTTCTCAATTTTTAAGCCCTTCGGCTACGGGATTGCATACATTCAACGTCTTGCGTAAGCAAATTCGGGCAATGATTAATAGCGTTTTGAATCAAATTTCCCCGATAGCGCGATATGGCCTTAATCGTTGTTATTCATTTGTCGTAAATGATTAAGTACCTATAAATTTTTTACGTTTCTTTCTCTCCTTGAATATATTATTTATTTTTTTTTTATTAAAAAGATCTTTGTATTTATAATCAGCTTTCTTAAAAAGGAAAAATAGGTTTCGAAAGTATGCTAATTATTCATGATAATCGTTTGATTAATTAAGGAGTAAGCGTTTCCTACTAAAAGATTGTTTCTTAGAAAACGACATTACATCATATTTGTGAAAAATGACAACAAAAAGATTGTCAGAAACTACAAAAAAAGAAATCGCATCGCATTTGAGGCGTAATCACATTAGATCTGCTCAAGATTCAATTTGCATACCATTGGACGATAACGATAACAGGCCGTTTGTCGGTAAACCCGGCGTGCAGAGAATCGGTCGATTAAACATGCCGATTTATTTCTTTAATTCTTCCGTTTAAAAGCGACCGGTTGACAGATTACAGCTCGCGAAAGAACCAGCGAAGCGGATCGGCGGCGCGGCCGCATTTATCCGCCTCGCGATCAAAAAGTGATCAATACGGGCCGATCCTGGCTGACCCGAGCGATAACGAGGTATTAACGATCGGAGCCGAACTAGTTCGAAGGAAGGAAGGTTGCTCACGGACGAGGTTCACGTTTAGCCGATCGGCCGAGGCCATCCCGTCCGATCCTCTTCTCTCTCTCCCTCTCCCTCTTTTCTTCTTTCTTTTCTCCCACTCTTCCAGCGTGCCTTTTGTCTCGGATCGTCTCAGGATTTTCGATTATCGTCCGGTACCAGGCACCGTAACGATCGCCTAACTCAGTGGGCCCGCCCCCAACAAACGGCGACTCCACCTCCAAAGGGACCCCGGCCCCACTTTTTGCATTTAAATTAATTTGCGCCGATTAATTTTTAATTAAAGCCGAGCCCGGGTTCGGCCAGGCGCGAAACTCTTCGCGTCAAACGTACCGGTCGGCCGATCGAGTAATATTCTCGGTTACTTTCTGAAGGCCGCTTTACGAAGCGAACTGAGCGATTTGACAGTGCTGCGGTTGGACGTGCGCGAATTTATGATACGAGTAGATTATCGGGGTCTAAAGAAATTCCAAGGAAATTGCAGAAAGCGGGACTTTATTTGATGTTTAGATAATTGAATCGTTATTTTGAAAACTGATTTTTCTGTTTTTAAGAATTCTGGAGAATTTTTATAGGGGATAATTGCCTTACCGGATACCAAATATCTGATCACACTTTTTTCGGATATCCGCTATCCGATAATTTTATAATCTAATGCATGTCTATTTAAAATTAAATATTTCTTAATTAAGATTTCTTTGTTAATATTGAAAATTTTAATAAATGCTCGTTCTGTTTCTACACTTACCGATTTATTTATTACTTACCAAAAAACAATTATATAATAAAAATAACTATAATTTTATAGCATTTTTGAGAGCAAATACATATTTTTTTAAATATAGTACTGTAAAAAGAAGTGTTTAATATCTTAAAATTAAACACTTCTTTTTTGAATGTATACAGAGAACTGTAAATATAATAATTATTATATACTATAATATTATAGCAATAACTATAAAAATGGAGCTCCTAATGATAATATGCAATTATAGTCATAAATATCAAATTTTTTTTTCTTGGTGAAGACTTGTGTATGAAGAAATATTTGTGTAGAAATATTAATTAATCAATCTCGCAAGCAAAGGCTTGTGAGAAGATTCAATTTCTTTTAACTCTACACGCGTCTTTCTCGGCTATAAGTGAGATTCATAAGACGTTTCCTGGAGAGAGGCGACAAATCCACAAGAGTACGGTAACGATTTCCGATAAATCATCGAAACTCCTTTACGAGTGAAAATCCGCGTCGCACTGCATTCGTTCTCCTCTTTCTTTTTTTCGTTTCCTCCCTTCTCTTCCATCTCTCACGTTCAATCTTCGGCTGCAAAGATACCCCAGTGGATCCCCCGTACGAAAAGGCAACGCAGCGTTCATAAAACGGCCGTAAAACACTAAACGGCTGTAAAGCTGCTGCTCCAAAACGCGCGTCGGCGCTACGTTGTTCCTTTGTTGTGTTGTTGTTGTTACCGTTGCCGTTATTGTGGGAGCAGCGCGAAACGCGTTTCTTCGCAATCCCGACCGGATAGAGACACGCACCTTCGACGTTAAATCACTCCGTAACCACGCCCTATCCCGTCTTCCTTTTCTATCCTTCCTTCTTGCCGGTTACGGCGCGGATCCTTCGAGACGCGTTCCACGCTCGAAATTCTCGCGACAGACGAAGAAATCACCGATGATGCGACTCTTCACTCTCTTTATGAAAAAATATTATTCGACTCACGAAAAGACAATTGAAATCTAATATTATGCACCATTAATTTTAATAGATTTCTTTTTACTAATCTAAAAGTATTTTTAGATTATAAGTTTTTTACTCTTTTTTTTGCAAACGTTGTAATGATTTGTTGGCATATCCCCATCATTATAATTTATCCTCCGCTTTAATTGAAATCGCTATGACTCTACAATTTATATAAGTGGAAAGTGGTTGCAATTATAACAATTTAACTGTAATTTATGGTCATTTTGTAGAACAACTATATATTTATAGTTTTAATCATGTAAATATAGTTGCTGTTAATAAAAGTAATTGTGTTGCTGTTAATAATAGTCACTGCTTGAAAATTTTCAGTTTTTCTTAATATTTTTACCTGTCATTACCGCATAAATAGTAAGTCAATTTAAGAAAATAATAATTACATTCACTATAATTGCAATTGCATCTAAAGTAACTGTTTAATTTCTTATGTTTAATATAATATTTATATCTTCATATTTTATTAGTAAATTTTATAGTTTGAAATAAAAATTTTTTCATGTTTGAGAGAACTATACAAATATGATTATGATTACTAACATTGTAGCAGTAATAACCATAAAGATGGACGTCCTAATTATTTTTTAAATAACATAGAAGAAACGCAAATGTAGCATCTTGTGGTTCACATTTGGCTTTATTTTACATAATTTGATATATTTCTTGGAGTCTATTTCTCGTTTATATCGTGAATATTATAATTATTTTTACCATACAGTCATAAATACCAAATGTTAACTTTTTTCTTAGTATGCAGCTATTTCATAATCCTCGGATTCATTTTTGTGTTTCAAATATGTATTATATTATACTTTTATATTTATTATTTACATGGAACCCGGCGATTTTTCGCAATTTTACTTGGATACTCATATTACCAGCTTTTCATCTCATCAGTTCTTTAAACCTTCGGCTATTTATCTATGTCTCAAGATGGTTATAATCTTGGGTGTTGAAACTTTTAAGAAGTTGATCGATCCTTTAGATAAGCTGAATGTTTTATTTCATAATAAATGAGCCCGCATTCATTTTCGCGCCTTTATTAGTCGGTTGCTTCTCGCGTGTCGGTGCAACGCTCGTCACGAAGAATACATGAAGATGTATCACGATAACTATCGCGAGCACCCTTATCAGTCCCGTAGCCAATCCATCGTTCTTTCATAAATATATGGAGCTCATCCGATATTGAATCTTAATTCACCCGCAGCTGTTTCGATCCATCTCTTTAAATTTCGTATCCTGATTAAATCCTTGCCTAGAGATTAACACTATAAATACGAACGTTTCTTATTCATTAAAAGCACCAGGCAAATAAATTATCTAACAAACTATGAAAATCAAAAAAGTAATGAAAAATCAAAAATTTTCATCATTATGAAGTGCATAATTATTAAAAGGTAAAAAAATTTCAAAATCTTATCTTCTATACAAGAAGTATAATGTTAATATAAATTGGTCGATATAATGACCTCGGTATTTCTAATTTTGGAAAAAAAATAGATTTGTTTCTTGTTTTTGTTTTTTTTTGTTACTTTAAAGTAGGGCACACGATGTATTTTTTGACCGATTTTCAGTTTGGTTTCTCATACCTCACCAATCCGCGTGCAATCTAAATGTCGATCGTGTGCCATGCTTTAAAAAGTATACAAAAAAAATCTATTTTTTTTACCAAAATTCTGAAAAAAGAAAATTTATTTTCTTCGCGAAATATTTAATATCTACGTTATTTCAATATTATTTAATACCTTTTATCTCTATAATTTTGTAAATATCGAGGTAGAAAAGTCTTTAAAATACCTAATAAATTGATAACGCCTTTTCGAAAATCTGGATCTATGAAGTATCAGACATACTTTTGGATGAATGCAAAAAATTCTAGAATAATAATATATTGTCAAATGTTCAAAGAAAATATATATCATTTAAGTAAAAAACTTTTAAGGTCGGAGTAAAAAATTAATTTTTATTGAGATTTTTACTTAAAGTTTTAGTTTTTTTTTTCAATAACTTTCATCTTTATCCCTGCTCTTCTGTCGTAAAAGATCGTACTAATTACAAGACGACTTCCGGCAGATTCTGCAAGGCAAGTCGCCGGCAATTTCCGGCAATAATTCTACGCGACGCAAAAATTATCACTTAGTTATCATCCCATCAATACAAAATGATTGCTACCGCATGATAATAATTTTCTGAATCGAAAGAGAACAAGACATATGTAGGATTCTTAAGCGGCACATCAGCCAATCTGAGGGCCGATCTTTTCTTGCGCTCGATGTTTGTATCTCAAGTCGTAACACGTATTAAACTGAAACGGCGGACAGTTTTGCTTCAAATAATAGTGGCCATTATAATTGCGTAGTTACACGATGTTAGTTACGCACCGCATTTATATAATTAGCGGATAATAGCTGCGCTAGCCGGTAGCTGTAAATACATAATAGACGAGACTCATAAATGAGAGCTCGCTGGCTATATATATGTACAATGCTAAATGAATATCCTCTAAATTAATAAAGACGAGCGCGTGCGATTTAACCTCTTTCGACAGACAAAGAGAAAGAGAGAGAGAGAGAGAGAGAGAGAGAGAGAGAGAGAGAGAGAGAGAGACAGAGAGCTTCACAATAATCACATATTTAAAGTCTAGATTTTATCCGCATTGAAATAATAGTTGTGAAAAATTGTTAACTCTCTTTGCTCTCGTAGCTCTCTGTAGTCTTAGACTGGTACAAAACTTTTCTGTCCTGCAGTCCATTAGGAGCTTCAGCACAAAGATAGTCGTACCCGAGTCATAAAATGTAAGTCGTAGTCGTAGGTCAACACAATGTTTTTATCGATCTATAACTATAGCTTACGTCCATAACTCACAATCAGTTACGATTATCCTTGTATTTAGATCCTATTATACTTGAAAAATTTATCGATAAATGTAATATCAGCCTTAAGCATCGAGCATGAAAATGCTAAGAATCTTTAGATATTTAGATTCTCAAGTTCTCGGGATCATGTATTCGAATCTTTCAATTCTATTTGTCAGCACATCAAGTCTCCTCACTGAAATTTTCAGATCCCATATCCATGTTTAGACCAAAGATTTAGACTAACGGATATTGTTTCGAAGATCTTTACCTTTGATGGCTGGAATAACAGGTTCTTCAGTGAGTCGAATAGGAGTCGGCCACGAGTTAACAGTTATATACCTGTTCGCTTGTCACGCGGGCAACTCGACGCCGATCATTTTATGTCACGAACTTCCTTCGTTCGCTCTATACTGTGTTACGTGACCGATAGATATTATACAGCTAATAAGACGGCGAATACCAGCTTATTAACGCTAATCATGCGTGTTTCCTCTATTGAACCGGCACCGTTACAGCGAATCCACGTCTCTATTGAAACGAAGGATTGGATTATCTTCTATCGCGTCGGAAGAAAATTGCAGCTGCATTTAATAGAAATATCAATGTGTTTATAAGGTAGCGATTGTGCGATAGATGAAGTACCGTTGCAAATTTTGTCAAACAATCAAATTGTACGAATGACGTAGAAATGTATCTTTTGGAACCATGTTGAATTCTCCACAATAATTAGATTTTACCTATATCAGGCAGCAATGCACTCATTAAAAATTTCAGTGCAATCCCTCACTTTTACATTAAATATTCCAAAAACTATTAATAAATAAAGTTCTAATTAATATCTTAATAATTAATATTTTAATAATTGATAAGTACATATATCGCTGTTTTATTTCAAGTGATATAACTCAAAAAATTAAATTTTTTGGAAAAGAGGAAAACTATTTTTCAACTTTATAGAAAATCATTGATTAATCAAATAATACCGGCAAAAGGAATATATTCTTAATATATTCAAATGTTATTTTTATCATTTCACAATCGTTAAAAACTAAATACTTTTATTCAGTTATGATGATTCTTTTTAAATCCTTTTTGAGTTGCGACAATTTCTTATTAAAAGGTACAATCATTAAAATTAGTTTACTTTTAATGATCATTAAAATTAGTTTACTTTTAATGATTGATAAAGTACTGTTTATATTCAATTCATTCAAGATGATTCGAAAATCATATTTTTTGAGTTGTGTCATTTTTTAAGGGAATGATATATTTACTGTTATTGACTAGATCCATATGGATTTGTCAACTAAATTAATCTTTATCTCACAATCAGAATCTATTTTCACCTCATTTCCTTATAGGAAATTGATTAATTCTTCCATGTAATTTGTAAACTATGAGTCTAATCGAATGAACCGCGATACTTCGAATTCTATGAGTCTAATCGAATGGAGAGGCCAATCCGCTACCAAGAACCGCAACCACTGTCGCGGCTGAATGACTCATCGGCTTTCTAGCGTGGGTGCATCTCCTCCAGGTGTATCTTCCCTCTTCACTTCCCTCCTTTCCCGAGAGAACTGAGAGGAGATCCAATGAAGACGTTGTAAAACGAATGCACGCTCTGTGTCTCGGTTCTCACACCTCGAAGACGGTGCGGCGCTCGGTCAAAGGCCCGCGGGGGGTAAGGCCGTCGGACCGTGGGGCTAATTGATACGTAAGATTACGTTCCCCGGCCTGTTCCCTTTGCTCCCCGTTCGGCCTTCTCTTCGTCGCCCCTGTTCCCTCGGTCTCGGCGGGATGATTGGTTGTCAGACCAGGGACCGGTCACTAAATTCCTCGAGTTCGGCTAGTTTCCGAGCCGCGCGATTCCTGGCCGGACTGCTACAGACGCGGCAACACGAACTTTTAAATAACGCCCTCCGGCGATTTCCATGGGAAACGCGCCGTATCGTCGCCGTCGTAAGAGCGAGTCGTGAACAAACCTCAGCGAACAATGTGAACATTTGTGAATTCGATAGCGGACCGTCGTTTGCGTCAACACGTCAACGCGGTATGTTGCAATATATCTGCATAATAGGACGTTCGAAGATACATTTTTGTCAGAAATGATTTCTTCACAATGGAAATCCGATAGTATATTTCATTATCGCTAACCCATAGAAATTGTAAAATAAGTCTGACTTGTATTGTGTATTTCATGGTTACTGTATATTGAACGCGATGAACGATGAGCGACAAGTGATATCCAATGAAAGCTCTGCTTTTTTTCACGTGATAATGCAAAGAACTCTCATTGGATATCGTCGCTCATCGCTCATCGCTCATCGCATCCAATGTGCAATCAGGCTTGTTATAATTTTCTGCAATGCAAACGAGCCGATTACATAGTTTTAAAAAATAATTTACAAATAATTTAATTTCAAATTATTTGTTAATAGTTATTCCTACATCAGAAAATTTGCTGCTACGTTTGTTGTTAGAGCGCAATATTGTTAGAACTTTATTATGTTTAATATTGTTGGATTTAAATCATGTAAAGTCTGCTTGAAAAATAACAAAAGAAACGTGAAAGTTTCTAACAGTTTTACATTGCGTGAACTATTTTAAGCGGTTTCTGCTCTTGTTAGCTATTTATAAAAAATTAATATTCTTTAAGATGTACGCTCAGTTTTTGAACTACAAATAAACAGTCATGAATCAAATACTAATTGATTGATTAGGGGACATTTACAATGCACGAAACAAAAAATTTTAATTGCCAAATTGAAGTCTGGTGAACATACAGATCTTATCTCTCTTTAACTTCTTCTTCTTTATCGGAACTTCCTACAAAAACATCGTTAATTCCTTTTATCGACACATGGATGTCTTCGTTAAGTATTGAGATATTCTACATGATATCATCACATGTGTAAACTCAACTATACGATATTCGTTTATGGAGAAGCAGTACGTAATACTACATGGTTTAACCTCCTTCACTAACAAAAGATATTGAGTATAGTCCTTTATACATAAACTCGACTTTTTAATCATTTAATTTTATAAATAATGAAAAAGTAAGTGCTGTTCTCTGGCTTCGATTTGAAAAATAAATATGATATCGAAGTTAATGAGTTCGATATCACGCAAAGTTCGGTTTCATTAATTATAGGGGATTACTTTTTTATTTGCATTTCTGTCGTTGTTTATTAATTCTCAGCTTCACGCTAAATAATGCTAGTTGAGATATGCTGTATCAGTCTCACTGATTAAATCAAATCGATTCTACAAAAACGAAATTAGTTGACGGCCAGTAATCCTTTTTTTCTTCCCTCCAAATCGATGATGGTTTGATACCGACGGAAGGATGACGGCGACTAGGTGAATTAGGCCTCAAGACCCCCCGTGGCCATCTTCCAGAGAAGTGTTAAGTAATATATTACGTGAGCAACACCTGGAACCGCGCACGGACGACCGCACAAAAGCTGCCTCCCTTCGTCCGAGACGATCGTGACTCGTTAACACCCTCCGACACAACCACCGACGTTAACTTTACCCCCACAAAGATCGCCCGACAAGATTCAGAACTCATCGTTCCTGCCCTTTTTTAATAGATCTAATAAAACCTGTAAAACTGATTCGTTCGGATTAAACGGCGTGGCTGCTTATCGAAGAATTTATTTTTTTCTACATTATGCTCCTAATAATAAGCATTTATTATTGTAATAATTTTTATTCAGTTTATCGTGGAAAAATACTTTATATCCTTTAAATTATGTACAACATTATATATCTCCAACTATTTTTACAAAGAAATAATATAAAACGTTTAATTTGTAACTAGTTAAACGTTCCTTATAAGATATTTATTAGTAATTACATAAAGTCACAGAAACGTATAAAGTTACTTATTTTAATAGATAGACTAGGTTGTAGCTCTTTCTCATTTCAAGTTAGAAAAAAGTGATAGAATTGTTAGAAAAGAGCTAAAATTTAGTCTAATTGTTAGAATCACTGCTACAACATCTCTGAAATTTTATCTAGGCGGGAATACGTGAAATTATTCCAGAATTCAAGATATACATATAATAAGACGATAATGCGGAAATGCGGAAAAGCTGCTGAATTAGATAGGAGTGCTGAAAAGATCTGATATTTGATTTGCGAATTGAAGCTAGGGTTCGCACATTCGTTCGATTAGCTCAATCGCGCTTGCAGGACCGTGAAAGGTCCAAAGCCGTATCGGGACTCTGGAAGCCGCGGGGCCCGCGGGGCCCATCGCATTATGTAGTAGGGAGAGCAACATAACTCGCGGAGTGGGAGGCCGAGTCCGATGGAGGGGCGCGGAAAGTGTCGGGCAATACTTTCCAGGTCGTCCGTCGCGCCGCTTGACGTCTTGAGAATATTCGCACCGCCAATTTATTACTCTCTTTCTCATTTCTTTTCCGGACCTTTCGCCCCGCGTCCGCGGCGCGGCGCACCTACCGGACCCTTCCTTTTGTACCCTTACTTCTCCGACGAGAAGAGAGCGGGCCCTTCTCTCCCCGTTCCCGTCCTCGCGGCTCGCACCGCTCACCTTCATCTCCCGTCTCCCTTTCTCCGCTCCAAGAACCGCCTGCGCGAGCACGGCACCGCTCTCATATCTAATAGAATACATAATTTGAATTTTTGAGTTATACGATGAGAAAGAGGCAAAAAGGGAAGCGGGGCGGACGTATGCGTGGTGTGGTGATCGAGAGAAGCGCGGCTCGGCGCAGGACAGACGTGCCGAGCCGCGCGATAAATTTATGAACTTTATGGAGATTTGGGGAAGCTCCCGACGGGGGATTACAGCATGCCGATATCTTTATCTGTGTGCCGTATGGATCCTCTTTGGCGCGGATCCGCTTTCTATGCGGCACCCGAAATAATCTCGTCGATGGTGATCATTTTGCCGGTGACATAATTAGAGGATTTGGTAACGGGAATCGATGCTGAATCTGTGGGAAGAGATTGATAGATCAAAGTTTGAAAAACAGTTTCGCTCCGGGAATTAGATTACGCGTATCATATGGTATAAAAAAGTGAAGGAAAATAAAAGAACTAAACGATGTTTATTTATAAAACAATGTGCGTATTTTTTTCGCGACTGGATACCTGTTTGTCAGATTGTGAATTACAAGATTTCGAGGACATACCTAATCCTCAGCGTCGTTCTAATTTCAGTTCATCAGCGGGATCTAACGAAGCGTGAAGAAATCATCGGGGTCCTGGTGGTCCCTCGATGACGAAAGGCTCGGTAAATCTTATGCTCGTATAATAATTTAATAACGGGCTCGTACAGGTATGCGCGACCCACGACTTATTTAGACGACAGTTAAGTTGCCCCTTATGTTCATAAATAATCGTTCTCGGATTAAGGAGAAGCGGCACTTATGGAATCCGTGTGTTAGGCCCGGAAATTCGGTCCCGCTTGAGAACCCGCCTCGAGAAAGGATCTGTAATGAAGCCGTGTCCGCGCTCGAATAACTTCGGCTACTTTTTCAGCATCTTCGAATACTTGACTTCTTTTTCACTTCTATATGGGTTATAATTTTTAAGTAGTTATACTGTGATAAAATGTATGATTAAATTGCACGTCAGTCCATGTGAATTTCTGTTGTAGCGATTTGTAAAATTTAAAGTGCTGAAAGTTAAAATTCAGAGTTATTTGAATATATTGATTTCTAACATATTTTTAACAATAGTGTATGTTTATAAAAGATAATACTAGTTTAAAGTAAAAAATTACTTTAAACCGGACATTAGGTGTTTCTTATAGATTTTTGAAGGCTGAAAATGCTGTGAGAAAGTACCAATCAGATTTCCAATATATATACAAGTATAAATATACAATTTAATATTTAAAAAATAACTTTTATAAATTATATTATGTATCAACAGACAAAGAAAAATTATAATGATTTCATTGTCATGGAAAATTAATATCTTAAAAAAATTTCTGTATTTAAATCCTTCATAACTTGTGGTTAAAAGGTAAGATAACAAAATTTATTAACAAGATAATAAAATATAACTTTTTAGATAATAATAGAGGATAAACAATACATTCATGACTTCTAATTAAAATTTCAAAATAGCATTAATCTTTTTTTTTTAAAAAAAAAAGTCAACTATCACAAGAAATTGTTGTATTATAAGAAAAAACCATCTTTTGTGTAATTAAATCTGAATTATTTTGGAAATCTGTCATGTTATGAAATTTAATTTGCGGTATCGTTTTCAACATCCAAAAATCTATAAAAGAAACACCTTTTTGCTTCAAGTAATTAAAAAAATTTTTTTGTAAACTAGTGTAATTTTACATTATATAAAATAATTTTTGTAATTTTATTGGAATTTTTTATATTCATTTAAGTAACGCGTCACAGATAATTGCACTTTTTCAGTAATCACAGAATTGCTCCATTGAAGAATTTAATTCCAGAGTAAAAAATGAATTTGTACTTTCTTTCTTTTCCAATTTAAAAGATATTAAACTATTAAATATTAATCAAGGATTTTTTAATTCTTTAAAAATGATTAATAAAATATTAATTTAGTATTTGAAAAAAAATTTCAAAAAAAATGTTTAAATAAGAATTGAAAATATATAAACAATACAAATTTTTAAATAAAAAAGACATAATTATTAATAGGTAATCTGAGTATCATGTCACGCAATTTCAGTGATCTTTATTATGACAATAATTTAATTTTAGGCTATGGACTTTTGACTTTGCTCGTAAATACAGCGATTACTGCTTGCGCTTATTAAATCCGTCTAAGTCCGGTCTCTCTCTCTCCCCTCTCCCTTTCTCCTTCTCTCTCTCTCTTTTTCTCTCTCCTGTCCTCTCCTCTCCTCTCTCCATACCCATCCATGTCCCCGGGCCCGCGGACCATGTTTTTCCCCTCCTTCTACTGTTAGTCCATTCGACGACGCGGCGGTTCTCCAATCAGCGGCACGGATGCGGAGGAACGTTCGCGGTCCCTCTTACCCCTCAGACCCGACCGATGCTAATTTCACGGGGCTCGCGAAGCCTATTGCTTCAGCAGCAATGTGGCAGCAACGCGGCTCGTTCCCCCCTCGCGGCGGCTTCACTGATGATGACGAGATGATCACTTAATTTGGCCAACAGCTGCCGCGCTCCTTCACCCCCTTCTTCATCTTGTTTCTACTTTACCTCCCCCCCTCTCTCTCTTCTCCTACTTCTTCTTTTACTCTCTCTTCTTCTCATCTGCTCATTCTTTTACCGGCTCGACTTGACCGACCTGAAGGGACGACCCTTGAAAGAGACACTCGTAGCAACGAAAAAATATCGCATTAAATTTGTTGCGGTGGTTACCATAATTAGACGCATTGCCGTGTAATTATTTGGAAAGCTAATCAAAAGTGGATGCGTCCTTACAAAAAATATTTGTAATTGTCGTGTATCTTCTTAATATTGAAAATATCAAGAATTTAGAAGGGCAAATTAGAGTCAAATTCGAATATAGGTATGTGTAATAAATGTTTAAAGTTTTAACATTCTGATAAATTGAAATATAAATTTGAAATATAAATTTAATTTAAAAACTTAACGTTACATTGTATTACATGACATGTTTCGGCATCATAATTGTACCATCATTAATATAGTAATAAAATTGCTTGTAGATCTGTACCTAAAAGATTATAATTTATAGATAATCGTGAAAATTCCCTATCAATCGGTTGTTCAATCGATTGCGAGCAATTTCGTTTTCACCCTTTATCTATAGTGTTACATCGGATTCACATAAGATACGAATTACATATATTTATAAGAATATTTCAATGCATTTTTTATACCGTTTAATGGCTTAATAGTGATAATAGCTTATTAGCTTATTCAAAATACACTTGACTTTTTCACTACGTTTTTCCTCTGTGAATTTATAACATCTGATGATGGCACAATTGTGGTGCCGAAACATGTCATGTAATACAATGTAACGTTAAGTTTTTAAATTAAATTTATATTTCATATCAATTTATCAGAATGTTAAAACTTGATATGTTTATTACACATATCTATATTCGAATTTGACTCTAATTTGTTCTTCTATGTTCTTTTTGTTATTCAAAAGAGCCTTTAATTTAATTGTTTTAATTTCTTAATATTATTTTCTATACCCTCTAAAACTTTTAGAATCTCTGAAGAGTGAAATTTCTCTCTTAAAGATCAAAAATTGAACCCTTCTTTTTCAAGACTGGCTCAATTTTTATTCTTTAAAGTATGATTTCACTTAAAAATGAAGAGAGTTTTATCTTCTTTTTGATGCATTTTTTTCAAAACTAAAATTATTCGCATAAATTCCTCAGTATTTTTTAATTTTTATTAAGACCGATTCTTGCAATAGTTCTTTTTCTCTCACTCTCTAATACATCTTAGTATAATATTATTACATCAGCTAGTACATATACATTTCCTTTGCGAATAACTTAAGGACGCAGGGGCGGTTATCGTGACTCGGTGTCGCGATTTATATTCGCTGTCGACGCTGGTCGTTCGTCTCTGCATAAGTTTCGTGTCGGTGGAGTTTTTCCACGACGATGAGGCCGGGCGATACGTTTTCCAACGGAAGCTGGCGTTGAAACAATGAACCGACCAACCGGCGTGCTCCCTGCAAATCTCCAGACTTAGCGCCCCCATTGTCATCCCCCGGGTAGCTCTTTCCAGCTCTTCCCTACGCTGTCGCTGTCTCCCTCACTCCACCCCTCGCGGGCGAAGGGTGCTTCGCGGATTTAGACAGCCCCAGTCGTCATGGCAACCCTGGCGAACGCCGGCCTCTCGAACTTGTTCCACGCGCACGAACCGGAACGCGCGTTTTCGCGCCGCAAACGACCGATACGACCGATCGTTCCGCACCGCGCCAAATCCCCCGTAAAAAGTTTGCTCCGTACTGCGCGTCGGTCATTGAATACAGATTAAAGTGCCAATTGCGCCACGGCAACTCCGATCCCGATCCGTATTTTGCGACGAGAATGCGATGGATGTATTGCTGTTTCAATGTTTCGCGATTTAGAATCAAGAACAACGAGAGAATTTTGTTCAATTACCTAATGTTGAAATTAATAAGCTTCAGCAGTAAGTTGAGCGGTTTAATTATATTGGTTGGTTAAGTAGAAGTAAATCCGGTAAATGACGTCTTATCTTTTGAATTATCGAATTCGTAAAGTTTATAGAGTTCTCAAGAATCAAATGTTCTTCTGCTAATTTTATAATTTAAAATCCTCGCGTCCTTTTTTATTTTTTCAGAATCTAGATTGGATCTTTTAGATTTTCCAAATCTTATAATTTTTTTTCAAATAAAAAAATTTAGATTTTTTGGATTTTTGTATCCTTACATTCTACATTTTTCGGATCCTTATATTCTATTTATTAAGTTCTTTGTAATCTTTAGATCTTTTTCCATTTGTTTGGTATCACAAATTTTTTAGAAATTTTTAAAGGAAGAATTTGAAATAATCTGATAATATAATTTCGGAAGCCTTCTCTATTGAAATAATAATTCTTACCATCGAATTTTGTCATCGTCGCGACAACGTCGTATTTCATTCAGCGACGTCGACGTCGTATATTTCAGCTGGCGGCTGTGCCGGATTTATCGTTTTAATTTCTGACGGGATTGAAGCGGGAAGAAAGAATAAAGATATCGCGGAGATTCTTTTCCTTAGAGAATGTGAAACAAAGTGTGGAAGCGAGGTACATTTATCACGAGTTATTAAACAAGGTAACAAAACATCGACGAAGAAGAGACTAGAAGATAGAATCAACTAATCATTATATTCGGTTATAACAAATGATTTGAGATTAAATCGCTCTTGCCAGTAAACTCGTTCTTATATATTGCTATTATTATTGTTATTAATATAATTGTCATCTTTGTAATTATTATGTGAGTACACAGTATTTAAAAATTAAAGTTGAAAAATCTTTAAATAAAAAAAATTGCAAAATGTACAACCATATTTTATATACATATATATGTATGGATAGTAGATATTAAATATTAGTAAACTACATTGTTAAAAATACTTAAATATTATTATTAGTAAATATTTACAAGCTCTGGCAATCTGCGTATATTTTCAAGTCTATGTGAAATTCATTCTTATCAGGAGTTGGAAGAGGCATATTATATATTAAATTATGGTCAGCCGGAAGCCGGTTATAGTGATACCGATGCAGCAGACGCGAGGATGGCAGAAGGCAAGACAACCCTCTCGCGAAATTAACCCTCGAGATCGCCATTACTTGCAAAGGATAATTTCATTTGGCAGTGAGTTCTGATCGCCGGCGGGCTGTCTGGTCGTCTATTTTCTCTCTCACTCTCTAGTTTTTTCCTTTTTTTTTATTTACTGCAGAATTTATTCTTGTTCTAATTTCCTATGTCATTTTTGCTGCGCTCAAAACTAACGCTTTGCTAGAAAACACAAGTTAATAAAATTTATTTGACAATTCTCGGATTTCGGGAATAGCCCAACTTTTCCCTTTTCGAAGGAGGGAGTCGAACTTTCCCCGGGAAGAGCGATGCGATGGGCTTACGAGCTTTCACAGACATGATAAACCGCCAAAGCCGGACAGAGAGGACAGTGACGGTGTTACGGGACAAGGGTGAAGAAAAAAAATAAGGTTCGTGCCTTCCCACGAGGACGGTTGAGAGAATGGCGTGAAAACGTCTCCATTTACGGAACAGAGTCCGATTTTTTTCAAGTCCATCTTCCGAGCTTTATCCTCAGGGGTCATTCACCCTTAGATTTCACCCTTGTCTGTGACTTTCACGCGGAAGAACTTCCGAGTATTCTGATTGGCGCTTGTCGGGCACACAAAAAGCCTGGCTTCTTTGTCGGTCGATTCTCCAGAAAGAATTGCGAGAACGATCGCAGATGCATCAGTGACATTTAACGTCCCTTAATATTACTTCAACGCGAATGTGAAACAGAATGCTAACAATTATATATTATTCTTTATTATTTTATTTTCGGCGTGTCACATTTTTTGGCAAATACAAAATTTATTAAATTGTTTATTAAACATACAGAGTATGTATTAAAAGTTTTTTTCTTCTATAGAATATAAGAGAGAAAAATTTTAACAAGTTGAATCTCAAATTGCTGAAATTTTTTAAAACATGTTTCTTTATCAGTAATCTGTTCCGTTTTGCATTTCCCTCCATATTCTACATATCGTGACACATGAAAAACTTTTATTTCATTTTATTTCTGTATTTTACTTTATTGTTACATAAAATGGGACACAAATGAGATGAAATAAGTTATGGCAATAAATATTGTAACATTATAATGGAACAAAATCTTCGCGTGCATCTCTCTCTCGCGAGTATGCAATAACGATCCCTTTCCCCGGGGTAACTACCCTCTCTCGTACCTGTAACATCAATTAAAATTCTCGTGGTCGATGCGCCGCTGTTTCGCGCGATCGTCCGACGTTTTTAATTGGATTAGAGTGAGACAGCTAAAACAGCCGAGGGGAAGGTGGCTCGTTTCGAGGGTGCGAGATTGCGGGAAGGGGTTGGCAGGATATTTCGGAGTGGAGCGCGAGTGAGTTTGCGAGATACCGAGGTAAATGACAGAGATGAGCAGCTCTGCGTTCCCTTTTCCAGCCGATTCCACCGATTCTGCCGAAAAGGAAGCGTCTCCGGAAATGAGGAAATTAACTTTTCCATCGCGGTTTAATTCCTTTCCATTGAAAATTTCATGTCGTGTTTGAAAAATCGTACGTCAGTCTTTGTCATTTTGTTTGCGACTACTGATATTACTTTGTAGTTGCATGCTATTATATTGCTTGCAACGCGACACAATTTTTACGAATGATTCAAGGTAAACATTTCTTGTTTCCGATTTCGAATGTACGATGAACGAGTGATCCATCTCGTGCGCCGCATCTGCATTCACAACATGCCGCATTAATTATGTATTCAATAAATTTTAAACGCATTGAAATGAATTCAAATTGCAGATTAATATTAAACGGCGTGCGCTAATTGGCCGGCCAATTATGCAGCGTTAATTAAACATTAGAAGCGGCAGCTGTTAATGTGAACATCATTTCGCCATCTATTCGATTTCTCTTCAAGGTAAGAGGAGTTTTGTGTTTGAACGGTGCCATCTCTGAATAAAATTTCCAATTGCATTTGTATCAAGCTTTCCATACATAATACCATCCGTCGATTTTTTTAAATATTAATTACTGTACGAATCCATAAAACCTACTACTTTAGATTTATAATTAGTATTTTAGATATTCGGAAAAAATATTCAGTTTTAAAAAATAGAATTCCATCGAAATGTGCTACATATAATATTTTATTATCACAGTAATATATCATAGATGACTAGGTACAGGCTTTCCTCTTCTGAGTTGTGACAATGTATTATCTCGTAGATTGCGCCTTATATCGAGAATTAGACACTATAGCTCCTTTGAACTTAAAAGACAAAACTATTTACATATATGTATATATGAATCGATAAGTTATCGCCTGTCTATCATAAGATGATAGCGCATATATGTTCCTACAATTTCTAATAAAATTAAAAAATCATTTAAAAATAACTCGCTAATAAAATTTGCATACACAGGTCTCAATAAATTGAACACTTTTATTAGAGTACGAAAGAATAAGTTACCGATATTAACATACTCAAATACGATCTACAAAATTAATTGTGAGGCGTCTTAAGTTGGCCAAACGGAGAAGTTATTGAAAATTAGAACATCGTAGCCGTATTAATAGGAACAGCTCTCAACATTCTGTTATAACTAAACATAGAGTGAATACAGAATATGATTTTAATTGGAGTCAAGATAGTAGACGAAGAGAAATCGTTAAATAAGAGACTGGTATCTGTGACGATTTTTATTCATAAACAAAAACAAAGTTTAAACTTATTAAAGAAACATGGAATTATTGGATCTATTGTATCATGATCTTCTTTCAAAGTCTTAATTCTACCACCTCTATACTTTTCTGTCTAATTTATTATTTCTCTATATGTATTATTATTTCTCTATATGTATTATTATTCTCTCAAATATTGTCTTATATTGACTGTTAACGGATCTTCAAAATTTATTATTTTTTAATATTTGATTGTACATCAGTTGAGCTTTTATACTTCATATATGATCAATTAATAGTCAATTAATGACTTTTATTTGATTATGACCTTTTATTTGATTATGATTGATCAATTTTTTACTGCTAACTTTTTCCATTGTAGAACACTTTATAGATTATCTATTCATACTTATTATACTTAGCAAAAGTTAATAAAAACTTTCGCGGAATTGTTTTGATAAATTTATATAATTAGAATTTTTCATAGTAATTGCAGATAACAATTATATAGAATTAATTATGCAAAATTGTAGCAATAAAATATGTAGAAGATCATAACAGATATTCCTTTACTTTTGTTCGATTACATGTATTACTATATACCATAGATTACATATTATTATTATAGGTTTATATCGTTTTGGACGGCAAATTCTATTTTACGAATATAATTTCTAAAAACTGATGGGTGAAAAATTATGGATGACTCATCCACGGAATGTCGCATCGTCATAAAATGAAGAGCATTGACTCAGCATCAAGAGACATGGTAGTGTCTCGCGCCAAGTGATTGCATTTACATTGTCCACTACCACCAGTTGAGATTCCATGAATATTTCGTACGGTAATTTTTTACGTTTCCCCCGCTAGTTCAGTTACAGTCACGTGATCTTAGACTTTCCCTCTCCGCCATCATGCTACCAATTTAGAATAACCTGAAGCTCCGACATTCTTCTACCATTCGCGAGTTCAACCTTGAATGATTCGCCTCATTGTCGTATCATTGTTCTTGTGAATCCCATCAAAAACATCGAAAACACCGTCATGGAAGTTGCCAAAGGTAATGTCAACGGACTGGAGTTTGCATTTATCTCAAAGTGTCTTATTGAAATTATTACCATTGCGCTCAATTAGTTCTTGTCTATTTTAAATTTAAAATATCTTTCTCACTTCGTATGATAAATTACAAATAGTTTAACTTTTTTATAGAATTAAAATTAACTTCTACTATCGAAGATCAGATTTTCTATTTAACTGCATTTGATATGAAAAAAAATATATTCGCAACTGACATATATACATATATAGAGGTTCTCTCCGTATTTTCTCCAATGCCTTATTTTTGAGATATTTTATCATTTTTATTATCCTGTATTGCACACACACACACACACACACACACACACACACACACACACACACACAAGATATTCCATAACTCTTAATTAATATTTCTGAGAAATGAAAGAGGATGAAATTTTGAATTGAAAGTTCTTTTCTCAATTTTCTCAGGCTCAGACTAATATTTATCGAATTATTAACGATTAAAGATCAATCAAATTGTGCCGGGTCGGAATACGCACGAGCCCAGCGTGTTATGAGACTCGCGCTTATTGTACATTCTCCTAATTAAAATTTTATTATAATTTTTAATATTAATGAATGAATGAATTATTAATCAATAAATCAATAAATGTAGAGTAGACGACTAAATAAATAAACAAATAAATAAGTAAGAATGAATTACAGTTAGGAACTTATCCAATTTTTTATTGCTTTTAATTCTTAATTATTATTGATTTATTTGTATTATTGATTTAAAATTAATATTTGTAAAGAATAAAGAACAAAAATAATATATTCTGCAAATTATAAATATTTACCACTGTTGGTTTCCCGACTGAAAAGAGACTTTAGATGGAATCTACAGCCGTTGCTCAAGTTTTGATGGTTTTAAGTTAGTGCTTAAAATATTATAAATCAATCAAAGAGTTGTATTAGTTGTATCTTAAGTCATTACTTGATATGACTTGATATTAAGAACTTCTTGAGATTAAGAACGGACTATAAATCCCAAGTTATAAGATCAGTTTCGAATAAGACTAAAAATATTATAATAATAATGTAAAAGATAAATCTAAAATAACCTAAGAACTTTAAAGTTTATTTATGAACGCCGCCAATATAAACTATCGATCTTGATTTTAGTTATGTAGAAATCTCACTTTTTAAATTTTAACGCAATTACTGAAGAGAACTCTGTAAACCATGGTTTGAAACGTTTAATTGTATCAAATTTTAATAAATTTTAATTCGCAATAATAACCTGCATCATCTCTTAGAGGCTTTTATTATTGATTTATTATCATTAGAGGTTATACAATTTTTGAATTGTTAATATAATATCAATTAAATTATTAACTGAAATCTGCTAAATATAATGCATGATACACAAAATCTGATTAGCCTTCAAAATGCATGTCATTCAAAAATCTGTGACAATCTACGATAGTAATACTACATATATTCTTTCAGTAAACGACTCAAACAGCAGTCTCGTTGAACAATCGACGAACATAACGTCTGCGACGAAATCCGTCTCGACAATGAAATCTGTGCAAAGCGTCCAAACAAAGTCAGTCGTAGAGTCATCGACCTCGGTTAAATCTGTCACTTCCTCGTCGACCAGGTCTCAACAATCGATGGATTACGAGGAAACAATTGAATATAACGATTAGTGCGATCAAATAAAACAAAATCGTAAAACATATATTAAAATAACATAAATCCCTATAATAAAACATGACATCGATAAATGAGGAGAAACTAAGAATGTATATATATTGAAATTCAATTCTTGACTTGATTCGTGTTTAAGGATTTATTTATGAACAAGAAGAGAACATGTCATTATGGATGTTATTTGATTTGATTCTATTTCTTCTGCGAGGAAGAATATTCATATACCAAAAACGGTAGATCTTTTATAAGCTTCAAAGGAGCATTAACGATAAAATTTCATGAAATGTGATATTCAATTTGACCTCGGGAATCAAGGTCGATGTTCGCAGAAGGATGAAAAAGTCGAACTGATGGGTCAAGGCATCTCTATGTATCTACTCAAAAGAGTTATGTACCGAAATAACTGCCTGCCGCACATACTGCAGTTGCGCTTTGCGATGGTACGACGAAGAGAAATACCTATGATGAGTTAAAAGAGATGGTGGGAGCGGCAGAAATTGAAAACATGCGCGAAGAAACGCTCGCAAACCTCTGACTCTTATATAATCGATGTCATTCATCGTCAAATAGTATAAATCTGTGTTTATCCTTTTCTTTTAAAAATTTTGCCCAGCTGACCTATGTTACTGTCCACCTTTCTAATATACAGATCGCTCAATCATAATTGCATCTCCGCACCTCAGGCTTATTTTATATTTGTATAATAAAATTATAAAGTACTGTGTTATTGTGTTTATACGTTAACTTTTTTTCATTTTAATTATTACAATTTAAAATTAACTCTCCAATCATTTATTACGTACGTATGTGCGTAAACTAAAAATGACAAGAATTACTCATTTTCCGATTATATCGAGACGTAAAATGTAGTTTAGAAGTACTGGATTTTAATCAGAGTAGGTTACGACAAGACGAAATATAAAATATTAAAATTTAGCACGTATGTTATTATTGTATCTGCTGCATTATCTATTTGTCTGAGAAAAAAATGTATAATAAAATAAATGCATGAATAAAGCATCGAAAATTGTTAAGTTGTATCTTATTATTTATATCAATTGACCAACCTATCTCATATGTCTAGGTTTTTATTTTTCTTCTTCAGGCAATCAGCTATAAATATTGGTCCACAATCTTATTTTAAGAATCATGATATATCGAACGGAAAATTTATGCTTTAGGCAAAGAACAGAAATGCATACATAATTTTGTGATAATTTTGGTGACAAGTGGGTATTTTATAAATTAAATATTGAGTGCTGTCTAGATTGATATATGTTATACATGAATTGAAAAAAGAAAACACAACTTTATTATAGAAAAGAAATATTTTATTTTATTCAACTACAATCGTTACAGCATATTGATGTATATAACGCATTTTATTTTTTTTCTTATGCGGGCACATCTAATTATCCGTTTAAATTAGAAAAAAATATTCAAAATCAGTAAATATTGAATTTAAAATATAACTTTATAGTAACCATAACATAATTAACGGAAACGTTTTTATTTTTGATATGTCCTCGATTATATATATAATATGATACAATTAGAGCGTGTACATTGCTGAAGCTCAAGCATCACATAGTGTCTACAAAGTATTTAAAAAAAGCACTAAAAGATTGTACATAAGCGCTTTTTTTAGCGCTTTGCAGGCGCTGCTGTGCTACTTGAGAAGAAATTGAGAAAATCTTTAATCATAAACAATTTCATTTGATTTTACTAAACGGCATTTTCATGATAATTTATTAAATGCATTATTATTATTATTATTAAATAAAAATATATAAAAGTTGCGCCCGATTTATCTGGAGTATATCGACCATCAATTATATTACAACATATTGACTATATTAATATTAATTTCATTTTATAACTTTGTTCGACTGGTTATGCAGCTGAAACGCGATTATGATGTTAAGTTAAAGTTTTAACAGCGAATGACGGACATTATCTTACTTTTCATTATAAAATGATGAAAGAGTAATCGTTCATCATTTTTATTTTTCATTTAATTTATTTAAGTAAATTTGCAACTTTATTGACAGATTACGTTCGCATCATTTCTTTTGTACGAATTGTACTTTTGATAAATCTAATTATTTTGATACTGTTTTAAGATGATGCTGGAGTGACGGCCAAACTCGATCAATGTTGATAGTACACTTAAAAATGTAATAGTGATATTTAATAGTGATATTTTTAATTTATTTCTTACATTATCGTTCTGTCTCAAACGCATACATTTGTCCTTATCTAACATATTGCTCTTGCAAAATCGAGCACCTACTGCTAGACACAGTTATTGCTTTGTTTAGCAACGAAGCATACGTATACACGTAATTTGCAGATCAAACATAAATTTTTTTTTAAGCTTTTAATCTTAGTTTCATAAATTCAGTATATTTGTTCAAGTAATCCGACGAATGATGCACTGTTTCGTTCATATGAGTATGACTTTTGTAAGAGAACAAGTGATAGTTCTACGAGTTCAAAAATAAATGAGTTTTTAACTTTTTTCGATTTTAATATAAAGTCCACTGCACCACCTCCCAATTTTGCATCTACTTTAATCCTGTAAAAGAATTTTTGATTCCATTCAGTAAATTCGAAAATTTTTATCGATCTGCAATGTGTCGATAATTTGATCACCCCAGCATCCTCTTAAGTTAACGTATTACTATCGCATAATTATAATATTGGCATTCTTTTGGCAGCTTGTTTAAATCGTAAGAACCTGCAATGCCGATGATTGACAAAAACGTGTTTTTTTTATGTACCGTTAAACGCATTTTTAGTAAATACGGCAGAGTTATCTTTAGTTGGTAAAAAATTCATTCTTTTCTCTCCCTTTAGGCGCGATCAGTGATGAATATCCTCCGACCCAACTCGAAAGTCGCATTGAGTTCCGGCTACAATGGGGTGTCCTCTTCTGGGAGTTACCTTGGTGTCGGAGGTGGGGGTGGTGGTCATACAGCACTTCCAGTGTAAAAGCTCGCCTTGCCAGTTAGCCCGGACGCTCGCTTCCTCTTTTCGCATTCCATCGTGCTAAAGGTATTCTGAGCGATTTGCGACTTCCGTTTTGGATTTTGTAAGGTCATGCTACGTTGACTGGAATTGGAACTGGAACTAGTACCAGGTTCTGATACTTTAAGAATGCCCGAATGTATTGTTCCAAAATTTTGATATATATACTGTGACTGAATAGCCGATACCGAGGCATTCTGATTCTTTAGCGTGATTGGAACAGTTTGTCCAGCCAAACTGTTGAATCTAGTGTCGAAACCGAACGGAGTATCCAGTAAGGATTCATTCTTATCGACATAGCCACTTAATCTAGAATCGAGAAGACCCTCTTTATCGACGAAGCCGCTCAATCTAGAATCTACAATATTCTGGTCGGTATTTCTCGTGGAGAATTCAGTGTATCGTTGTTCCTGATCAGATTCCTTGTTATCCGTAAAAGCGATCATGTTTTGTCTGGAATCGGATAGAATTCGAGAATCAATGAAGCCTTCTTTATCAGTGAAACCGCTCAATCGAGAATCTACGACGTTGCCTTCCGACTTATCGAAATTGTTATACCGTGGGTCGATGTTCTTGCTGTCCGGGTAAACTGGCAGGACGTGCGATAGGTCTGCCTTATCGACATAACTGATGGCCTGTGGATTCGACGCGCAAATATCAGGCGCCGATTTGCAGAGCAATGAAGTTCCTTCTTCGGCTATTTTTTGAGGCGCTAGGACATAGAAATGGATTTACTTTCTTCCGAAGCATGAGAAATCATTGTTTATTTTACAGGGTGTTCCGCAGCATTTAGAAGATTTAAAAAAATTTTCTATAGACCATTGGAATTTTCTCGAATCTCTGGATCCTAGAATTCTATTCGATCATACAATTTGGACGCATAATGGATTTTTCAATCTTTTCAATTACGTAAATATGCGATGTGTCGCATCATATTGTACATACGCGGGACACCCTCTTTAGCAATAAATTCACCCACTTTTGGTTGATTGGCCGAAAGGTCGGGCCTGCGGTGGTCCCGGTGATTTCTGATGTGCTCTCACAAGATACTCTGAGCTAAATCCTCTCTGTTCCCTCAGCTTTCTTTCGGCACCCGGAACCATGACTCTCACCTAAAAGGAAAACAAAGAGCATGAATATCCTTTGATTAAACGAAACATGATTGCGAAAAAACACATGTTGATAAAGCTAGAAATCCACTTGTGCGACCACGGACAGATGTTTCACGTTTTACTGGGATCTAATGGGTCCAAGTGAATCCCTAGCTAAAACCAAACAAGCCAATCTGTGGCGAAAGTTTTAATCGACAACTTCACCATCTCTTCGACCGTGGAGAACCGTGCCATGTAACCAGACATTGTTAAAACGGCCGCCACTTCCGCGAGCATCAACGCTAATCCCGAGAGTTGTAGGCACCAGCCGTAGTGGTACTGAGGTAGACCGTTATCGTCCATTTGCATGCCGGCAGTTGACGGCAAACTGTATTTCCCCGGTAACTCTAGTGATGCATCCGACAATGCTGATGCCAGAACTATCAATCCGCCGCCTAAGGAAAGTCCTAGAACAATATAAGTATGAATTCCATAGACATAGTAATGACTTTGAAAATAATATGTTATTACAAAGTTGAATATTTCTTTTTCTTAACAATCACTGTTTCAATTTTTGAACATGATATACATAGCGCTAAAGTTTAATTTTTTTTCTTTACAATAATAATTGATAATAATTTATTTACTGTTTTTTTTTTCAGTTAAATTTGAAGATATTATTTTCGGTAATTTTTGAAAAATTTTAATTATTAGTGATATAAAAATATCTACTAATTAAAATCTCGACAAAATAATAAATTATGATTCTCAACGCTTAAAAAGGTCAAAAATATAGATTATATATTTTTTATTACAAGTAGAATTCCTAGCTAAAATTATTTGTTATTTTTATATAAAAATAACAAATTTATCGGCTATTATGGATTACTAAATACATTTTATATTATTTACGTAAAGTTTTCGACGACGAATAATTCTACTCTCACACAGCGAGGAGCTCAAAGTGTAACTACCGGGAACAGGATAAAATTGCCAAACTATTATAATAGTAAGACGTGACCGCAGGACATATTCAAGGATTCAGAGCGTCGCTCGTACGCGCTATATCACGACAATAGTCCTCCATGCGCGTCTCGAATATATCCGTAGTTAAGAACGTAATAACACGGAACAGCTTATCCTATTATATTATAATATCGTTGGGATTGAATTGATCGTTTAGTTTAAACGATCATCGCCTATATCTGTGCCCTTTTATGCAAATTTTTTATACGTTTTATGAATGGAAAGAGCGCAATTGGATTGAAGCTAAATTAACTAAGTCGTGATCTAGACGGAATTATAGGATCTGGTCAGAGTCTAATCAGTATATATTGTCATGTACATACTATATTAATTGACTGGCGCATCAATTACAGCACTGTTCGGAAAAGTAAGGAGAATCCAATAATGCTGTCAATATTGATCATTACTACGAAGATACTCTAACTGTTATTGGGTATGTCTGTGTTAGTTATTGGTGACACATTAGACTGCTGATGACACATTAGATGATCAAGGGGCCTAACATTACAGCATTTGACAATTGCTAGATATATCCTTGATAATTACAGAAATCATTCGCTTTAATTAGCGAATATATATTTGCTATCAAAAATTTGTCATAACTTCAAAACATATATTCATAGTTCGTTCTTATTAGATCTTTAAGATCTTCTTAAAGTAGTGTTTTAAGGTGCTAATACAGCTCTATATTTTATGAAATCATCTTACAATTAATAAACATCAACTACCAGTGATATAACATCAACGTTATAGTTTTATATTTAATAATATAAACATAACGTACGTTATTTTTAGTAACGGTTACATTATTGAATATTAAAAAAATATAAAATTATAATATTGACGTTATGTTAATATATATATTAAATAAATATTCTTAATATTGTTTATATTAACTTTGTGTTTACTGGATTAAGATTTTACTTGAGACAACTTTAAATATAAGAACCGACTATGAATATCGGCATATACGTTCGTGAGAAAAATTTTAAGATGGAGAAGATGTCTGTCGATTAACTATCGAATATTATAAGTAACTTCTTTTTTAGAACGTAGCGATCGAAGCTGGATATAGCTCGGTTCAATAAGCTATAAAGATTTCATTCCGGTTGCCGTCGTCATGGGAATCTCCCGCATTTGTCGAGAAAACGACGTCGCTCATATTGCAAAGCGCCATGGTTTACGGAAGATACGGACGATTGAGTCATAATAAAAACGGGATTGGCGGTCCACGAGAGACAGCATATGAAGGGAAAGAAATTGTCCCTTCAATCTTTTCGCTCGTCTCTGCAATGCTGTCTTCTCGAATACTGCATCCTTCTCAACAAAGGACTTATCGATGATAAAATAATAATTTCGCTCTGGAATCAATTTATTTGCGACGAGAAAGTTAATAGCTTCTTTATATTTTCCATTAATCGAGATATCTTAAGTTTATGGTTAAGATTATGGAATTTCTATAGCATATAACAAAATTTATACATCTATACATTATAATAAATGTAGCACAAATATAAATGGACGGTACAAATTACGAAGTTATTCTATTCTGCATTATTCTAAAATCTTCATACTATTCTAAAATATATTCTTCAATCCATTTATTTGTCGAGATGAACGCATTGTTTTAAATGTGATCCACTGCTAAGAACTGAATTTAATATGACAATGTCTCATTGCAAGTCACGTAAATAAAAGTTTGTAATTTCCGCGTAAATTTCCTAGATTTAATCGCGAAAGATGCGCTCGTGCAATGATGGATTGTATAAGTTTATCTTTGCGCGCGAATAAAGGATTAATTTTATTGCTGCACAGCTCGTAATTCTCGGTGTACCTGTGTACGTTCTTATAGTCGAATAATATCTGACTACGAGCGAATGCCACGTATACACTGGCGGAAACTTCCAGCTCTGTCCTTGTTTCCACGTTCGTCGACTAAATTGCAATTACTGCTAATTAATTGAGCAAAGATTTGCCTAGCTGCCAGCGGACAAAGCAAGGCGCGACTACACCAACGAAGAAATTCTAGATCAGCACGTCGCAATTGTAATTCCAGTAAGTTATACAAATAAAATGGAAGCCCTGATAATCTCTAGTGATCGAAAGAATTGGGGAGAGGAAAGAGAGAGAGAGAGAATTTTATTATATATATATATATATATATATTATTTTACTTTTATTATATATAAATTAGTTTTGATCTTAGTATAATCATTTCGCGACATTGCATTTCTTTAATATTTCAACAGCAAGCATTTTACATTCCTTTTTATGAATTTATTTAAAGAAGTATTTATAATTTATTTAAATTAATTTATTATTTTTTACCAAAAGTATATAATTTATAATAAATTCGGATTTCAATACACTTTTGATACAAAATAATAAATTAATTTAAATAAATACTTCTTTAAATATAATTAAGATGTGTTTTTCAAATAAATGTCACATTTAATATACAACAATAATTTATTCATCAAAGTTAATTTAAAATGCAGAAATAGAATAAAATGCGAATTTATTTTACGAAGCATTAAATATTTCGAGGCACGTATGTATAAAGTATATACAGCATAAATTTATGGTAGTTGTTTCTTTTTTTTCTTTGCATTGGTGCGTACACTGCTATCATTTGCGTGATGATTATTCGAACTGAGTTTCGAGCCCAGTTGTTCCTCGAAACGTAATTATTGATGATTAGCGTCTATCAATTTGCACGATTAATTGAGTCGGCAATTAACGATTTATAAGCGTGTTCAAGGCGATGACAATTTACTCAAATAGATATTTTGCGTGACATTCATCTAGTTGAAGTAAGAATAGATGAATAATGGAAACTAAACATTAATTTATTTTTACGTATAACAATAACTATATTTTTTGAAAAATTTTTTAAATACATATCTAGCTTTACATTTTTTAAATCTTCCATCGGTTTTAATGTAATTTGCTCACCGTTATTTTTAAATTAAGTGCAAAGTGATATAAATCGTTATAAATAATTCAAATAATGAAATATATTTATTGTAATATATCTATTATTTATTAAAAATATTTCATGTTTTTAACGTCGTAGTACAAAGTATCGCATGATTAGTGATATGTTTTAGTGGTTATTATGAATATGATTGTAAATTATAATCTTTGCAGGTGAACTTGCGAAAGAAAAAGAAGGGGAGAAAAAAAAATTCAGGTGATATCAAACAAAGCAGCCATGAGGTAAGTAATTCATTATTTATATACAAAGTATTTTATTCAAACTACTTGTACTACTCTCTTTTTCTTCAAAAATAAATAGTAGTTGGAAGTTGGGGAAAAATTTTTATTACTAAAGTCTATTTGAATTATCTAACGATGGCGTTTCAGTTTTCTGAAAACTACAGGAAATAAGATAAACATAGTCATGTCAAAATATTAAATACGAACATCGTAAATCAAGTAAGGTACTTATCTCGTGGATATTTTTTTAAATAAATAACTTTTAGTTAAATTTTTATTTTCAATTTATAAAAAAAATAAGGAAATGTCACAGATTATAAATCATTAATTTTTCTGGACATCAAAAATTATTGGTGGCTTAAATTAAAAATTTTTTAATTTATCAAATTATAAAATTTGACCAAAGCTTATGCGATAAATCCGATGGTAGTATTTGTGCTTTTAGGAATATACTGAAAGTAAGAAAAATTGTAGTAAACTTTTAAACAATAATAAACAATTTATTAGGACCATAAGATCTAGCTTCGGCGCCCTCTTGTCGACTTCATATTTCTCACTTATTATGTAAACTTTTAAATTTTAAATTGAAACATGATGTAAGATAGATATCATTAGATAAGTTTATTGAAAGAAAAACATCTTTAAATAAAAAAGTTAATATCTTTTATTAAAAAGAAGAAATAATATTTCTTATTAATTCATGTCTTTAATAAAAAAAAATGGAGGAAAATTTTTTGTCTTTTTTAAATGTCTTTCTTATTGTTAGAGGTGTTCAAAATATTTATATAGTTCAAACACGCAATGAATACCTTTAAGAAGAAAATTTGAATAGATTTTCCTGCATTTCCTTCTGGGTGATCTGAAACACTGTATTATTTGCTTTTTGCTCAATTCATCTATTTCCGTTTACTTGGGCAATGTATTTGTATGATAAAAATAAGAGAAAAAAAGGTTATTTATGATGCTTATAAAAACTCGGTAAAAGAATTTTTCCGCAAACTGTGTAATTATTTTAGTGAACATTGATTCACTTGATAAATAAAAAAGACGAATATGAAGCTCGATGCGCACAATATTTCTCTAAATATTTATTATTTTTAGCGTTATGATTTGAATTTTATATTTATATTTTGCAGACTGACGCTGTTATAATAGAGTTACAACTACAGCATTGTATCGCATCGGTGAATGCCATATTACCTTTTATTTTAATCCGAGATAATAGATCTGCGAATATATACATTCACAGTTAAATACAACATGCATATGTCATATGTATGTACATACATACATACATATATACTAAAATAGATAGGTTAGGACAGATTAATGCAAATGTTTAAATCAGCCTAGGATATAGCGTAACCGTCCGTTGATCTATTGTGCATACAAGAATACACATATTCAAAGCTGATAGAATATAGGTAATTGTTATTAACGCATTATTGATCGGTTAGCCATTTACTAGCGCTTTTGGTGTCATAATATACAACAAAACAGTAATTTCATGGCGTGCAAATTGTTCGAATTCGTTGTTTATAGAAAATTTATACTAGTATTGCGTAAATAAAAAAGAAATAAGAAATAGGAAGTAAAGAAAAAAAAATATACGAAAAATAGGAAATATTTTATAGCTATTATTGTACCTGTCGCTGTGTTTTATAGAAAAAGGATACAAATAGAAAATTAATATTTCTGAGATAATGAAAGGAAATTGAACCTTAAATCTTTAGGATCTATTTCCTTTTATTATCTCAAAAATGCTAATTTTCTTTTTCAATATTAGGGATATAGTTCCTTAATTAAATGCTCACGATTAATGGCCGCATTTGTGAGTTTTTATGACTGTTTGCTTGTGAGCTATATCAGTTGATACAAATGATAGACTGATATGTAAAGGCAATTAGAGCAATTACTTCAAGGCATAAATACTACGCGTTTATAATTGACCATTTTATTTTCTTGTAACTCGAAAAATATTGAAATTTCAGTATCTAAATTTTTTAGTTTAATCTTCACAATAAATGTTTATATAGATTATCAAAACCAGTAATTTTTAATTATAAGTTTAACATACAACGTTGGCTTTACATGTGTCCATGCAATAGATAAAAATTTTAATTACATATTTTATTAAATTTTTACAATGTTTCTTCTTTATTCTTTATCTCTCCGCTCGCCTTTCGCCTGAAATCTAATTCGTCAGTAGAGTAATTATAATCTATTAGTTAAACGGAGCCAAAAGTTGCCAGGTCATTGCACTCTCTTATCCTAACCCACTGACGACCCCGATAACGTACATAACATGCGCGTATCTCTTGTGTTTGGTTCCTTGAAAGTGCTGGTAGATCAGAGTTGACAAACTTGATTCACCTTATTGGAGCTCGGGTTTGGCTTTCATCTAAGTATCAGTAGGGGTTAGTTCGGCACTTACAGCACGCTTTGCCAATCTTGATTAATCAAACTACGAAGTCCGGACATTCCACCGGAAATGGCCGGAGACCCTCCCAACTCATTTCTTACCACGAAACTTGACGAACGGTTGAACTCGGTACTTTTTATAAATTATTGATAGTCGATCGCGTTGCTTGAATTGCGCGAATAAACTTCATTTACTCTCAAGTAGTAAAATGCAGTAAGGATCATTTCATTTCTGAAGTAAAATTTGTTTTCAAGAAAAACATCTCAATACCTATAAAGCGAACTATTTGCGTTTAAAAAACATTTAAACGAAACATTTTATGATGTATAAAAATGTTAAATAGATTTTATCATCGTTATCAATATTAAATATATATTTATTAACTCTTCATTTGCAAATATTTATATTTTCTCCGTCTATACTATCTGAGTCTTTTAAATGAAAACCTTTATTTATAAAAACTGAAGTTTAAATAAGAAAGAGAAAAAGAACAAGAAAGAGAAAAGAAAATTTATTTAAAAATATGTAACTAAGCAACAGAGAAATTGGACTCCCTTCTCTATTTCGGAGAAATTTGAGAGTGAAATTTTGCTCCAAAAAGACCCAAATTGTAAACGGAGGATTAAACGGTTGAAATGTCTCGTATAAAAACGATATTTTAAACTAATAAAAAAATCGTTTTAAAACATTTATTTTTTAGTTTATACGTTTATTACACAATTTATAACGTTCATTAACATATTTTGAACGTCATTGTGTTGCTCGTTTCGTATCTAATAGAATAAATTGCATAATCTCTTTTTCTACACATAGCAAGATCTATTATTAAAAGACGCAAAAATCATCTTAATTAGTATTAATTAGCACCGTTATTAATACAAATATCGCTCATTAGATGTAATCTACCGTTATTAACAGAAAGAAGTATTAACGGTAACAGCGATAATGAAGATAATCACAGCTATCACACGTGATAGCTGTGTATGAATAAAAATTGCGGCATGCAGATCGACGTGGGTGGCGCGTATGTACATTGCAATCACGTCGCCGCGTCGCGTCGGCGACGTCGGCGTTGGGGCGGATACGCTCGCTGCACGTCAGGACGCGTGTACGAAGGGCGCGGGGAGGTCGACGCGCGTGCCGTACACGGCCGTGATATGTTGCTGGTGGGTCAAGTTATTTAATCCCGCCGGTATAAACCATAGCCGGCACGTCCGAAATTTATGCACCGGAGCCGCGCCAGGATGCGCGATGCGCCGCGCGACTCGAAATATTCGCGCACGCCCTTCCGGAAGGACCGTTTCCCACATCGCGTCGAGTCGCGTCGACGGTACCCGGTACAGCGTGCCCCGGCGATTACGCGAATCCGTTGGAAACGACAGCGAGAACAGTGTGTTGCTGACTCTCTCCCTGTTATTCCCCGCGATTTACGGAACTCGATATTCCGAGATCGCGCGTGTCGCTTTTTCCTTTTTTCTGTCCCTTTTTTTTTATCGGCGAACGCCGATAAATTCCGTCGCACGTTGTTCCGATCTAGCGGGTTGCATAAACAATTGCAATCGGTGGTCTTTTTTTCAGCGTTCGGCCTATTCCGTTATCTGCGGTTATCGTGTACCGAATACGTAAACCAACGTTACTCGTGTATGTATATTTGTACCAGATAGATTTTTTTACGAGTTCTTTATTCAAAAGGTTCGCAAACTCGATGAAATTTTGTCACGAGTCAGAATTATTTAATAACAGAGCGTAATGACTCTTGACTAATCAAGTTTCATGAGCGCAAATGGAGGATAATCTCTTTTCTTCAGGTGGATTTAAGATTTAAGTGAACTTTAGTTTAACAGAATTTTAACCTGAAGCTTCCAATTAGTCTGATATATCCAAGAAGTTTAACGACCATCTCGGAATTATCTTACATTTTTCTTCTTAGAAATTCGTTTCTTGTAATTTCTATACTAAGAGAAAAAAAAATAGGTGCAATTATAAAAGTGATAACTATACAAATTTTATGTGTAGGACTGATGTACACACATACACATACATGTATATAATTAAATAAAAATCATTTTGTAGTTATTGCAACTGTAAAATTTATTTAATTATATGTACTACATAAAACTTATATAGTTGTCATCTTTATAGTTGCCATCATAATTTTTCTCACCTTTATGCACAGTTCTTATCACAATGTCTTTTTTTTGAGCGTACACATTTTTTATGCTATTAAAATTATTCTTTTACTTCCATCTGTTGGTCTTGACTTTTTCGTCTTGTTATTAGGAAATTTTAATTGTACAATTTTAAAAATATCAAAAAATCGGCCAATGAATATTTTGTATTTACACCTCAAAAAATTTTGTATTTACACCTGAAACAAATAACAAAAAGGACAACAAATTATTTAGCTTTTAATAGCTAATACAGCGCAATTACTATACGCAATTACTCTTTGCTGCAGTTTTAGATAAATGACTTTTGAACGAATAAGTGTATTTCCAAATGAAGTACATTGAACGAATATTTATTAAAGTTTTAATTGAATATATAAAAAATTTAATTGAATTTATAATGTTACTTCCTCATCAAATTTAAAAATCAGTATTACAAAATTTTTACATAGGATTAAATAACTTTTAAATCAATAAGAGAATTATGCTCAAATTTTACACAAATACCCAGATATGATAATAGAACAATTAAAATGAAGTTTTATGTTTTTTTATGTTTTGATAGTGCTGTGAATTGTGAAATACGTTCTTAATAATTTTATTAAAGGATTTGTAAAGCGTTCCATAGTAGACAGGTATTTTAGTAACGATACTAATTAAAAAATAACAACAACAACAACACAACGGGCTGTCAGATAGTATGCGTCTAGCAGTTCGTTTGTGTGTCAATGCATTCCTCGTTTGAGCGTATGCTTTAAAACCAGGAAAGTACATTCCTGCAGAATGCATGACCGCTCGTCGTTGTCAGTGCAGTTGGCGTTGTCGCGGAATTAGACCGGCCATCCGATATCGCAGACGGTATTCTCGAAATTCGAGCGTTCTGTATTAATATTAAATTCCAGACTCACCTAGAGTCAATGATAGCCACGGAAATTACACGCCCGAATGCGCTCAATAACGCGTGTCCATCGACATGCTTATTCCGTTTCGTATCTCTAAAGTTGCGAATTTTCGGTTGCAATTTGATCAAGCTGTCTTTTTGTATCAATTTTTCACGGTTCGTTGTTGTAAAATTTCTTTTTTGTGTAATCAACTTTTCTTCCTCACTTTTTAAAACCAAATAACCCGCCACGTTTTTCCACTTATAATACAAACTGTAAACATTTTGTTCTTTTTTTTTTTGTATTATACATAAGTTTTACGGAAATCGAATAAAAAGTAAAAAAAATTCTTTAAATCTGAATACATGTCGAAGGGATGTAATGTTATTTAACATATGCAGAATATTCTATGTATATCTGAGCGAATTGACCTGTTAATAACCACAACTATCCAATATATTTGCATTATTAAAATGTATTCTTTTATAGGCAGTTAAATTGTTAAAAGAATTATTTCGGATTTCTATTGTGTAAATTTATTTTGATTAATGATCCGAATATTTCCGAAATTTGCTGCGCATCCGATGCATCGAAATATCGCGCGCGACGTATCGATCGTGGTCGTGTTGCGGCGATTAAATCAAACGCGCTATCCAATCGCGTATTGCTTTTGGCATCGTCGAAGTGCGATTAATTTTATAATTCTGTATTGGATAAAATAGTGAGCTTTATGCACGTAAATATAATGTATTAGCACACCACGGCTGTGTAATTCATAAAAATGATTAATGCCGCGCGGTAGAAGACGCAAAATATGCGAAATAATGCGCGAAAATAATGTCTCTCCTACTATCCTGTTTGTGTGAATTTTCATATCGCCGTGTATATCGACGTTATCGCATATCTTTCCGGCCCATGATGCATTATTAATATTGGATATTAAAAATGGAGCACAATACCACATGCAGCTAGAATTTAATTTAACTCCCCGATCACGAGTCTCTGACTCCTCTGAGAGCCAACTCTAGAACAACGAATAAATTTAACAATGTATATTACGATATAACGACAGTAAAATTATTATCGACTGAATTACAAAAAAAACGTAAAAAAACGTTATCTATCATATATGATTTTGTATAGCAAAATATCACGATTCGATATCCAACACAAATTAATAACGTCAGACTTTTGTTTAATTACATTAGTATATAACAAAAAATTACTTTAAACCAGAATAATTCAAAGGTGTTCTTATAGATTTTTAAATATTATAACTGTAAACAACGCCGCAAGCCAAAAAGTTCCAACACATCAGGTTTTCAAGATAAATGAGATTTAACGTCAGATCCAAAAAATGGATTATCTGACATTATTTTTTATATATTGTATTTGACATTTTTTGTAAAAGTTTTTTTGTAAAAGAAGCTCAATATTATCTTGAAATTCTGATTAGAAGTCATAAACGTATCGTTCATCCCCTATAAAATGCATTTTTTTAATTTCAGTATCTTACTTCTTAGCCATATTATGAAGAATTTAAATACAGGCTTTTCCTAAGATAGCAAATTTTTGTCTATGACGATAAAGTTGTATATAATTTTTAGTTTGTGATTATTGGTGCACATATGCAAACCTTTGCGATGTAACTTTTATCTTAAATATTTTTTTGAAAAAAGCTTTGTTTTCAAGATATTTTAGCGTTTCCGAACTTTTGAAGATCCTATATATTCTTTGTATATTATATTCCATCATTCTAAATATTTCTTTCTTGTTGGCTTTGGCGAAATCGGAATATTGATAATTCCTTTGAAAGTGCCGATAATGGGGATAATGATTTATTCGCGATTAACAACACTAAATTATTCAAGAAACGAGCGGCACGCAAACGAATTTGTGTTACATCATTTGTATTACTCAATGTAATCGGATGCCATCATACTATATCAATGCTATGAACATTAGTCTTGTCGCTATTCGCGCGGAAATTATACGTGCGAAGGCTGCAACGGAATGGCTATCGGCCTATCATACAAATGCACCCGTCGATACTATGATTCTATCTCGAAGTAATTCACGCAGGCCTCTAATAAATTGGGATATACCTAGAGATCGTAATGCATCATCCCTGTCATTTGTGTATCGGGTTTTTTCCGTGATCACGAATCAAAAAACCGCTGAATCATTTCGTATAATTTAACTTGCCTCGTTATCCTTATTTATATAGTAAATAGAACGCGAAGAAAAACGATCAAGCTTTTGAATCAGGTCGTTTATTCATCGAGAAAAAAATATTGAGTTATTACACAGTACCTGGCCATATTATTAAACATACGAATTTTTTGGTACATTTATTTTAATTAAAATGTCCATTTTTATTTTTACATATATAAAGTATAATTTTTTTCTTTCGTTTGGGCAGTCTCAATTTAAAAAAAATACAGTTTTGATAGCATTCATCAAATATTTATTTATTTTTGTAAGATAAAGCGATATTTATGTGTTTTTTTAATGTCTTTTTAAGCCACCAGTAACTAATAGAACTTTGATTCTAATAATAATATGCATGTATTTAAATCAAAGTTACGCAGTATTAAAATTGAAAGAACTTAATTTAAATTTGTTATGAGAGACAAATAAATAATAAAACGATATTTCGTAATAGAAACAAAAAATACATGTGCTTTCCTTGCTGTCACCTGCTAACAGATGTTTAGTTCACACATTTTTATAGACATTGTGAATGACAAGTGAATGATGAATTAAAACAAATGCATCCATTTTTTAGATTTTTTTACATATGATATTTCAATCAATTACAACAATGAGAGATGAGACAATGACAACAATGATAGAATATCACAATGTTATAAATATAATATATTATATTAATATATATTAATATACTCGTATATATATATATATATAATATATATTATATTAATATATTATATTATTATATATGTACATGTATAAATCTAATTTTTGGAAATTAATAAAATGTAAAAATATGCGTCTAATAATATGACCAAAGACTGAAATGTAAGGTAAAAGCAGGGAATATGGAATACCGATTTTTAAATTAACATTACTCTCATATAAATGCACATGAAGATTTTAAATTTATGCAGAATTCTTGAGGAATATGTTAGCTATAATATTCAATATAAATTAAAATTTTCACAATTTGAATCCAACATCAGTATCAAAAAAGTAAAAAGCATGAAAATGAGAGTCTAAAAGATGAGATAATGTGTAATACCAGTTAAATTTGGGAAATAGTAATAAATAGTAGCAGCTTCGTAAATAGTTTTACTTTTCATATTTTGCGCAAACATGAATATCTTGCGAAAGTAAAGAATACATGGAGGGCTTTCAAGGCAAAGACTGACGTACCTGGAGGTTTCTCGACTTCTCGACGCTTCTCACCGGAAAGTACGGGTTTGTGCAGAGTCGCTTTTCTTGCAAGTCGAGTGGCGTAACGCGCTGAGCACATATACTAAGAAGTACATCCCGCGTGATAATAACGACGTCGTTAGATGGCCGGCCCACTTCATCTCACAATGACCCGTAGAGTACAGCGAGTCGAGAATGCGCACGGTCGTCAGAATTTGCAAAATACCAAGGGTGTCCTAGGTAAATGCGGATATTTCTCGCGTTCGATTACAGATTATTGCACTTTCGGCGACGCTCGCTCGCGCTGAATCAATCCTGAATGATCAATGGAAGACGATTGACAAAAGCAAGTCGTGAAATCCTCTTAAGCCGACAACCGTCGCGTGAGCAGCATTGATACCAGCTTGCGCACAATTTGCCGGGGACACAGAACCGGCGACGCGGGAAACCAAACAGTCGATTCACCCGGTAGCGTCTTAGAGCAGTGACGCCGTTACGTGGAGCATATTTGTGTTCGCTCGAGCGTGAGCGAGCATTGTTGCACGTTGAACGCAATAACAAGCTGCATTAGAGTACCTCTTACTCCTGTGTCGCCCTCGCTTCATCTCCAAAGAGCGTATACAGTAATGTCTTCTATGGAACATTGGATTTTCTATTATAAAGAAAATGTAATTTCTCAACTATAATCTTTCACATTTTAATTATTACAGAATTAAATCATAAAGATCATAAAAACTTTTTAAATAAGTAAAAGATTATAGTTGACAAATTATATTTTTCTTTATAGTCTTTAACTTTTATAAGATAAAAAAATTTTTCTCGGTAAAATTTTTTCATATACAAATATAAACACATATAAACATTTATAATTGCTAAATGTAGCAAGAAACTTAACGATAAAATTATTATCACAGAATGAGCTTTAACATAACCATATAAACTTCTAACTGAAGTTGTTGACAGCTTTGTTTTTCAATAACAATTTAATACATTCATAGTTTCTGCCATGGAAATTTTTTTAATATAAAAAACAATTACTGTTTATGTGTCTGATAAAAATAAATCAAAAATGTTTTATTTGAGGGCTCTTCTCTATCTAGAGGACATAAAATTGAGTGTTTTTCAAAAATGGGTCGTAGATAAACGGTGAAATTAAAGTATGTTATTGTTTGAGATATTTTTTCTTGATATGTTCACATTTCTTGAAAAGTGTCACATATTTATTTCTTAAATATTATATTTAATATAGGCGGTATCCAGATGTAGTGCAGTGGTGTCAAAATTTCCGGAATCTCCGCCATTGTAAAAAATTTAGAGCTAGAATAGAAAATCAAAATTTTTTACAATTAATAATGGGTTCTTAATTGCATGAATTAAGGAAAATGAAAAATAATAATTGTTTACTAAATGACAGTATTGTAAAGAAAAAGGTTACTTTTTTTGCTGAAATTTTTGTGTTTTCTCGTTGTATATTAAAAAAATTATTCAAGTTATCATAAAATTCTTAGATCATGTAGTAGTGATATTTAATTCAAACATGTAGGTATACCAAAATTCAAGCCAATCGGATTATTAGTGTGGGAGTTTTGTACAATGGCGATTTCAAAAACATGGTTTCGAGAGAAAACGCGTTTAAACTTTAATGACATATTTAAACTAACATAATAAAAATAAAATAACTTTCTGTACGGTTAGAATCTAAATTGCTTAAAAGCAAAAAAATCTTTTAAAATCTTATTCTAAACATTTTAATGTATCGATTTACGAAAAAAAAAATAATTTTTTGAAAATTCTGAATCAAGAAGGGCTCTTACAATGTCACAATTATTCATAGCGATCATCTTAATCTTTCATGCGTCTATTTGTGAAAACATGCTTTTTATGCATACTTTTATTATAATTATCTGTTTTTTTCCGAAGAATTCGATGCGCAAACCACCAAAACCATCAGTAAGCTAGTGAAGCCAGCACCGTTATTTCGTTAGTGATGTTAAGTGAGTTACTCGTTATTCGTGTTAAACTTTGTTTACGTTAATTTAGCAAGAGGACGCTTTTGCGAATATTCCGACGAATATTCGATAAATTTTGCAATCCGCGGCCATTCGTGGTGATGTTGCAAATAATAATATCGCCCTCGCAACGTCATACGTCGCGCATCCTCACGAGTTACAGAGTGTCCGAAAATTACCGATCTCCCTTTTAGTTACAAATTTCCTGTTATGACTATTATAGTTATAAATATAATAGGTATGCGAAAAAAATAACACTTTGTAAAAACAAAAGAAAAAATTAAGTAAAATTTAAGCATTATATGAAAAAATAAATTCAAGATTAATCAAGAGATAAGAAATTTTAGAATCGATCTGTCCAATATATCTCTTCTTGTCTATTTCATTACTATGCTGGTTATCCTTAATACAAGAAATAATACTTGTAGATTATAGTGTTAATCTTTTATTTACAAAGATTTAACAGAATAAATTTTACTTTTTTTCCGACTTCTTTATCCGAATATTAAATCCGAATACAAAAATAAAATAATTGAAAGCTTTTGTATATTAAAAAGTTATCGAAAACATAGCGATCAGTCGTATTTTCAACGAGTGCAAATGAACTACATCAAAGAATTCATGGCCGCGAAGTAGAGTGACGGTTCTGGGGCATCCTGTATGCATGTAGATGCAATTTTGAGCTGTACACTGGTAATTAGGCAACCGCAATTAATCACACGCGCATCAAATATTTGCACGAGCAGGAAACCGCGCTTTATATACAAACATACTGCAATTTATCATGTTCCGCTCTCACGCCGGATTACGTCGCTGCGCTGGTCTGATGAACTTTTTCAACAGCCGAGAAGCGACACAAAAGTGCAAAAATATCCTGCATTTTAGGAAAAACCTTCAAATCAATATCCATATATTATCGCTAATTGAAACGTGCTATTAAATAATTATGATATGTTGGAAATGGTATTATCATTGCAATCACTTATTGTATTATTAAATTATTATTTCATCAAAAAATTATTAAATACAAGTATATGATACTTTATCAACTATATATGTATTATACTATATGCTATACACTATATACCGTATATTATACGTTATATATATGTATGTATGTATATATATATATATATATATATAATACTATATATGATATGTATACTATTGTTTTTTTTAATATCAGGATTGGATAAGTTTATCCAATCCGTTTTAACTAAGTTACATTAAAATTATTGATTTATAAAATTAGCTTAAAATTTATTGAAATTAATTTATTAAAAGTACATGAACAAAAATTAACTTACAATTAATTAACAATTAATATTAAATTTTGATAGTTAATATTAAATTAATTGAAATTGAATTAAAAGTTAATTTTGGAAAGCATTATTTATATTAAGTATAAATTATCTTAATTTAAAATTAGATTATTTTAAATGATGAAACAGTTACAACATAAATTATCAAGTAAATTTAGTAGATTAAATTTACATAAAATAACAAAGAAATATTATTTTCATAATCAAAAAGTATTTTATATGAAAATATATTTTCTCTTTTACAATTATGTTCAATTCATTATAGATTTCTGCATATAAAAGTTATCACAAAAATTTAAAAGACATAGTGACCTTTTGAAAGTAAAGATTTTATGTTTTAAAACTCTTTACTAAAATTTCGTTCGTATTTTTAATAAAGTTACTGTTTAAATTTTAAAGTAACACTACAAACTTTGGTCTCTACCCAATATAGCTCATGCATTAATATATCATTAATATACGTATATGCATTATACCATGTTAATGTAAGATTAATTCTATCTGATATTTAATAGCATTCTCAATATCGCGAAACAATTTCGGCTTGTTGACTTTGATGTTTGAAGATTGTTTCAAAACACTAAATGTGTACTTAGATCATGAGATAACAATGCAAATTATGCATTATTAAACTGTAGCAGTAATGTAACACCAAAATTTGTTTAGCAGAACAATGGATGTTATTGTGGTAAAGGAGCGCATGCAGTTGCGGTTGTTTGGGGTGTCCTTCTGACAATTAAGCGCGGCAACCTGCATGCGTTAGTTCGCGATATATTCTGTGTTTGTCTGGGACTTGTCGTGTGCACGATGCACGCGTGTATTTCCCAATTGCCCCGAGGAGACCGCAGGCGATCGGCGTAAGTACGTAAACTCATTTACGCCTCATTAATTTGCTCCATCTCATTTACGCTTTCCATCCTCCTTTCTTACTTGCATTCCCGTTAATCATTATGCAAACTTTCGAATCGACGCCACGCCTGCTGATTCCGTGGTCTATTCGATTTATTTTGATCCCTGCGAAAAAAGATCTGCTGCGAATTGTTTGAAAGAAACCGTTCCGTTCCGACCAGACAGAATATACTTTAATTTATTAAGATAATTAAAAATCTTTATATAAACATAGAATTCGTAGTTATAAATAATTTAAACATAAAAGTTTTTCTTAAAACAATTTATTAAAAATTTTTATTTAAACTTTATTTAGTTTTTCCGACTCAAAAAAAATTTCTCGCTACGGAATTTTTAAATTTATTCAAAATATTTCATATCTTTATTTTTGCGCTTGAAAATGACGGACATTTTTACACAGAAGATAATTAAGTTAAAATTTCTAGTCTAATTTCGAATTTATTTAGGCAACGTCTTACATTTTTCAAGCTGATTAAAATGGAAAGTAGCCTGCAATGAGATTTTAATTGAAGATTATGCGACAATAACGTTTAATCTTTATCCAGTTGGAGTTGAAATCATATTTTATTTTGCGAGGAATTACGCTGTTATTGAAGCAAACGGAAAGCCGTATCTCATACCGCGGGCCGTTTAATTTAATTATGGTCATTACCAACCGGAGCTACCAACTTTGCGCGAGTTATTATAGACTAACGTAACTTGCATTGTAAATTATTAACGGTTCTCCGGGCATAGCTGGATCGCCAATATGGTGGCTTAGAATAATTTAGCGCTCGATAACGACGGGGTTGGCCCCGTGGCATTCCTCGGATAAAGGTGCTCTATTAAGGGTGACGCAATTTAAATAAGTTCGAAAGAGACGCAGGCTATAAGATTCTATCCGAAGACTAAGAAGGAAAGGGGCAGGCGATGGCTTTCCGACAGACGTGGGTTTATTCAAATTGAATGCGACAGAGGCAGAATGCCTGGCGTGCCCGCGGGTTGTCAACTTTCCATTTTAAGTTTACTGACGTATTGAGTCGAAGTTCGCAGCCGCGGTACTTCCGGAACTAGTCTGTCGTTCCCGGGAGAGAAAGACAGGCCCGTTGCGACAGGTAAAATATTGTTTCGTTACCCGATGCCACATTGATTCTAGATATTGCAGTGATGTGCCTGGACGACTTGAAAACATAAATAACAATGCCATGAAAGTAGATCAGTGAATAAAAAAAAAAATAAAAAAAAATATTAATGAAGCTATCGTTTATTTAAACCATTCCCTTCTCAAGTTTCATTTACAGTTGATCGATCACTAATAATTTAATAAAGTGATGTTTTTCATGAATATACATTATTTATTTAAAGATTAGTTGAGAATTTACTATTTGAATATATAAACATTGATTTCGAATATGTACATATCCAAGATATATGTAAGTTTTTAAGAAATTTTTATTAAAAACTCAATCAAGGTTGGAACCTTCCTATAGGTGTTCAAAGAAAAACATTATAGTAGCAAGTATAAAGATGACGAGTTTTATATTTATAATTAATTTAATATACATTTAATATACATAATTAAGTAAACTATTATATAAAACAATAATATGATATAGGTAATTCAGCTATGTATATTAATTCTATGTATTTAATTACATGCATTTCGAATATACAAACATTGATTTTGAAATCAAATGTTTGTTTATTCGAGATGCATACATTAATATATCCAGAATTTCAAGCTAAGGAAGGGAGGGGGAGGGCGGCAAAAATTTATTTTTACATGAAATTTATTAAAATATTTATATATCGAACCTAGTTTTTGAGGATTCTCAGCAAATTTTTTTATAAATAATATATGAGCAAATTGGGCAAGGACCATTTAATTTTTTGATATAAAAAAGATTTTTATTTAATTGTTTCTTTTCATCAAAATTTAAGGCGGGAGAGAGGGGAGGGTCCTTCTCTTCTCTACTTACATTTGCCCATGAATTTACGTAAATTTATAAACTTTTAAGAAATTTTCATCAAAGTTTCTTAATCTTGATAAAACTTTGCACTCAAAGAAAGATATTGTGATAGCAATTATAAAGGCGACTATAATGGAAACCATTTTGAATAAACTATTTTGTATTTTTTTTTTTGTAATTATAAATTATTTTATAGTTGCAAAATAACTAAAAGTAGGTTATTCAAAATAATATATGTATACAAAGTGATATATAGACATATAACACATTAATTTAATAAAAAAATTATATTGTTGTTATTTTCATATATTAGTTGTCACTATGTCTTTTCCTCTGAATGTAATTGTGCGTTTTATTAAAGTTAAAAAGTATTTGACATTTTTTATCATATAGCTTAATTTTTTCATATAAAATTAAAAGTAGCTATAAAATGATAGGGGGATTAAAAAATGCTACAGTACATCTATCAGCATTTATAAACAATTTAAAAATAAAAAATCATTAATTCTATTCTACCCTTAATTTTAAATCTCGAACTTTCCATCACGTCAAAATGATTATGAACAGGCTTTTTCACGACACAATACAGCTGAGAAATTTAGTCGAGCGGCTCTGACAGTTTTCCCTCGCGGCCTTTATAATAAAGCTTAATCTCCGCTCTACACTACGGCATTTTAATGAACATGCCGCCTCAAAGCGTTTATGGGATATATGGAAATTTTTTAAATTTGCTTGTTTGGCGTACGGCGTCGCGCTGCGATTTTTGCCCCGCGAGGTGCAGATTAACATTTATTAAAAACATAAATTATGCACATTAACGAAGCTTGGAAAACTAACAATCCTTTCCAAGCTTTTAACTGCTCTAAAGAAAGATGCGAATGAAAAAATTTTTATTATCTCTTTAAAAGCTTTTGTAATTTTTTACACGCGGCACGCCTGTTTCTTTTTCTTTTTAAGAATCTTTTAAGCATTTTTTGATGTTCCTCCAAAGCAGAAGAGTGTAGAACTATAAAGTAGCATGGAGTTTGTGAGCATATCGGCGAGTAGAATTATTATTATAATCGAATGCGCGGATTCCCGCGACGACTTTTAATGGAGTCACGCGTTGTCGTTTGAAACTTTGAGTGCCTCTTACGAGGTCTTTCTTGCAGATTGCGACATGACGAGAATAACGAGAATTACGAAGTAATCTACGAAGAAGGGTCAACGACACAGTTGAGATTCTTCTTGCGAAGTCACGAAGTCACAGCTAACGATAACTCGGATATGTTTTCGCTCGTACAATTTTAAAAATAAAAAAGTAAATTTTTTTATCTTGTCGGAACACTCTTCTCGATAGCTTTTCAGGTTTTAAAGTAAAAAGAGTGAAAATGAGCGAATTAATTTACTGGGATAAATTAAACAGCGAAACTCTAATTATTTCTTTTATCTTAATTTTACGGTCTTTAATTTTACTTAAAAAATTTTACTTAAAACTGAAAATAACAAAAAGTATTTAATATTGGTTATTAAAATACGTAATTAATGTCTAAATAATATTTAGAAAATTGCTATTCGAGTAGTTTTTAGTAAGCGTACTTTTTCTCAGATTCCTTCTCAGCTTTCTATTACAAGTAAAGCAATGAATCAATCAGGCTGAGGTTGTGGATTCCGAGGAAATTCCTCGCCGGAATTTCGGAAGCTGTGCGACGTAAACCCTCGAAAATCCGTTTGAGGTCGGGACTAGGGGTCCAGCAAAGCTCAATATAAATCAGAGCCCGACGAAGCGTTGGCCGTTGCGGCTCCCGTCTTCCATCGGTATCTTTCGTGTCCATCTCTTTCTTCCATCTCCCGCTCCTCCCGTTTCCCGGACATGTAATTACGGGCGTTAGGTGAAGAACTTACGAGCCCAGGCTCTTCCGCCCTCGTGACTGCCAGATCCGCACATCCTCGCAAAAAGAGCACGCGCAATGAAGGAGAAATGTTTAAGGTCCGAAAAGCTTCCCGGTTCTTAAAGCAGGATTCTTTTTACGGGTGATTACCCGTAAAAGCCTAGGATGGATAAACGGCGGAACGGTAATCACTTTTCAAACATTCAATCGCGAAGATAAAGGAGATGGAACGCTAAGAATTGACGTATTGAGGACTTTTGCTGCTGCAATTTGGAATATTTAACTTCTTGAAAAGAAGGATTTTGCTGATATCTAAATATTTAGGTAGATACAGATCTGAAAATAATTTTGACGGACTATAAATAATTACAATAGAAATTTCAAACATGCAACCAAATTCTTTTTCCAATATGATGCTCAATGCTGTAAAAAGTATTGACGTTCTAATAACCAGTTCAAGAGTGTTCTACATAGTTATTTTGATGAACCTACAAAATTATTTCAAATCTGTGTTTATTTAAAGTTTTAGATACTTTAGCAAAATCCTTTCCGTTTAATTATAAATTATACCAAAGATTTTGCATATTTACAATTTGCAAATACACGAATATACGTAAGTAAAATTTTCGTAATTCTATTTAGACGTTATTTCTATTATAAAGAATAGAGATAAAAAATAATTTCTATTTTAAAGAATAGATATAAAAAAAATATAGAAGATAGAAAACGCTTTTCATTTTAGTATCACGTATATATTTTCACTTCAATTTTGATCCTCTTACATTTTTCTATTTGCACTTTTTCCCACGTTTGCACTTTTTCTGTATAGAATTTAAAAACGTTGTAAGTTACACCGGCCGTCGGTTCACAGTCGAAATAATTTTTCAAGCACGCTCTCGCGTACAACGCGGACTTGATCCGGGGATCGCAGAACACTTCCGTTTAGGGAAACGACGAGTAAACAGGACAAGAATAATCGTCTTTGCTGTAGCACACAAGGGATGGGGAAGACGCGGCAGCTTCTCACCCTTGGCTCGAAACAATCGCAACTATGCCCCAACAATTTATAATTCCACGCTGCCGCTCTTTCACCGTACCCTCGGCACCGGCCGGGATCGCGCGCGAGGCCGCAATGTGTGCAGTATACAGTTAAATGTTATTACTTCAGTTGTTGCAGATAATTTCCCTCGGTTGTCCGCCGAGGCAAATTCCGCTCCACTCGGTTTTCACGAGGGACGTGGTCGTCAGCTAGAGTTCGCATGAAACCTACGGATACAAATAACGCCGTTTTATGCGTCATCAGCAACGCGAACCAAGCAGTTAGCCACCTCCTTACCTCTACTAGGAAGTGAAAGATGATGAAAAAAGAAAATAACAAATTATTATTACTATTGAAAAACGACAGAAAAGGAGTCATTGTTGAAATCATCTTAATAATGTTTTTACGTAGCCTGCTAATATTTTTTATGAAACATTGCAGATCAATAAAAATCTCTGAATTTACTGAACGGAATTGAAAATCGTTTTATAGGATTAAAATAGACGCAAAATTGGAAGGTGCTGTAGTGAACTTTATGCTAAAATCCAGAAAAAAGTTAAAACCTACATTTTTTCACTCGTAGAGCTGTCACTTGACGAAAATGTTTCCTTAATACAAAAGTTTTATAGTTTATATGGACAGTACAGCACCTGGCGTATTACGTGCACAAACAATACCGAGTTTACAGAACTAAGATTGAAAGCTTAAAAAAAAATTTATATTGATCTGCAAATTACGTGTATATGAATACTGAATGAAGATTCAGAATGGTAAACAAAGCAGTAATTGTGTCTAGCAGTAGGTGCTCTTGCAAAAGATGGCGTTACAATATGTTAGATAAGAACAAATGTTTGCGTTTGAGTGAAAGAGAATAATAATGTAAGAAATTAAAAAAAGATGTCACTTTATTATCGACTTTTTTTATTTGGAATTTAAAAAATTTATACTATGTCGATATCAATCAAATTCGATCGTCACTCCTTTAGTAGTGTTTTTATGCAGTCTATTAATATTGTTTTATGTAAAATTTTTGAAATAATTAATCAAAATATGTGCATGTATTTCTATGCAAAAAAATGATGCAAGAAGAAAAGATTAAATATAAAAAGAAATGAAATCAAAATATTATTTCAAGTATATTTAGATTGCTATTAAAGGAAACATGCTAATAACTGAAACTATTTACAGTAATGTTTTCGATCTTGATATGCTTTGAATATGTTGCAAAGCAAAAGAAATATTAGCCTTATATATTTTATCTGCTTATCAAAATTTAGTGATCAAAATAACTCCTTAAAAGTAACGAATTTTTTTTTATTTTTGATATTTTTTAAAAATACGATTGTGCCATTATTAAATAGGAAATAAATCTTTTGTATAAGACATTGTATTATATACTTCATAATTTCGAAGATATTTGCTGAAAATGAGAAAATCCGTTATTTTCGAGAGGTTATTTCGAACCTCAAGATAAGCACATAAAAAAATATGAGTGTAATATTTTTTGATATTTTATAACATATCCAAAACCTATCAAAATCGATAAAAGATAGTTCCGACAATTTTCTTACAAGTAATATGTCGTAAAATGTATTTTGTGAACAATAATTAGTTTTCGACAACGACCGACAATTATCTTAAGATAATATTTGAAGAGGAGCAATTTCCAGCAGCTTAATTACTTAACGCTCGTTTCGCACATAATTTACTTAATGGAGATTCATTACTCATTAATCCTGAAATATTTTTTGTAATTCGATTATCAGGAAAAGATTTATGTCAAAATATATAAAACATATTTGTATATTAATTTTAGATCGATCACTTTCTACAAAATTAAATCATAATCTAAATCCAATAATATATGACTCACTTTCGGAAAGCTTCGCTGAAAATGAGAAAACAAAATTATTGAATTGTTTCACATCTTTTTCAGTGGAAATATCTGGAAACCATGAAAATTTATTTTATATATTTGAGAGAAATATAAAATTGACAATAGTCATCTCCCCTATGAAAATATAAGGGAATTTTATTTAAAAAATTTCTGGTATCTTACGGACAAGCATATTTGGAAACTAACTCCTACACGCGGGACAAATATTGTACTTTTAAAACATATTTTATCTCATGATAAAAGAACGACAAAATTAAAATATATTCAACGTCGTTTAAAACATTTGACTGGGAAAAATCGCAGTGGACGTTTTCCATCAGTCGGTACAGAGCGGAAAGAGATGATCCTTCGCTTTTTAGCTCGCCAACATTTTCATCTTGCCTTTTGCTCTTCGGCAGGCGGAGCTGCGTACATCAGTGACTGCTGGTCTTGCATTCGCTCCTTCGCTCACGACGAACACTACTCGTAATGCGCATCTCGTAATGCTGCATTAACCTAGGCTGGGTAGAGCACGCGCACGCATACCTACGTCAAACCTTTTGTGGTGCAGTACAAACGCAAACCACCTTCCGCGCCCATCGGCGAGGAAACGCAAGCGACTTCCTTCCTCTCTTTCTGCCGCGAGAGTTCTTTTCGTAATCGTTAATCATTCTGCACGCGCAATTTCCGCGCTAGTTAAATTGCTCAATGTCAATTTTTTTTATCGATATTGTTTCCTTCAGTATTATCTCTTTTTAATTATGACAATGCATTGTATTTTATAACGCGATTTGTTAGAGTTTACCATCACATAGAGAACATACAAGTTAATTACTACGCTATTAAGTAATTACTCGCTTGCGATTTTCGAGAGGATTCTTAGGAGGATATCAGGATAGACGGTAGGCAGAAACCTTGAAGAACGAGAGTAGAACGTGAAACGAAAGCGGATGTCGCGGCCGAGAAGAATGAAATCGTTAAAAGGAATGCGCAGTCGAGTGAAAGAGACTTCGAGAGATCGGCAGAGAGGGGTCGATCTCGGCCAGTTGAAATAATGTAGAGAAAGCTCTAAAAAGCTTCGCCAGAAATCCAAGAAGACGTCCGCCATCTCATTTTATTTCAATTCTCTTAACTTTCGGGGGGAGAAAATTTCCTGTGATATATTTTCTTCTTGTCTTCAGTCTTAACAATGTTACTTTTATAAATTCATTAATTACATTTACGGCTACTTTAGATTCGGGTAATCTCTTTTTGGGAAACTCGAATCAGACTATCATTTTTAACATTTAGTATTAAATACGTCGGAAATTATATTTGACAATTCTGTTTTATAAAAATAAAATTCAGAAAAAACTATTAGAAAATTCCAAAACCAATTAAATTAAATATAAGTAGAGTCTTGCATAAGAGAGTTCAGAATCAATTGTCTCTGAAATAAAAAATATTCTTGTATTATATAAATAAAGAATTAGTACATAACATAATATGATGTTATTATTACATAATAAAAAAAATAATAAATTTTTAGACAATGTTATAATTTTTGGGAAGACAATGTTATAAACAAAAGATTTCTTCAAAATTATAAAAAAAGATGATTTATAACATTTAGTAATAAAAAATCGTACTATTTATCACATTTTGATTTGATGTTTATGTTTTGGTTGAGAAATCTTCCCGTTGTAAACGTCTGAGATGTTATGCATCAAGAGATTAAATCGCGATTTAAATTTACACAGTGATATCGTTCAATGACAACAATTTTGAGTTTAAGGCCTTGATTTGTGTCTTACGACGATTATTCCTTGTCCTTTCTAAAAATATTGCCTATCTGTAATTCCACCTTTCAGGAATCTGTTTCTCTTTGGCATACACGTACGTTGTTTTTATTTCCAGTTTAGATGTCATGTCTTGAATAAAGAAGAGAGGATTCAGGGCGAACCGAAACTCGTTGATCTGCTGACTTGACAGTCTTACTAAAACACTCGGTAAAACCGCACTCGCAGGCTTTGATTGATTATTTTCTTCTTGTTTAATTATTAATAAATGAAATTCACTAAAAGTTATTAGAATTATTAATGGAGTAAAAATTAAATTAAATTTTTTATTTTAACTTTTAATTCATAATTTATAACATAACGCAATTTGACAATAGCATATTATAAATATATAGAAATTTATAAATGCGATATTTTACATGAATAATTTAATACAAATAAAAGTATAAAATTACTTTACGCGTTACTATATAATGTAATTATTACTAAACGTAATAGTTATGCGTTGAAAAGTGAGTGTGTTTAAAGTTTGGTTAATTTAGATATTAAATCCGTATCGCGAGGAAGCTGGTGGTGAGGAAACGCACATGCAGGAAATGTGCGGTGCACAAGTCTCACACGTATACGCTAATACATATAAATGTCGTAATACGTATTTTTAGCGGGTCAACAGTTTCGTTTTGTCGCGTGATGATAACAAGCGCAATTCCGGTATAAGTCAATCACAGAACGCGTTACGAAAATCTCTTCCGTATATTACATTTACTATAGAACTGAACGTTTGAAGTTTAATTTGCAATTCCCGTCGTTGTTAATAAATTATATTAATTAGCATGAAATGAGGGGGATTTACGTAATTAGTTTGATCTCATTTTACATGCTCGCGCTATTCGCTAATAATAACGGTGTAACGGAAGGTCACAGTGTGAAAGATTATTTACGAGGTTTATACGCATTAAAACAAGTCACAAATCTTCGACATGGAATTCTTCCAGGTAATTTTTTTTATGTACTTATTAGTTTTAATTGTTCTAAGAATATTAATTTTTTTAACATTTATAATAAATACTTAATTGTTTATATTTCTTTTTATTTACTTAAATGGCAAGCAAATGTATAATTTTTATTTTACTGTGTAAAAGTAGCTAAATACTTAAAAAATAATATAGTACTTTTTTATCTTTGTTAAAATTTAATACATTAAAACATTATATTTAACTTAACAAATCTAACAAAATCTAAATTACAAGGCATTATTGCTTTAATATTTATTATATTTTTATTTTATATTTCGTAAATAATTTTTTAACGACTATTTTTATTTTATGGGAAATGTTCAAACAGTTTGTTAAGCTAAATGTAAAAAAAATATCTATTTATTTTAATAAAATATTTACAAAGTACGAATATTCACGATTTTAAATTATTTTAAATTTGATTTTTTGGAACATTTTGATCTTTATATAATAGGAATAATCAACATTTTAGTACAAAATTATCATTTAAATTCCATTTTTAAAAATATTTTATAATATATATTTTATAATATTTTATAAAATATTTTATAAAAGCCTTGCAATATAAATGAGAATTAATTGAAAATAAAAAAAAAGGATATAAATAAAAAGAAAAGGATATAAACAAAGTAAATAAACACGAATTAATGATCCAATCGTGTATATTAAAGGTTAGTTTGTAATACAATTAAATTAATTGATACATTACAAAAATGAAACTTGTAATTTATATTTTACTTGTACTATATAAAAATATTTTTTTGACAACTAATTATAAATTATTAATTATTTATTAAATTATTATTTCTTTATTTGTTGTCATAAATTATATGCCTTTTTGTTCACAATCTTTAGGCACTCTTTGGTGTGGCCGAGGAAATATCGCTCGCAAGGATTCTGATCTGGGCATGTACACAGAAATGGATGACTGTTGTCGAACTCATGATAGTTGTGAAGACTACATAAGACCAAAAAGTACAAGATATAGACTGCATAACAAATACATTTGTAGAAGGTAGGAAGGTACAATACAATTATGTTAAGCGCACGAGTGAATTTTCCTTTTCGACTTTTTGCAGCTCATTGTGCGAGTGCGAGTTGCAATTTCACAACTGTTTGACGCAAATACGCGGCCTTTATCCATACGCCGTGAGAAGAATATATTTCAGTACATGCAAGCAGTGCTTTCGTACCTTTTACGATCCCCAGGAGTGTATAAATGAGTAAGTACAATGAAATAAGTTTTTTTATATTATTGTTTTTATCATTTGCTATTTAACATAATTTTTTAGCAAATTTATATTTGAATAAATATTAAAATATTTATAATTAATGATACGTTCTTTTTATCAATTCTGCTAATCAACAAAATTTCAGTAATATCGATAAAACATATATTTTATGATTTCTTATTAATTCTATTTTTTATATCTGATATTCAAAAAGTCGTAGCAAGTCATTTTTATGTAATAAAAATAATTTGAAAATTTAAATGTGGGAAGTCCTTCCCATAGATCTATGACAACAAGTAAACTTTTTTATTTATTTTGAAATTAGGAAATTAAATTACAAAGTAGATCGCTTATAACTTTGAAAAAAGCTTAAACTTACTTTAGTTGTCAAATTGAAAATCGAAATAAAAGTTAAGCTGCTCATATGTGCTGTATATATTGTTATGTATAAAAAATAAAGTAGATATTTATAATAAGAATGACATCTTGATAAATATTTCAATAACAAAAAATACGTGCTACAGAATTTTTATTAATATTTTTGTATTCAGTGAATAAAATCGAGATCTTATTTATATACGTTTACGTAAAACATTTTTATTTGTTGATTAATGTTATCGGATCAACATGACCATAATATTGATAATTTTGCATATTTTTCGCTATACTCGCTTTATTAAAATTCCATTTGACAAAACACATTATATTCATGTAATTGTTATCGATTAATTTATGTTAAGTTATAATTGAATTGAAATTGTTTGTTATACGCCGAGATTGGTTTCCCATCAATCATTAATTAATTGTATCATTGATCATAGGGGTCTTGATATAATCGAAGAGATGGACCGTAAGGGTCGCCGTGTTTTCTGCGCAAAGTTTGAGCGAAATCCAAAATGGGGCCATCGACACAACATTACTATGTCAAAATTGATTCCTGCCACCGAACTTTCAACCTGGAATAATGATGAATCTATACAAATCGCTTCACGCTTCTATTCTGGGAAAGATGGAGAATATTCTAACGACGAGGATGACATTAGCTATGATGAAAATTATGCATTAATTGAGGATAATTATAATTAATACATTTTGATGCTAAAGTTCATGCTCAAGTTCAGCACGATCACGTTTCTGTCAAAAATGCAGAAAACAAATAAGTTATAATTTTTAAAAATTATTTTTTTTTCGATCTCTTTAGTTTTAATTATAATAATATACGCCGGATATTAATCCGAAATATAGATTAATCCTCCGCCGGCAATTAGAATTTTTAAACGCATCATCGATATTTTTGTGAATTTTGATAAATAAATTTAATTCTATAAAAAAATATGTAAAATACAATCTGACTTCTGTGATCTAAAAACTCGTTATTAAAGTTTTGATAAGTATATTAGAATTTTTTAACACTTTTGTATAATTAGGAACAATGAAAAATTTGTTTTGTTCTCGAAGACTTTTATTGTCAAATTAGTTCTTTAATATCTTTCATTTCACAAAGTTTATTCTTTAATTAATTTTTGTATAATACAGTTGCTGGCTTTAACTGTTTCAGTTAAAAATTTTGAAATTTTCGTGTCTTGAAGACATAAAATAATTATTGGACTAATGCCTATTATAATGCTTTATTATTGATCTCTTAACAATCTGAATTTAACATCCAGAAGCATTAATAATTTATATTATTAATAATGACGTAAAGCTATTAGTTAGACTTTGCTTTATAAAAAAATATATGCATATTTTATGAAAATGCATAAAAATAGTTGAGATGTGTGAATAAACAAGGTAATTTCTTTTTTATTTCAAAAATTTGAATGTTACGATTACCTTAACTTAAAAGTAACAGAGATAAAAGGGCTCGAAGGAATAAGCGCTGTTCAAGGTACGCAAATTTTCAAGAATATCTCTCAATATTCAAATTAAATTTATTGAAGAAACCATAGAACAAAACATAATCGTTAAAATGATAATAAATTATTACGTTAGTTTTCTAACGTTCTTCAGCGAAAAACATACGTGAAAAAAGTTGCCGCTAGAGAATAAAGGATGTCTCGAGACGTCAGGATGAGGTAGCTTCTCAAGAGAACAACCAGCTAGAACGTCCCATGAGAGGATCACGGTGGACGCGGGCTCGAACCGAAAGAACTGCCCAAGGCAGGAAGAGCTCCGTGCGAGACAAGAGAAGAATTCCGGGCGAGAAGACGACCCGAGCGAAATTCGGATTTCGCGCCAAGACGCGGGAAGCTACGTCGTTGCCACGAGCCTACGCGATTCGCAGGGTCGAGTGGCGCTGCTATTGGCCAATCAAGCACCGGGAGGCTTTTCGCTCCCGAAAAGCAGCTCGGCCTGTACATCTTCCCCCCCCCCCCCGGGGCCTGCCGAAATCACTTGTGTTGTGGCACGAGTGGAATAGATTGTTTGATGCGAGCATCCGTGCAAGTCCATTACAGAGCCTTAGAGTGAAGCCGAACCGAAGAGAGCTAATGGAAGAACCGAAAGGGACGAATTGCCGGTGAGACAAGCATAGAAATTCTGTAAGGCCGCCGATCTCCAACAACGTGATCTCGGGCGAATAGCACATGCTGAATTCGAGCTGAAAAGCTGCAGTCCGTACAGGGGGCTATCGCGAATAATTAATCTTTTTGCTATCGCTTGTCGTTCACTCGAATCACATAGATTTTTATATTCAGTTCGTGTAAAGCTTACCACCCTGTCGCCACAGCGAAGTCGTCGCGTCTCGTTAGTGTGATTGTATGTTAACTCGCCATCTTGCATTGTATTAGGTGTTGGAATTAATTCGTAGCGTTTTTAATGAAAGAATGTTATTTATTTCACATGAGCATTAAAAAATACATTAATGAAAGTACTTCCCATCACTTGTAAAACGCTACGAATTAATTCCAACACCTAATACACCGCTATTTGAGTTGCATTTCGTGTAGAGTAGAGAAAATCATTGTACGACGCCTGATGGAAAACCATGTTGCTGTAAACTTTGATTGATAAATTTGGAATAACTCTCACGATAATCACGTTTCTTGTTCACGTTCCTTGTATTATTTTGTGCTACGCGACTCAATTATTGTATATTAACTTTCGAGCTCATATTCGTGCCGAGACGAATTATTCACTACGGTAAATTGCGTACTTGAGTAGATGCTTATAATCGTGTTCCTTATCAATATTAAATGTATAATATGTTTTCCATTCTCTTATTATTAAAGAGAAGTAATTCTTATTTGTTCTCTCGCCTTCCGATTCACTTTCGTTCCGAATCACCCATCCCTGCTGTCCATGCGGGACTGAACAGTCGATTGTCCGTCGCATTAAAGAAATATCGAGAATAATTAATCGAGATTTAGAGAAGTCACAAAGAGCAGCACACTCACTCGTACCTGGCGCCAAATTAAGAGAGAATTCGCGATAATTCAGTAAGTAGCTACCGAGAGAAGCTTCGAGTATCAGAGTAAAATCATTGGCTGTCGAATTGTGATCACAGAAAAGCGACGAAGTCAGCTGTTGTCAAGATTACGATCACAATGTATATAAAAGAGAAATCGCTTTGTTTATTTACGCACATACATATCTGAACTATTATACTTAAATTTTATAAACCAAAACTCAATTATTTTTTCCAAATAAATTTTTTCTACCATTGAAATATAACTTTTAAGCGCTTCGCATTTAATGGAATAGTACTATAAAAATTTCTGATTCATGCAAATTTCTTCGTTTCTAAACACTAGAGGGAGTAGAAAGGCCTCAGGCTGCCACGTATGCGCAGCACATGTCTAAACGTAGTACAGGTACAATCATGCCCCTCGAGTGCGATTCCAAAGTCCGCTCCGAAATTGCTTCGTCCTGGATACGGCGACTGTATGCCGGAGTGGTACAGAGAAGAGGGGAGGGTGCTTGAAAATCTGCCGAGAATTTTATCGCGTTGTAGACACACGGGCGAATGAACGAAGCTATCTCCATTCTGCATTTCTCTCACTCTCTCCCACTTCTATTTCTCTCTCTTTCTCTCCATTATCTTTTGCAACTTGGGAGTCATACTATCCATGGTTCCTTCTGCGCCTCTTTCTCACCTCTCGTCTCTCACGCGAAAAGAATGTTCAATTATGCAAAAATACGTGCGAAAGTTTTACCGTAGGCACTCATTCTGCGAAAGGTATTTTGGAATCAATATCATTCGAAGGAGGAAAGCTAATATGAATCAGCGCGTTGTTGACGACTTTCTATTTTTACACTTTTGTTTTTATTACTCATATTATTGTTCGCAGATTCTTTTCACATTTGTTAATGAATTAATTAATGAATCATCAATTTGATAATTTTTCAATTTAGGTACTTGATAAGGTATTTATTTCATGTATTATATAATCTATATCACACTTTGTTGTGCTATAATATACGTTTCTATGAACACGTTTTTAATTCTTTTACAAATAATATTTTTGCCAAATTCTCTAAGAAATTTTAATCTTGTTCTCTGTACAGATCTAATTACCTCATAACTCATTTATTCATTTTTTATTTAATAATAAATTTGATTGAACGCGTTACGCGGACTAATGTATATTAAAACTACTGTACATTAATTTGTGTAAAAGTAAAATGCAAATATTTCGAAATACAAAATACAGATTTTATTTAACAGCGTAATAAAGTGTATTGAGGATTTCATGGTTTAATCCGTTTTTATATTTATATTAAATACATATTTTTATGTCAAGTTGTGTACGACGGCTTTAATATATACTAGTGCGCACTGAATGCATCCAATTCGCTAAAAAACATTTTCCATTTTATCATAAGGATCCATGCAAAATGTAATTTTCTTTATGCACACGTTTATACTGCTGCTAGTTTGTCTGGATGAATTCTAATATTCTTAGTAAACAAGAATCAAACAATGATTGAGAGAACATAATTTTTTTTCTTAAACTCATAAGATAAATTATAATATTATTATTATATATCACAAACATGATATGTATACAAAACAAGAGAGAGAGTAAGAGAGAATAAATTTTTACAACTGTTGCGCTTGATTTACAAGAGTTGTCCTATTTCCATCAAATTGACCTATACAGAGAGAAATCAAGTTTTCCCAAAAATCAATTCTCAATTTTATTCGTGTCAGTTTTATATGCAACATTTTGTGAGATTCTCGCATAGACAAGCTTCTTTTATTAAAGGACTCTTTATCCTTCTTAAGCGCTATTAAAAAAAGCCTTTGGAAATACCGCCACGATACGAAGCTCGCTCGTTTGAAATCTTTTTTAAGTACCTCATATTACAAAGTTCTCTTGAAGAAAATAGCAATTACTAAATGTAAAAAATGTATAATAAATTCTCTCCATCTCTCTTTTTTGCTCTTTTTTTCTCTTTATTTCTCGTAATCTACGGATGGAACGGAAAACATGAAAGCATCTAATATTTTGAATGATTTTCACTGCAATTTGAACAGAATTTCTAATTGGACTTTTATAAACATGAATTTGAAATGCTGACAGAATTTTAATTGAAGCCTTTCGAGGTTTTTTCTTCAAGTCTTTTAATTTCTATCAAAGAAAGCACACACTAATATTACATCGAGATCTTATTTGTAGAGACCCGATAAATTATGATATAATTAGCATAGATAATAATCTCTCGTAAAAAAACAAATAAGAGATACAAAATAAATTGCTATTATTAATTGGCCAAAGCAAGGTAAATCCCATTTTTTAAATAAGAATATCATATTTAATGTATACGATATTTGTTCAATATCAAATCTAACAAACAAAATATTGGTAACGAATTTATTCCATAATAAAGTTAATAACGTTAAATATTTCTGTTATAATTGATTTTCAATACTTATGTATTTTTGGGGCGTACAAAGTGTTCTGCTATGCAAACAACTGTGTTGTCATTCGCAATTCGACGAGGCTTGAGGCGGTAGGCAGCGGCATGAATCACTCCTTGTCGTCACATTATTATTTCACAAAATAATGCGATCGTTTCTCTGAATAATTAATATTGCACAATAATATGTATAGCGAGATATCTCAATGCAATAGTCATTCGTCAAACAAAAATTTGATATTTTCGGAACTACTGCATACAATATATGTACCAATATGATACTTTTATAGGAATTTTGAGTAAGAAAATATTCCAATATTGAGAGAAACAAGTAGCTAACAAGTGCAATTATCATAATTTAACTTACAGTAATTTTTAGTTGATACTGCTTGAATATTTTTTTAAACATATATTTTTTAGTTATAACACTATTACCACATAGTGTATAGAAGTGAATTTAAAAAAACTGATATATCCATATAAAATTGCGATAGTATTTACTGAATAAAAATGTTTATTTTATTTACCATTTATATTTTAATTTATATTTTTGATGTTTTATTATATTATGGTGAATATTTAAATAATACATCTCAACAAAGCTCTTCAAATATTTTTTTTCCCGACATAATAATAACATATCATAATCGACATACGCATCTAACAAACGAGTTATCTATCGGTATGATAACAATTAACTGCCAATAGAAGGAGCATTTTTTGCTACCGATTTCCAGTTGAACGCAATTAGAATAATAAGTTAACCAAAATATAACATATTGATTAGATAGAAGTTACATAAGATAAATGTATAATACTTTTACCCACGTACTTGTACGGTCGAAAATGCACATGTAATCGGAAATGGAAATGGAAAACGCTATCTATAAAATCGGGATTTAAATTTCTCAGACATCATGTAATAACAAGTTAGCGATCTTGAGAACCAATAAGACTCGTCATAGATTACATGTCGCATCCACGATTGTAACTCGGTGCACTTGGCAGCGCCAGCGTAACGGGGATTTGCATAAGCGCGTTTGCGTAAGAGATTATTTTAAAGCACTTGGAATAATTCTCCTGCTCCACGTCATATCAGAAATGATTCCGACAGAGAACTATGACAAATTGATATACTTTGTTTACGTTTAACACGTAACAGATTTCACGCGAAACTTCACACTTATTTTTCTTAAACAACAGTTTTTTATGTTTCTTAATTTTTTAATTCCATTTAATCTCCAAAATACGCCATTAACCTTAAACAAGTGCATATTTGTAGCATGTTCACTTTAAAATTAAAATTGAGATAAATTTGGAAATTAATTTTGAATTTTGCAGATTAATTAATTTAAGTTTTAAAGAACAGACATGTATACGTATATATTATACCATAGCATTGAAATGTATAATAGTATTGAGTTAACTAATTCCTTGGTTTTTTTACTTATAATGAAAGACGATACTTACAATAAAAAAATTTTTATAAAAGACAATAGCTTCAGTAAAAAATGGCGATCCATTATTTGCTTATTATCTTTTGGACCGCATCTGAAATGTTACCTGTCAATAATAATATGCGGTTCCAAAATTTGGATTAATGTTTAGAGCTATTCAAAATATCTAAAATCATCTATCAATAAAAATCACAAGGAATTATTGGAAAAATTAATAAAAGACATTGTTTTTGAAAAATGCTTAAGGGGATTAAAGTGCTGTAGGCGTTTTGGATGTACAATTAATGACATGTTTGGCATGAAAAAAAGAGTTGCAAGAAAATATTTACAATATTTTGAAATAATGTTTTCGCGTTCGGCTTCCTGGAGGGAAGAAAGTGATATAGTCCACGTGACGCCACTTTAGTCTCATATATGCAACGTTATTCTTTATCGACGCCAACGACACAAAACCACAAAAACACAGGCGGTTTTTATTAAAATGTTGAACCCTCCTGCTATCTCTCCTCTTTCTCGCCGTAGAAGAAATCAATTTGAACTCTATGACGATATCATCGTCTATTCGATTCCCGTGTCATTCTTGCCCGAATTTCGATTTCGTTTGAATCATGCGCGTGATATCGATTCACCTGCCGGATGAGAAAAAGGAAAAAGGAAAAGGTAAAATATACAGGGTGAGAGGAGAGAATCGTGGCGACGTTCTGAAAGGATTGGAAATGGGAAGGTGTCGCGTTTCTTGGCGTTTAGATCGTTGCGCATCCCGATTTCAGCCGTAATCCGCAGGATTCGTATAACTACAAAGGCAGATAGATCATTTCCACCCCTTTTGCAGCACGAACGTGTGCATCTCACTGTGAATAGACACATCACCCTCGAGAATTGAGTTATCGAGAAAGTAAAGGCAAATCGCGTGTTATTCAATGCGTTCCTACATAATGGATCGTTATTACAAGACCGATAGAAATGTTTAACATTTAAAACTGAATGTAAATTATGAGAAGACAAATAAACTAAAACAAGTCACGTAATCAAATTAACAAAATGAAATTTATTATAGAAGATAAGGTAATATCATATAGTGCAGACATAATGTTAATTTCTTGTCTTAATATCTCTGTTATTAAGTGGCGAATTCTAATGATTACTTATGGAATTATTTGCTTAATAACTCGACCACACCGTGACGCTAATATACCAATAAACAATAGTCAGCATTTATTATAATGCATTTTTTTTAAAAATATTTTGAAATCTTGTTAAGGTACGCTTTAACATTTAATTACACATACTTCCTCATTTTTTTTAAGATTGAATGTATTCACACGAACATTTTTATGTTTGGTTGTGTCCTTTATTATTCGACATTTTATTTAGCTTATATACATTTCGAGTTATGCAAAGTTAAACAATAGTAGAGGATTTTACTCATGTTTACTAATGTTTATATTTTGTTATATGCTACCCTAAGCGTGCTGATTGTTGATGGAGGTTTTTCATACCAAAATAATTATTTCACAAATCGATTGTAGTGTTAATCTATAGTTTATATTACATGTATATAGACTTAGTACTGAGCAGTCTATATGTATATATGTATATATGGAAGGAGTTATGTGTACATACATTCTACACACACACACACACACACACACACACACACACACACACATTGCACGCACACAATATTTTGCTCTTCTGTGAATTTTGTAATTTCTTAAATACTGTTTTTAAACAAAAACTTATATTTATTTTAGTGGAAAGCCATATTACCTCTCTTGTTTCTCTTCGAGCCATTATGCAATGTCACATTTTTATAAATAGCGTCCTAAGTAATAAATATTTTATAACTTTAAGTTTAGAATCGATGGAACAACATTTTGATAAATGTAATTGTTAAGTTTTAAATTTAAATATTGATTATTAACAAAGTTATTGTACAAAATGTAAATAGGGTGCCATAATACCACCTTGTCCTCTATAATTTATTTACATTTAATATTTTTTCGATTTCTAAAAATCTAAAAATTTGTTCTTAATTTAAAAATATCTAAAATGTAGCAATTTATTTAAAAATTTTTTTAAAAATTCAAAAATTCTTTAATTGGACAATTTTTCCAGATTTAATTTGAAAACAAAATAATAAAAGATGAGAAAAATGGTATGGAAGAAATATGATACTTTCTTCTCTACTGTTTATTTTAAGAAATAGCTTGTCCTCTGGTCACGGAGTTGATTGATCCTCGGATGTGTATCGAGTACACATCTTCGCCAGTGAGGAACCAACAATGGCCGTTGATCACCTCGAGAATCGCGCGACTCGTATGGCATAAACGGCATGTGGACCTTAGATCACGTAGACTTTAACAATAGCGGATTCCTCGCCACGCAGACAATGCACACTGATTGGGTTGAGTAAGAGTCCACTCGTCTTTGTTTGACTAGTTATACAATGCGAGGGAGCACGAAGAATGATTAATTGTACACTTATGGGTTAATATTTCAATTTAAATTTTAATCATTACTTAATATACTTAAAATTAAATATTAAATGTTTAGTTTATAAGAAGATTTTCAAATAGAGCAAAAAATTAAAAGATTTCATTTGTGAAAAATTTTGTGTTTTAAGTTTTTGTAATTTTGTGTTTTATGAAATAATTCCATGAATTCCATTTTTATCTATTCTTTAATAAAAAAATCATTATAATCATTAATTAATACTTCAATTAAAAATTCTATTAAAACAACAATTGCATGAACAAAGAGAAACTTTTAACATTATATGAAAAAAAAACTCGATGCAGAATTCAAAGAACAATACGTAGTTAGGGAAGTTCGATAACGTATTTACCGCTTAGAAGGAAAAGTCCGCAGGCTACGAGGGTCCTATGATCGGAATAACAATGGCCGATCATAGCTGATACCGTTGCGGCAAGGATCAGGATCGCGGCGACCACTTGGAACGGTGCGGAGATCCTGAAACAAGAAGAGGAAACATGAAGACTCGAATTAGATCGTCATTAAGGATGAGGAAGTGTCTCCGCCATTCATTTATGCATTCGCAACGCTACGCATTTTCAATGTGCTATTTTTAAATGTTTTAGCTTCTATATCGCGTTTCTCGGGGAAGGAAAAAACAGTAATAGCAGCAGCTATTCATCTATTGCAATCCCATTCTTGAAATAGCAATCCCATTCTCGATAGCAATTTATAGCACCCTTTATTAGGGTGCTAAAGTATGACATTTACTATTTTTTGACATTACTATTTTTTTCAAGCGCATCAAGTTATGAATAAAGATTGTAAACGTAAGAATAATCGATCAAAAACATTTTTATTAGCAAACGGGACGATATCTATCATGAATATCGCGATTTATCCGTCGCAATTTCTTCCACTTAAGATTCCGTACACAATGTTGCCTCTTTCCGAGTCATATTTTTAATTTCGGTACGCATTCCGTAAAATGGATTAATATTGATATTCATTAATGTTTCTAAATTAAAAATAGTTAAATAAAAATAAAATTAAAATGTTATTTTAGTTTGAGTTGTGCTGTGTTCATGCTTTATATGTTTTACCGTTTAACAAAGAGAGAAAGAAAGAGAGAGAGAGAGATTTAGAATCTTTATAATTACAAGAATCATTAGGTGTATAATTATAAGAATCATTTAATATAAACAATTAGGATGAACTTCCGAAAACGTTCAACGCCCGATTGCCATAAATTTTGGCAGAAATATTCCAAATGATGTCAAATGAATGCCCTTGAATGGATTTTCATCAACACGAAGATTTAATACCAAAAATGTTTACACAAAGTTATGTATTGCTGGAATGGAGTTTCGTAAATGTTGCTTGCGTGCCAAGAGGCATTCGACTTTCCAAAGCGAGGATGTTTTTAACTTGTGTCAAGACTCAAAACCATAAATCAATATTTTTCTTGTCGGAATACGATATTATAAAACGTGCCTGAATTTGTTCTAAAAAAAATGATATGCAAAAAGATTTATTAATTCATTAAGCTCCAAGAAGAGTAAGACACTACAATTTCTTAATTTATACCTCAATTTAGTATTTGTACTTCAATTTGAGTAATAAATTAATTACAAGTATTTCGTTTTCGACACATTTTCCTGGTTCTTCAATCAACTCATTACAATTACGTGATAAACGTCGATAGCTACGAAACGCATCCTAAGTTATAAAAAGGATAAGAGACAAGAGTACGTTCAGTTCTAACGAAGAATAGTCGCGTCTATAATTCAAATATATTCCACGAAGAGAAGAAAAAACTCGAGGTGAACCGCGAGAAATATCGAATACGTTTTCTATGCTGAAGACGATGTCTATACGACTCTACGTTTCATAAAATTCCTGCAATCCTCCGTTCTTAATCCTTTGCTCCACTCACTCCTCGTCCTCGGCGCGGTTGCAGCCTGCGCTTCCGCAGGAACGCAAGTCGTTACATCGCGAGGGATTGTCGTTTTCAAGTGGAGGGCGACCACCGCGGGATGTTTCGAAGCAGCGCTATAATACACACGTATTCGTAGCTATCGGGGTAAATGGGGCATACCGGGAAACGGCGCGCAGCAGCCCGCCTATCGACCTGCTCCGACATTTAAGTCTCGATCTCGCGGCAATTTCATGGCGTGATTCCTGTCGGTTGCTGCGGCTCCTCTTGTTTCCACGCGAGCTCGACTTCAAGCATTCGGATACGATGAGCCGCATTCGCGTGCGTTCACAACCGCGGGAATTATTTAACGAAAAAAAGTTCGGTAAAATCTGTAAATCTGAAAAGAAAATACGGAATTTTGGATAAATATGACAATCAAGATAACTATAATAGAATGGGAAGATGTTGAATAATTGTTATTTTGTAACGAGAAAGTGGATAGAATAAAATTTAAGCACTGGATATATATTGTAGAAGAAACCCGTTATTTTTGTTAACAAATACAAATACAAATATATATATATATAAGCAAACATTTTATTTATCATGTGCTGGCACAAGATTATCTTATCTTCAAATGTTTAACAATTTATATAATTTTTTATCCTAATCGTATTTGAAGAATTTAGATAATCTCGATCATGAAAATTTTCATTTTGAAATTTAATATATTTTTATTTATATGTATATAAGTTTTTATGTTGGATATAATTAATTCTAATAATTAATTCTTTTAATATTATTAGTCTATTAATATTAAATTAATAGACAGTATTTTAATAGATAATTATTCTTTGTATCGCATCGCACTGCGTACATAAAATTATAAATGGAATAGTATTCTTGATTTTGCCAAAAATTGTAAATTGTTTAATAGAGTTGGTAAAAAATCATGTTTTAAATATGTTTTAAACATGCTTCTTTTTTATAATGTTTAAAATATGAAGTTAAAAACGTGTTTTAAAAACATAACATTTTGTTCTAAAAAAAAAAATATCTTTTGCCAATCCTGTTATTTAATATTGTTAAAATTGAATTAGTTAAATTAATTAGAATTTTCGATTAGTCGAAACTAAATTATTATAATTAACTTTCCGTAGTTTTGGGTAAATAAATCATTTTGCGCGAAATTGAGAGACCGTTGGACGGCTGCCGGAACAGTTTGACGAAATTACGCTCACTTTTAGCGCTTCTGTAACTCAAGGTTTCGGAGCGTAAAGCTCGAAACTCTCGGCTTGTGCACGCCACAATGCAATCGCGCGTCGTCTCGCAGTTCCGTCGTCGTGTGGTAATACCGTAGAATCGAATTATGCGGCGTTGGTCGCCGCGGGAGATGGGAATTAATAGTTTCGGTCGGCGAGGAGAAAAGCTACGCGTCGACGCGGCGATGAGGGAATAGGGACACCAGCGTTGTTCGCCGATGGGACCGGGTATGGATATTGGGCAGTGGGCTGGCAGACTTGCCTAGCAATAAATCAGACCCGTCCTGCGGTAATATACTGCTCGGTCAGCCTGTTTAACCGTAATAAAGCGCATTGCTCCCAAAGCGACTGGAAATCAAGAAGTCTCGCAAGATATGATTTTTGGCGTTTCAGTAAACTCCGCGAATCGATCACGACATCGCATTCCAAAATATATTTCACGAATGTAAATTTTGAAAGAATTTTGTTCTATAAGGTTAATCTCCTAAGGGACTGAAACAAAAATAAAAGCTGCAAATGCTTCCAATAAAGATTATATTAAGTGCAAAGATTTTTGGAAGTTTTTGAATTACCAAATAATCCAATTTAAAAAGCAGCATTTAAATGAAAATTGACAAACACAAAATTGTTTCTATAAAAATATACAAATATATGTATGTATATAAACAGTACAAAACATTTTGTATTTGCGTCGGTCCTTGTGTTAAAAACACGATCTGACTTAAAACTTGTGTTAATTTTTTTATATATATCCTAATGTTAATTTAACATGACATGATTATTTAAATACTTTGTTCTAAATTGATATTTAATATTTCTTAGTACAAAAGTATTGTACAATTTATGAATAAGTAAACAAATAATATAAAAAACTAATATCATTACAAATGTTAATTCTAAAATAAATAAATAAAAGGATAATATATGTGTTAATTTAAGATATTATAATGTTAATTATATTTTAAGAAACATACTCCTACTGTTTATATCTAAATTGTTTAGATCAAATTTTACATAATGTTTGTGTTGCATTTTAATGTATTCATCTTTTATAAAATAATTTAATAGAAAGATTCAAGTGAAGCATTTGAGGCATGTAATTAATTATCTTAGAATTTATGTTTTAAGATTACATTGTTTTTACATTATTTGTTTATAAATAATTCATAAATTGTGTTATCTTAACACGAAAAATATTAAATATCAATTTAACACAAATCTTTCAACTGTACAATATAATAATATTTGTGTGGCTAGTCGTTTTTTCGTAATGTTTAAAAGTCGTTTGTAATGTTTAAAAAGTTAAGGCTTTCTGCGCTATAAAGACTTTTAAATTGTGAATCTTGTCGCGTAGATATGATTTTGTATGAGAGACTTAAAATTTGTTAAAGATATATAGTAGTTAAGAATGCGATTAAGCTTGAAAGTACGTGAAGAAAAATCGCCGAGACTTTCCAAAATTGCATAACGTCGCGCCGGACTGTCTCGAGGATGAAGTAGACGAAAGTTTCTTTTTGAATAGGCAACATATCTTTTCCACTTCGATTTGATAGCAATCGAGGAAAAACAAACGCTCGCTCAAGAGGATAACAAAAAACGTAACACATTATTACTTTAATATTACGTTAACAAAAATAGTAATACGTTACTTTTAGAAATTAATAATGAATTACGATAACGAGTTTGTTTCTTATAAAAAGTGCGATAATGCGTTGTTTTTATAAAGTAACGTTTCCAACCCTGAACGTATACAGGATCCCTAAATAATATCTCTAAATTCCCGATGGAATACCAGACATGATACTTTATGCTAAAATAAATAATTTTTTCTTGCTGCTCAATGCCTGTTATTTCTTCACCACAGGATGAATGTGGTACTTATATGTTCAAATACAACATGTGATCTTTACGAAACAACAAAATGCTCGTCTAAGAGGAGAAAGACGTTTACATCAAGGATGTGTTACATCATTGACCACAAGCATCTCCTTGTTCGCTCCGGATCAATTGAGACAATTTGACGAGCGACCGGTCGGCGATACGGCGCCATTGCCCAGTTTCGGAGTGCCTATCCCGGTGCGTAATGCCGCATAACCGTTCTGCATTACATACGGGTGTAGGATCGGTATGCGAGTGCAACCTCCCCGCATCCATGCTTGGGCGCGCGCGCGCGGGCGTAAGCCATCATCCACCCTCCGAGAGGTAGGGACGGCATGTATTTCGCGGGGTGAATAGCCGACGCGGTATGTTCCTGGCTCGACGCCAGGCCGGGGTAACTATCAGCGCTACCACATTAATAGAGTTTTATTGTTATTTACGGCAAGGGTAGGTCGCCCAACCCCCACACGTCCCTTCACACGCCCATACCGCTATAATAACCCGCCGTGAATTAATCGCCGTGCGTTCGATTTATTTTATTACACGCTACTTTAAACGCCATTCGTACACCGATTGCTATTTGCAGTTTGTACTCGTCCGTGCGAATAGCGACATGTTCGATTGTCGCGTAAATCGCCACGATTGTGATTCGTAACATAATTCCGCTTCATAGTAGGATATTATTACATGATAAATATCATTGTTTTTTTCATTAATTCTTATGCATGCATATTTATCGTTCTAACATCGATACTTAAATACTTAAATACTTAAATACGTAAAATGCCCTTTTTATTTTTATGTTAAGAATTTTATGTCTTTACTGTTAAATTCATAATGTCAAATTATAGCCAATGTGAATTGTTTTAAATAATGTAGGAGACTTATATTATATAATATATAATATATACGGAATAAAGGAATGGTGACTCACAATGTTCAGGTTTCTGAATATAATCAACGGTTTATTATTACTCGCACTTTACAGTGTTACACTCGTGTCTCTGTCGCCATTTCTCCTCCTGGATTCTCGCATCCCCCTCCCCCCATCTCGCTATATCATATCAGTACGCGGTATTGCTTATCGATATTCGATCTGCCACAATAAGAGTCGCCATTGTTTTTATTCTGTATATTGTTAATTTAACTAAAAAGAACGTAAATTTATTATTTACTAAGAGCATACGTTAATATGAACGTTGCTTAGTTTGAAACTAAGCATAGAAATGAATTAATTTATATTTTGGTACACATGAAAGTTAAAAATAACAAAATATTGTTTAACTTAAAGGTTTAAGTTATGTACCATTGCTTCTTTGATATTTAACAATGTTGGATATTTATTGACAAGGTTTCATGATCCGCATGTGAAACAAAGAAAGATGCGTCGCAATAACACTGTCATAAATTGATAAACATTTAAAAGATTAGGTCTATTTAGAAGCTAGCTATATTTTTCAAATCTTATGATTTTTTTCTTAAGTACTCTCAAATTTCTTAGAGTGAAAATTGGCCTAGTTTTTGAAAGAGAGTAAAAATATTAGGAAAACTAGGGCAAGAGAGTACAGCACTTGGTACGCAAATTCAACAAATAGTTAATAAAAATTAAACATAAATATATTTAGCTTGCTTCAAAAACTCGAATATTTTGGGCTATTCTCAGCGATATAAGTAATTTAAAAATTGAATTTTTTACATTCCTGCATAAAACAGGCGAAAATTCTCGTTCAAAAATAAATTCAATATGGTTCCATGCCAATGATGATTTCAAAAAGACGTAAGAGACATTGATATAAAATAAAATCAAAAAACCAAAAGAAATTAATAAGTTATCAATCATCATAAAATTTTGATTTATAAAATGTTCATCTTGCTCATCACTTGCACCCAAACTGTTTCGAAAAAAATGGAATTTTTCAGGCAGATTCAAATTCAATGCAATATACAGGGTGGGCCATCTATTGGTACGTTTTTGAATTTCGTCGTATGGCAACACCGAACGAGCTACAGACCCGAAATTTTGACAGTTTATTAGTCATACCGTCCGCGGCACGAAACAACATGTTTTCTCTTGAAGAGCGTTTTGAAATTTTAAAAACTTATTTTCAAAGTCAGTGCTGTGTCGCCGAAACTGTACGAATTTTGAAAAGAAATATGGGTCGTGATAGAGCACCCACCGAAGGAGCTATACGCAAATTGGTGAGGAAAGTTCGTGAGAAAGGGATGTTAGTGGATGACAGAAGTGGTCCCAGAGCTCGGACAGTGCGCACACCCGAGAATATTGAGGCTGTGGCCCAAAGTGTGAGACAATTCCAGCTTTGAAAAACAATATTACGACTGTTTTGAGTGAAATTGGCGCCGAGGTAGTCCAAAATGTCATTAATAATTGGGGTGACCGAATGGCATACTGTAAGGCCAGTAGAGGGAGCCACATGAACGAAATCGTTTTTCATTCTTGACGCGGATACTTTTAGCTTCACAACAAAAAAAAAATTAATAAAAAATATCAATGTATGCTCATTTGATCGCATTTTTAAAAACGTACCAATAGATGGCCCACCCTGTATTATAATATATTTAAAAAAAAGTGTTTTCTTTTCTTGCAAAAAATTATTAAAAATTTGTAAAATGTTTAAAAATTTAACTAATATAATTATTATTTACAGTCTTGACCATAAAAAAGTATAAAGTAGCTCCCTCAAATTGAAGTAAACATTTATTCTAACTAAAACTAAATTGGAAACTAGTTTTATTAAAAAATAATATTTATTTTCACAACAATTTTAATACTTTGTTAGTTTAATTTTGACCTTATTATTGCTTTTTCTAAGAAAATGGTTCTAAGAAAAATCTACAAAAGTTTTATATTCATGGTCAAGCTGTATTTGTGTGTCAATCTTTTCTTATACAGAATAAGCAAAAAGCGTAAAGATCGAATAAAATATCGTGCAATTTCTGAAGAATGAAAAAACATTTCCATTTTTATTTCCTTAATTTTACAGTCAATAGCAAGCTGCTGCAGCTTTCAAATTAGAATCGAATTACGAAACTTTTACTTCGCAAAAGAATCTTTGCAAGAGAAAGAGGAGACAGGCGTGATTGCAAAACAGAGAACGTCTGGATGAGGATATACATTTAAAAGTTCTCGTTATCGCCGCCGTAATTTCGCCGACAAACTCGATCAATTCGTCCGCGTCACGTTCGCGCTAATGTATCTCCGCTCGTCCGCGTTCCAGCTTACAGCATCTTACACTTTAGCGTGAAATTTCAGAAGACGCGACACGGCACGGCACTGTCACACGAGCGTAGCAGCTCCGATTTCGCAGAAGTGCCACTTTGCCTGGTGTCGCGTCTCTCGCATCGCATTGCATCTTCCCCGAAATTATTGACCTCTGGCTCGTGGTGCTTCAACTTTTTACTTAAAGATTGCTTTCGTGGAAACAGCTCGTTTCATGTTTGGAGCCTCGCTTCATAGGACAATAAAATTCTTGTTTCGGTCCATTGTAACATCTTCATTGCATAGTCACTGATAGTGAACGCAACTTAATTCTCAATTACACATAGTTTACGTTGTTGCACAATCTAAATTATAATTTTTATTTTCAACTTCTGAAAATAAATGTAAAGTTAAAAAATTTCATTACCACCATTTTGAAAAATTAAGGACTTGATTTTTAAGAAATTTTATAAATTTGAATAAGTTACTACTTTTTCTTTTATTTTACGAAGTAAAATATACAAGAATCATCATTTGAATATTGGAAAATAAAAATCTTTTACATCAACGTAATTTTTTAACGTTAAATATAACTAATAAGTTTAAGTATTTGTAATACGTCATATCAAAATTATACATAAACAACAAAATAGAATTCATATTCGCCTATATATATTTAACAAATATTTAAATTTTTTATAGTGATATTCACGATATGTTATTACATAAAAAATTCAAAGCAGAGTTTCTAAAAATTGATGGTTTTGAAAAGCATATCTCTTTCAGCATAAAAATAAGCTATACATAATTAACATGTATTTTTTGTTGAGAAACAAAATATTGATCAAAATTTGATATTATTTTTAATATTGTTTTAAAGTCTAAGTTAATGTCAAAATAGATGTATTATGCGAAGTATAATGTTTAAGATCCGATGATTAACTCATCAAAAATATATTTTACAAAATCGCACGGAAGAAATAACATAATGAATTATTTTTGTAATAATCTATTTTATTATTAATTAATTGTTATTTGAAAATTAATTTCAAACTGTTAGGGAAAAATTATAAAATCCTTCTGTTTTAATCCTCCAACTGACATATTTATTCCCCACTGTTTGTTACTTAATAAATATAGACATTCGCATGACATCCAGATTCGCGTTATAGTTAAAATAATAAATGCAGTTAGCGATCTCGTGATTGATTAAAGTAAATACGCGCTTTGATCACAGGATGTCTTTCGTCATAGATTGCAAGAAGCCAATTTAGCAGACTCTCATCGTTACAATAAATAATTGCGATGCGTCAAAGTAACGATTTTAGTGCACCAGACTCGTTAACGCACGGATTATGGCCGCGCTTTGAAGCACCCCGGCGCTTTTCCTACAAGAGATATAGAGACTGCTTCTAATTAAACTAAGTCTTTGATCTCCGAAAGCTGGAAGAAGCCGTAACGAATGTCAAGCGTTGGTTCCTCTGTTATTAATTTGAATAAAATTCCGAGTATTCACCTGATGTTAAGCGTATACGTGATACGGAAATGTGAATTGCTGATAATTGCCAAAAATATTGAGAATCGCGTGAGATCCCAAGGGTTTTATTACAATCTGTTCAGCATAAGTGACATCGTGATTTAAAAGAAAATCATTAAAATCATTACAAGGATAATTTTTGAAGAGTTATGAAATGAAAATGACAAATATGACATTTCATCAAGTTAAAAATATATTCTTTTTACCGATATTATTTGATTAGTCAATTAATTTTCTGTCAAGTAGTTTTTCTTCTTTTTCCTGGGAAAACTTAATTCTTTGAGTTGCGTCATTTTTAAAGTAAGAAAGTGACACATTTATAAAAACTTTTTACTTGTTTTGATCTGGAGGGAAACTCCCCTTAAATTTTTTAAACACTTTCTGGCAATTCTGAAACACTTTGTCTTATATTAAAATTTGAAATACACGGCACGTAAAATTATAAATAGAATTTTATCCAATAAAGTCTCTCGCATTATGTCTCGACTATAAAGTAGGCTTTATGATTAATATTAAGGTCCTCTCAGCATTTCTTTGCATCTCTTTAAATAAGATGAATATCGGCATCATTAAGGATTGTGCAAATGAAAGAAGGAATACAGTTTGACGAAAAACGAGTATCGCAAAGGGCATCTAAAGGCACGTCGGAAAACAGGGGGACCGGTTACCGTACGAAGATAAATGTTCGTATTCGGAGTAGTTACAACGGGCTCGTTTAATTTAAGCGGCTAAAGACGTCACATATTTGATAAACGAGAATTCCAAACGTTCGGTTGGCGCCATGTAATTCATTCGTGAATTTTCCCCTTATTCGTACGTCGATCATGCCAGTTTTGCGTGTGTGGCTACTCGATGTTATTTCATATATGAAAGGGAATAGTAACGGCAATAACTGCATAAACGGTGAAAGATTAAATTTATTTAATTACTGTGTAAGAATTACTAATTAAGAATACGTAGAATATATTCTTAATACAAATTTTCAATTGAAAAAAATTTATTCTACTTATTGTGAAATATTATTTTACTATAGTGCAATATCATTCAATATAATCACATAACACACAATAGTTTCATTCTCTAGTAATTAATCAAACATTTAAGTTATTGTCGACTATATATTAAACGTATAGTTCCACCTCACCGCAATTTTCATGAATTTTTCCGTTTTTCTCTCTTTTGCCGAGCGGAACGCGGAACAAGAGCAGACGTGCCCCCAACGTTTCCGCTTCTGACGCAAACGGAGAACGCGAACGTGTGCCAGTCGAGCAAGTTACGTCGACGGGAGACAATGACGGGCAAGTAACAATAGGAACGTAGAAAAGGGTGGCAAGATGGCCACCGTGTCCGGAGGGACGGCAGAGGGGGGGGGGAGGAGGGAGGAAAGAGAGTGAGAATGAGAAAGACAGAGAACAGTTCTTCATTGCGAAATGGTTACGAAAAGAGAACGTCGCGGGATGCAAAATGAGACAAATGATGAGTCCCGGGCGTAAGGGGATGTGAGGGGATACCACCATTTAACATGTAGCTGAATAGCCATCTGGAAGAATGGCGAACGGCTCTTTGCCAAGATCTCCCTCCCAATTCTCCTGTCCCTCCTCACCCCCGGGATTTCATCCGTCGCGGTACTTCAACGCCTCGATCACTGAATTACTTTCGACTGAAAAAGAACCGAATCAGACGCATTTATCGTGGTAAAATTTCTGTTGAAAAGGTATTCTCTCGAAATTTATGTATATCTATATAAAATCATATCGATAAAGGAAGATTGATAAGAAGATAAAAGATCGGTTTTTAATTTTAAAATTTTCTTGATTATCATTGTATAAATATTTTTTTTTTATTTTAATGATTTTACTGTAATTAATAATGTTTATTTTTAGAAAATTAGATAAAAGAGATTTTATTACATTAGACAGATTATTTAAATAACTTTTTAATTTTATTTTAACAATTTTATGTAAAATTTATAACTAATGATACAAAAGAGATTCTTTTAAATGTACCAACGTGAATCGAGATTATTGTATTTCTTTTAGATGTATTACACACACAATTTAGAAAAAAAAATTTGATTTAAAAATTAAATAATTTTTCTATCTCAAATGAAATATTTTTCTATCTCTTTCCTTAGGATAATATAAAAATAATTAAAATGGTCTCTTTCTTTCTTTTTCCTCTCTCTCTCTCTCTCTCTCTCTCTCTCTCTCTCTTTTTCTTAGATAAAATTCTTGAACCTATGAGAATACTTTTTCATCACGAATGGATTAAGTGTTTTTAACTTATAAGGCAACCGTGTTTATGTCACCAAAATGCCATTGCAGTCTCTAATCTATTTCTTCCGCAATATTCTTTGTCACGTTTCTCTTGCGTCTTTTTCTGTACAGCCGGCTAACTCTTTATCTTCTTAACGGGAGTTTATTCTTGCACTAAAACAATAAAACAGCGAAAGGTAGAGGATGGTAAAACAGCAAAGTGGATGAAAGCTACGAAATTTCAAGATTCTACAATCCTTCTGTAGTAGTACAAGTCTTGCGCTGTTTGATTATAATATTTTTGATAGTTATTTTTATCGATTTTATTTTCGTCAATTTATCATAAAATAATTAAAATTCAGAAAGAGTTTATTAGAAACGGAAAAAAAGATAGTTGATCATATGAATACAATGGTAAAAAGAGAGAGCTAAAGACATAAAAAAAAACAGATAATTTGAATAAGAAAAAGAGAAACATAAAAATATATAATGTTGCCTGAATTCATAACTGTACTGGTCTCCAAGCGCTCCACTCAATATATTTAACATATGAGTGACAATTTGAGATGTCAGGATTCGATTTATTCTACTTTGTCATTTTCGTAAATAAAACAAGTAAATAGAACGAACGTTTCATCGCAGTGTTTTCGAGAAAAGATGAGACGTTCAAAGGAAAAGAGAAAACCGGACGTGCGAGATAAAGGGATTCAGTTTCGACGTATTTTGCCTGTAATCCAAACTATATCCTCCGGCTAGAAAACTTGTCTTCTCGGCTCCGATGGCGACGGTGAGGAGAAAAGAAACAGGGGAGTTTTCCCGGACGAGATTATATCTCTTATACTTTTTTCTTGCCGCATCGGTGATTCTGGCTAAAGGATAAAGGAAGATTTTCGGGCACAAAGATTGGAAATCGCCCTTCTCGTTATTCCCCAAGCTGAATGGCGGCCACGAAGTGGCACGATGTTTTCTCTTCAAGGGTTATTTTGAAGCCCTCGGAAAACCAAGATTTTTAGAGCTTCATAGACTTCTGGATCCAGCTTATCAAGCTTTCGGATCTCACAGTCTTAACAAACTATTGGATCACCTAACTGTAGTTCGCTTCTATATATATATATATATATATATATATATATATATATGTGTGTGTGTGTGTGTGTGTGCGCGTGTATGTGTGTGTGTGTATTCAGAGGTCTTTTCAGCAAATGTCATTAGAGGATTCTTAAAAAAAAATCGGATTAGTCATATTGTAAACAGCACTTGCACATAGACGATTTATGTGTCATCGACACATTACTAAGATTGACTAAACATTGATTATATTGGGGATATATTGACCAATATTTCCCAATGTAATGTCAATATTGGTTATACAATAAATGCCAATGTGTAGTCAACATTGCATGTCAATCATTACATAATATTGGCTTTGCATTGGGAATAGATTGGGGATGATTATAACATAAATGTACAATTAAGTAACACATTTATCATCGAAGAAATGGTGTAACACATAACGCAGGAGATTCATAGTCTAAAAGTACAAGATTCGAATACCACATATACAAGTAAATTTTCAATCAATTATGTGTAATATTGGCTGTACATTATTTCATATTAGGTTTTTTAATGAAAGAATGTTATTTATTTCACATGAGCATTAAAAAATACATTAATGAAAGTACTTCCCATCACTTGTAAAACGCTACGAATTAATTCCAACACCTAATAATATTAGCAAAATATTGGAAAATGTACAGCCAATATTAAATATCGAGTAAGAATTGTACACCCAATATTGGTTCAACAATAATATTTTTGAGGCTTCTATGGATGCTTTCTATATAAAGATTATGCATTTCGCGGATTTTCTCCGTGTCCATTCTTGGAATGCCACCGTTTCGTGAACCTTGCAGTCCACTTCATCAGGGTGAGGAGCAGTCTGATACTGGCCAGGTTGCTCTTCACCCTGATGAAGTGGATAGCAAGGTTCACGAAACGTTGGTATTCCAAGAATGAATCTGGACACGGAGAAAACCCTCAAAACGCATAATCTTTATTGGGCAAATATTGACTCTATTGTTGAAACAATATTAATTCAATAATGATTCAACAATAGTGGGCCAATATATTATTGGACAAAAATGGTAAAAAAGATCTCAATTTCGAAATTTTTTGTCGTTCTCAGCATATATTCCACTTCACAGAGATGTATTGATGTGTATATTTTAATTTTGAAAAAGGATTTTCAAATCAGTAAGAGAGAAAAGAAGAATTGTTATACGAAGATTATATAATTTAATCAATAATACAAACGACTTTACGATCCCCTTAAACTCATTAATTTGTGATTTTACTCTAGATATTGTCTTTCTTTTGAAGTTGAATCATCATCCTTGACATAGATACGACGTAAAATGATGTTCATGATCTGCGATGAATTATTGACAGGTTTGCGGTGAATCCGTATTACGAGAAAACCAATTTACGATCAGAACCATTAACCATTAGCGAGGTTTACATTATAATAACTTGATTAGGTATCATTGACATGTACTAACTTTCCGAATTTCTTAAATATGAAAATAACTTATCTCCCAATTCTAATAAAATTATTTTTTATAATGTTTAACTTCTATTACTAAAAAGATTAAAAGATAAAAGAAAAATATTCTATAAGATAAAGCTCTACAAACTAAAATCTAGAATTCGAAAATTTCCAACCTTATTAATTGAAGGAATATAGAGAATTAGATATCCTGTGATTTTGAAAATTGGAAATTTAATTTGATATTTCTATAATCTAACAATCTTATAACAGAAAAAATCGAGATGTTACGATATAAATAAATAGTTTTGAGAAATATTAAAACATAAAAAGATATTAATAGCTGAAGATTTGAGGGATCAATAAGCCGTAGCTTATTTTCCTCCTCTCCATTCTGTCCGGTAAATTATATGGCGTTATTTTCGGGATAAGTTCGATAAAACCCGCACGGGCTCGCGGTGTGAAAAACGGCTTGAAGGAAAAAAATTGTAAAAAATATAGGTCGTGTGCGCGCGCGAAACGATAGCCCGCAGGATTCGAACCGAAATCCCTGATAAATTGTCTAAAGACGCGAGGAAGGAGAAAATAAAGGAGGAGGGGACGAGAGTTGTGCCAACGCGTCTCTGCATTTTACAGGTCGGACATTTTCTTTTGGCCACCCCATCCCTTTAACAGATCCCCGATCTTTTCTCGCGACTCGATAAGATTCGGAGCGTGCCGGCGAAAATGAGAGCCTTAAAGCTCGAATAGTGACATTGCGATCCAATAAATTTCTTGAAATCTTATCTTACAGTCGACTGTTCACAAAGTGGATGATGTGGCGCCGAAATTTTACGCAAGTATCGCAATATACCAATCCTTCCATTGATGTTTAATTTATATATTTTACGGAGAGAGAGAGAGAGAGAGAGAGAGAGAGAGAGAGGAGGAGGAGAAAGAGAGAAATAATGATATTTATTTCTGATTCGAGATTTAAAAATCTAATAATATATAAGCATTATGAAATGTATTTAGGCCGACAAAAATAAATCTAATTAAATATGGAAATTCCTGTGTAAAAAGTAAATAGTATTTTCGATACTGTGCACTAGTTCAATTTTTGAGCCAATCAGCACGCGACCCATATTGCAAGCAATATCCGCCGCGTACGTCTGGTTGAACTTATGCAGAAAAAATTGTGTTTTAGTAAATTTATTATGTTTTAGTAAGTTTATCTTACAAAAATTGGGAAAAGACAAAACATATTTGCAATATATTTAAAGTTTATATTGTTATTTTATTATTATATCATTTCTGAAATACTTAAGAAAATAAAATTCAGTCACAGTGGTTTTTAGTAGCTAATTGAGAATCTGTATACAGTAATTTATTTATTTCAGTATTTTTAAAAATATCTTGAGTAAACCTATATACATAACTTCAATATAAATATCAATAACTCATAGAACATTCAACAATATGTATTGAATGTACACAATATATATAATACAATACGGATTGAATAATACTCACTTTTAATTGGCGTGTAAAAATCACGCCAGAGGATCGTATACGCAATAAGAAAACTAGGTAAATATTCTTAAGTTAAATTACAATTTGAACTCTCTCTTCTGTTGAAGATTTTCTATTAATAATATTTTACATTTTTCGATGATGAAAGTGTTAACGTAAGATAGAAAGAATCGTAAAGTGCTCTGTAAAATAGGATACTCTTGTCAGAGGATGCTAGTGCAACGTGGAGATGCAACTGGTCCGATGCGTATCGGCGCTGAAACGTCTGATTGCATCGCAGACTGATTTCAGGAATGAGACAAGCTCCTCGGCTTGCATTGTATAACCTATGTGGCCTGATTTTATCATCAAATGAAACGCTGACAATTTCGAATCGCGTCACCTGTTGCATCAAAACGACGTGCTTTCTCGAATGCATTATTAGAATTACAATCAGGCCTATCTCGCGAATCTCTGTCTGATTCATCGACTTTCGTACGACTTTATTATCTTCAATTATCCGTAGAAATTCAACGATTTGTATCGTAATCTTTTAGTATCATAATCGTGACTTTTTTTTAAGTCTGTACTGTTCAAGATTTGTAATTCTGCGTCGATTCGATGCGTTGGCTTTTATGCTTTTTCTTCCAATCTCTATTAAAAAAAAAGAAGAACATAAGCGTAAATACCGATAGACATCAAGCCAATGCCCAGAATTACAAATCTTGAGTCTGCACTGTTCTAAACAAAATATGACATCTTCATATCAGCGATTCAACTGCAACTTTACTTTTTGCGTGCTCATTACTTGTAACAGTTGTAACATGAAGTTACTACTTCTTTGTATGCTATTTTATATTGTCATCCATGTTCTCAATAAAGTTATTATTATTATTAAAAAATTTTACAATAAATACGTGAAACATTCTACAGCGAAATGGTTCGATGTATCAAATACAATAAAAAAAAGTCATTTACACGTTCGTTTAATTCGGTAGTTTTAAATCCGAATAGTGCTTTTTATTATGAAACAGAAATTATTTAAGCCGAAAGTTGCGCGCGGTTTGTCGTGATCCACCTGAGTCCCAGCGCGAAATTAGTTTTGCAACGGAAAGGGGGGAGGGAGGGCTGTCGAGTTATTTATTGCGGGCTTTCGAAAAGGACTGGCGCGGTAACCGCATCGGATGCGCGCGTGTAAAAGGATTAATTTAAATATTTAACAGCTTTCACAGCCTGTCACACAAGAGTATCGTGTGCGTTTGAAAGAAAAATTATTATTTAAAAAAAAACTCCGCATATATGCAACATCCACGAACAGGAATTTAAAACACTCTTCCCCGGATACTGTAGCTATTACGCATTTATCCGAGTAAATTGTCGTTGCGTTCTGATGCATTTCTAACAGTTCGTTACGATGCCGAAGGGAACTTCGATCGAGGAGTAATCGCCAAGGATCGATCCCGTATTCGACACGTGCCTTTTTCAAAATTTGAAATATTTGAGAGAGCGCTATGGAATTAATTTCAACTGGGCGCTCTGCGCCCGCGATCACCCTCTGCCTTCCCCTTCATCCATCCTCTACACCTTTTTCCAGACGACGAACTGCCACTCTTTTTCCTCTTTTCGTTTCACGTCAGATGACAGCCAATTTTTATCCCGCTGATAGCATTTGCAATTCCGATGTACGTGCGAGCGTTCCGCGTGAATCGAGAAAAGCGTACTGCAAGAGGCGCCTTTAACTGCGTCCTCGCAGTACGCTTTTCTCGGTTTTCGAGAGAACATGCCGGTACTGATCGATCTCGAACTCAAACTTGAAACCGAGTTAAACTTTTTATTGTTAGTAAATCTAAGAAACTAAACTTTCAAACTTGTAGTATCAATATTTTAACCAAACTATAAACCGAACTCAATTGTCTCGCAAGAAGAACATATCGCTACCTCTACTTCCAAAGTGATGTAACTTGAAAAATTAAGTTTCCCAGAAAAAAGGAAAAATATAATATTTTTCAAGACGCACTTGACAAAAAAATTTTAATTAATTAAAAAATATGACAAAAAATATATTATTAATGATCAAATGTTATTTTTGTTCAATAGTCCTTTTAAGAAAACCATACTATTGTAACAACTTTGACAATTTTTTTTAAGAACCACTTGTTTAAGTTGTGACGATTTTAATATTTTTTAATGAACTTTTATTAATTTGGAATGTTTTATTAAGCTAATTTACTTTTATGATCATTGATAAGACAATATTTACTTAACTCCTTTATGTAATGGAGAATCACGTTATTAAGTTACTTTCTGTCATTTTTGAAGTAAGAGAATGATTTAATACTTCCTACATAATGATAATTATGTTAATAAAAAAATACACAAGGTTGAAAATAATTGTTTTCTGTACCTTTAAGCGTTGAATATGATTTTATTTATAAAATTTTTCTATAACATTTACAATTTTAAAAAATTTGCGGTTAAAGTTGCAAAAAAAGGTTATGTTGATTTAAAAAATATTACGATTAATACATGTAAGAGTTTATCAGTATCATAATATTAAAGTCGCAACTTTAATAAAACAGACTTTATATCAATTATATTATAAATATACTTTTAACTATAATCATCACAATAAATTCTTTTTGAGGAACTGAAAGTCCTAACGAGATATTTAATTTTTATTGCAATGAAACTTCTTCAACATCATTCACGTCTCCTAGTTGCCAACGTACACCAAAATAATTCTTTTTTGTAACTTGAACCGCAAATTTCTCCAAACTGTAAACTGATAGAGCAACTTGATAAACGAGATCATATTCAGCACTCAAAAAACTACAGGAAACTGTTATCCTTATTTTTGTGTTTGAAAAGAGCCATTTGTTTGTTAAACAATGTAATTTATTATTTCAAGTAATGAAGCTTTAAAAGACAAATTTCAAATTAATTTGAGATAAGTTGTTAGGAGAAAGATTATGTCACAAATATACATATTTATATACTGTTCTTTATTAAAGCAGGATGGGTGAAGTTACCGGTTATTTTTTTTATGTATATTTTTCTCTTTTGAATCATTTGCAAATATTTATTTCAAACTGATCTGATAGGAGTGTGTTGAAAATTGTAAAAGTAGAACAATTTCGAAATCTGATATTTGATCGTAATTTTCAACATTTTCCCATTAGTTTAACTTAAAATTAACGTTTGCAAATGATCTAGCACATTAAGGAAAATAAAAATACGTATAAAAAAGATTTTATTACTTAGACTAAAATTGCCTATTTTACTTCATATCTTGGATAAAATAGGTCAATATTGACAGAAGCAGTGAAAGATAGTAGGATATTTCTTATGGGCAGGCTTTCACAAATACATAAATGGAACGCAATGTCAATACTTGTCTCTTATACCAACAAGCTTCAGTTTCCTTCATTTTAGAACATCAACGTGCGTGATAATGATATCGTTGCGAATTATGAACGATAGCGCGGAAGAAACGATAGGAGAATTCATAGACCGGAAAGGGTCAGCGAAGGACCAAGCTAAATCATGTATCACTAATAGCGAATAAATGTAGCGTGAGCGAAACAAGGGTGATTTGCATCGATTTGCGTCTTGACTAAAATTATCTTATACGTTATAGAAAGCGCATTATAGAAAGCACAAGTATCCACATTTAATCGTGTGAACCGATCAATCCATTGAAACGTTATATATGTACAAAATTGAACTAAAATTTAATTTGATTTGTAAAACCTTAATAATCAAGAACCACATAATAATTATGATATATTTTTAATAAAATTAAATTCATTCAGAAAAAATATTTAAAAAATGTACACTTTGCTTAAAATTTCTGAGAAAAAGTTAATTATTTTTAGAATATAAAATATATTGAATTTAGATATAAAATATATTGAAAACTATCTTCTTATTTAAAAGAAATTACGTTATATTTATTCTTATATTTATTAATCTTATTAATTTAATGATTTTTCATATCTGTAAACATAGCTTATTTCTTTTTTTATCATTATAATTAATTTCCAAATATTATATGTGATTATTTAGTTCTTTATATTTTACACAAATCTGTTTTATGTATTGCTGATGTTGTTTTATTGAAACATATTGTCATATTAATTCATTTTACAAGAATTTTTATTGTGCATTTTCTCTTATCAATCTGAAGTATTATTGGTGAATGAACAGGTACTTTAAATAAAAATTTTAAAACGTTAAATAATTATTACTTAATATTATTAATATCATAAGAAGAAAAGGATACTGTTTAAATATTCTTCAGAACTCGATATATATTGCTACGAGGAAATTCCTTTCTAGTACTTATAAAGGATATAAAAATAATAAAACATAAATTTAATTATACCGAAAAATGTGAAGATTTCCGAATATTCCAACTTCATCGAAGGTACACAGCTTCTACATGTATAACACGATATATATTGTAAACTGCTGGAAGGCACGAAGAGGAATATTTCCTTGAAATCTACGTATAATTGCTAATAACAAATATTGACGATCTCTCTCACATTTTGTAAATAAATTCGAGTTAACAGTTCGCCAATATCTACCAAGCATATCATTTTTATTATTGGAAAAATCTCGCAGATATTAATCACAATAAAAAGTAAAATCAAATAGAAGGATAAAAAGAATCCATAACAAATAAATTTATTTTCTATTTATTTGTACAAATCAGAAAAATTATAGTATTTGGAGTTGAAATTAAAAGTTATTGATACGTACTTATTAGCTCTGAATGAATCATCTGCGTAATGTGTATTTATTATTTATCTGAATTATAAATTTTACTAATTAATATTTAAAGCTAAAATATAAATTCTAAATAATACATAGAAAAAGAAAGATTTTTTTTTAAAATGAAGAATTTTTGGAGTAAATTCTTGTAAGTATTAAATAATTTGTTAAAAGTTAATTCAAAATATTGGGTCGGGAATAAAGTTTCTTCATATTTAAAAAAATTTGTTTGCAAAATTTTTTCATTTGTTGCGTAATTTTCGTTACAATTACATCATTCATTAGAGCAAAGTTTCAGTTTTAAAAATCTGTTTTTTAAATTGCGATGATGATTTTTATCGGAGTTATGAGCAATCAAAGTGAGAATGCTCCTTTGCTTAACTCGCGAATAACTCAGGACTAAAAAATTATAGGAACATTTTTAAAAAATAATTTTGTAGGCAAAGCTTTTACGATACGTAGTCGAAAATTTTTGTAAATTTTTTTTTGAGCACGTGAGAAACCCCCAAAGTGAAAAAAAAATTTTTCGTCTTTTTCAGCTCGTAGTTTTTTAAATTTAAAAATTACAGAAACTCAAAAAATATAGTAATCTTTTGAAAGTAGAGATTTCAAACTTTAAAACCCTTTTTTTAAATTAAAATTTCGTTCATTTTTGACGAAGATATTGCATATACAATTTTAAATTAAAAATACGAAGAAACTTTTTACCCAATATTTATCTCTTTGTTTATATTTAAAACCAATTTTAAACATGTATATACATATTTATTATTTATACACACACAACATGCAAAAATTATTCCATTCTAGTTTAAAATCTCTTTCTTCGATTTATTTTTCAAAATCATATATGATCCAATTATAATCTTATTATTCGATCTTATTATTCAAACATAGATTTTAATTATCGATTCGAATGAAGTATTCTGGTCAAGGATTGACGACGAAAAACACGTGCGGTGAACATTTTCCCTGATCTAATTTCGAAGGAAGCCACTTAATTTAAATGTCTAGCCTTCGTCCGACTCTCGTCCTTTATCGTTCCTTCGGGGATGGAATGAATTGCTACTTGAGGAATTAGAATTATACGTTTCCGGAAACAGTACTCAGCTGAAATTTCTATTCTTCCTTATTTTTTATCATTGCCATTGTTAAACAAAGAGAAAGTCATTGTAGCCGAGAAAATTCAAGGAAAGATTCCAATTTTTTGTACAACATGAAAATGTAAATATGTACATTTTGCCTCTACATTAACTTGTGCAGTTATTTTTAGTTAGAATCTATTTATAAAATTAGTTTATAAAACTTTTATGATTCTCCTTTCATCTTGAATTATTAATTTGAAGCAGAAATTAAAGGACCGTTGCCATTTAATTTCAAAATAAAGGAGCACATAATCTTCGTGAATCATTATCGTCCGTTCCATACTTAACCTCGCAAACACAATAGATTAGCAAGCCTTAAGGGACCAATCATAATCAAGCATTCTTCTCATACTGCGATTGATCGATTTCTTAAAGCTTTCTTATTATACCTATTGTGTTTATGCACTAAAACTAAACTTTTAAGCTAATCTTCAGACACACACAATCAGCCTGTCGATTTCTAGTTATCGACGTTCTGTGTCCGCGACACAGCAATCGGCAGTTTTTCAGCACGACGATTTGGCACGGCGACAGCGACTGTTCCAAGGGGAAGTTTTGTGGCCGGAATGAATGAGTTTACGCGGAGTTCCGGTGGCTTTGACGGAGCTTCGCGGCCGAAACTTGGCGCTCAGAACTATCAAAGAGCGAATGAGAAGTCCACAGTAATCAGTTGCTCCACAGCCCGTACTAATGTGATTGTCGTTTGAAATGGCCGCTCCCGGTGGTGAAATCTCCCCAATTCGGCAATCTCCCGACGTTTACTCGACGCTTGAACTCATGCAGGGCGAACCCGCGAGATTATTTTCTGCGAGACAGTTGTACGGCATTCCGCTCGTCGTCCGCTCTATAAAAATCTCCGGAGACGCCCAACAATATTTCCCACGGGATTCTTCGAGAATATAAGAATCTCCAGCTGTGCCAGAATGCTCAAGAAACAGAGAAGATTCGATCATTTCTTCTTTCGAAAATTATTTGAATTTTTCATAAGCCTTTTAAACTCTTTCTGAAAATTCTTTAAGACATCTAAACTTTTCGAAGCGTTCTCAAAGATCTGTAAAACTGTCTGAAAGACAATATAAGATTTGCGGAATTCTTTGGTTTATTGAAGATATTGAAATCCTTTTTTCAATTCCTTTTTTTTAAAAGATTGCCAAAAATATGAGAAGAAATATTTATAGAATGCCGTTTTTTTTCATTTTATGATTAGAAAATTCTATGAATTTATTTCTACAGAGTAAGTCAACAAAAACTTTTTACTCCGTTTTCTAATTTGTTTGAAATATACTGAAAAATACGTCAACTTTGTTTTCAAAAGGAATATATAACTGTGATAGATCAAACTGTATGGTTTTATTCTCTTGATTAGAATATCTATCAAAAAATTTTGAATGATAACATTTAAGTGTCACATTATTTTAATTCTGCATCAAATTACAAATTGAAGACTGAAAATTGTGAATTGAAGATTAGAAGTTGATAAGATAATTTGAATTTTAATCGTTCTGACTGATCGAATTCGCAATTCTCAATTTTTAATAGTTTGGCATAGTTTGATATAGTTTGGCATAACCTCAAAAAGTCTTTTAATTCTCTTTACAAAATGTGTTTTGTTCTTAAAATTTAGATGAATGTTTTTTTGAGAAATCATGTTTGAAAGTTTTTAGGTAGTAAAAGCTGAAAATTCGCAATTTACAGAAAAATTTATTTCGCTAAATGTTTAAAATGTTTTCCACCAACCTCCATGTAATAATAAAAATTCAGCTTAAAGTTGTTGCGGACATTTCCAGCGTAATTCCATGGCACTCTATCTTTTGACATAGATTTTGTATGTGTTCAGCGACACAAATTTTATTTTTCAAATAGGTATTCTCAAAGAAAAAAAATTAATAGAGAAAAATCAGACGACTTTGTAAGCCGCTCAACTAAATCTTCTTCAGCAAATAGTAAATAAGTGTCATAGAATAACACTAGAAATATTTCCAATATGTGCAATAAATTTAAATTCAGATTTATTTATATAACTTTGTAGAAGATAATTTGACCTTTCATAAAAATAAATTTCGAACATTTATTAAAACATATTTTTCCGTAAGTTACTAATTTTTATTTTATAACGTCTATGCTTATAACATTCAAATATATGATTTCTGAAAAAAATATTCACCTAATTAAAGAAACAAAATAATAGTTATATAAAGAATGATAAAACTTTTAAAATGATGTGTTATTTGACTCCAATTGTCATTTAAAGTTTTTTAAAGATCTATCCTGATCACACAAGTGAATAAAGTAGTGTGATTGAATTTATCATAATTATACATTCTCTTTTAAAATTGACGTGTTTTAATATATTTCGCACAAATATACAATCGATTATAAAAAAAAAAACAGCAGAAAGTTTTCATTAACTCCGTACAGCAAATTGAAGATAATAGTAACAATAAAATATTGATATTTTATAATGTCTCAAATAAATTTGGCACTTGCGACATTAACTATTCCGTGAAAATTATCTACTATCTAAAATTAAAGCAAACCAAGAGACCTTTTCCTTCTCTCTGTAATAATTAGTCTTCATGAAGCGGAGGATACCATTTCCCCTGGTGGTCCTTCAATTACCAGCCGCATCGCGCCGATTAATTTAGCCCTTGGCGTTCAGGAATGTTCGCGTAAACATCGGCTGGGCTCGCACATACACACAGAAGACATGTCGTTGCCGACTAAGGAGAATTTTCGTTAATCAAGCCACATCAATGGCTGTCCTGGCCACAACGTTATCGATAGAGTCTCAATAACTAAATTATTGTTGCTCTATCTACGCGATGCACGGATGAGGAAACATAGGTAGAAGCAAAAGAGAGAACCAGAGAGAGAGAGAGAGAGAGAGAGAGAGAGAGGAGTGGAAGGAAAAGGAGGAAGGAAAATGGAGGGAGAAAGACAGAGATCATTCGAAGCCTTGGCACGTCATACAGGACACGTTCCTTTGTGCCAGGGCGAACCGTGCATGAGTGTGTACGACCCGATACTGCTTCAGATACTACTACCTCTTCTCTGTAATACTCGTCGCTACGATGGCGGAATATCGAAGATCGACTAAAGTGTCTTCGTGTTTTGTAGCTTTACCTTGGATCTAAAATGTCATTTTCAAGCGAAATTGGGAGTCTTATTAAACCACGATCTAACATAAATTGAATACGATCTAGACTGACGCTCTATCAAACTATTAATAGGATCTAATAAAAAAAAGAGATGTATATACACTCTTTGCTTCAATGAAAACTTCTTGACTCGAAATGATATCTATAGTAATTAATTCTTCTGACATAATTTTAATTTTAGATTACTATAAAGCGTAAGTCTTTTTACTACTTTAGACTTTCAAAAAATTCAGGATTACTTTCAACATCTCTATTACGAAATATTTTCTTAACTTAAATGTTAAAATCTTCATTTAATAAAAATTTAAATTTAATCCATAATGGCAGTAAATAAAATGTCGCTTATGCCAAAAAGGACTCAGATTGCGGATGACTTTCATTAAACTTATCTTTTACATATTTAAATTTTCTTCATGCCATGCTGTACCTTCAGAAATCCTTAGATCTAAAGTATGAAGAATATGATGTGAGTGATTAAATTTACGCTGTTCTTAAACAGAACAACAAATTGAGTAACATTCAGAGATCGATTCTTGCGAGTTCTGGCGCAGAAGTAACCGAATCATTCTAATTTATGTGAGATCGTCTAACTTTGTATCTTATTTGAGTCATATTAAAACGCAGACGTTTTTTTTTTTAAGTAAAAACCTCGGTTAATGTTCGATCTGACAAAAATGTTAATTCAATTTTTGATTTTACGCGCGTTCAAATGTTGATCGTCGTACATATTTCCAGAAATCTCGAACGACATCTTGAACCTTTGTAAGTTATTACTAATCTTTGTAGGTGTCTCTACGAATTCCCGCGAATCCATGAAATACCTCGAGAATTTCCAAAACTCACCACCGAAATAGCGCAATCGCCCTTTGATTAAATGTGCATCCTTGCGGTCGACTGAATTCCTGTTTAAATAATTTAGGTAGCACAGAGGTTCGTACGTTCTGAATTACTTGACCAGTCAATATGATTTTTCTAGTTCGCGCTGCATCCAGTGCTTGTTTGCCAATTTTATCCATTGCTCTATTCTCTACCTTCATTCTTCCCGCTGGGCCCTTCTTTTGCTATGTAATCAGTATTTCAAAATTGATACTCAAAGTTAATGGCAAATATTTGCAAATTGTACCAGTTGTTCCCAGATTTTGTTAAAAATAGTTATAACATAATGATAACATTAATGTAATAAAAATAATAATATAATGATGTTTTGCATTGCTTACACGATATGTACATAAAATATTTAAGTCATCTCTACACTATAGGATTTAAGATAAATCAAACCGAAGGATCGTGTACATTTAAATCTTTAAAATTGAAACTCTCTCTTGAACGTTTGAAGATAAACAATCTTTTTTCCATGAGAGAAGTCAGACTGTTGATCGCGAGATGAAAGCACATTCGTTTATCGACTTCTGACACACGTGGATCGTATATAATTGTAATGCACTAAATAAAGACGTTACATTGGTTAACCACGACTCTTTAATGCCATCCAAGTCCATGATTAACACGGAGTCAAACTTAACCGCCACAATACCGAAGTTATTTGCAATACGAATTAATATAAAGGTTAGGTTATATACAGTATCTCTGTAGATACACACGATACATGAAAGCAATATTTCAACAGGAAGGAATGTTTACCTGCATTCAAAATTTTTGCTAAAGTATCTACAAATGTCCTATTTTGCAATTAATTATTAAGATAGCAAGATGCTTAAAATATTTAATATTGCAGTGCAAAAGGGGCTAATGTTCTGTACGATGTGCTCAAGTTTAAGAAAAATAAAACTTCATGCGCAATAAAAACAACTAACAACATTCTATCAGTCCTAAATTTTTAAAAACATCTTTCAGATGCAACGCTATTAAAGCAAGGAATAATAAGTATTTTATCTGTTATACTTAATATTACTTCTCTCGTTTAATTTTAAGCATAAATCATATCTTTTCTTTTGTATTTTTGTAAATATTTGTATTTTTATCTTTGTAATTTCAGATTTATTTTATTTTAAATCATGTTTATTTAACCTTATTTTATTATATAAATTTTGTTTGTCATCATCTCTATCTTATTTTTTATTATAATTGAATTTTCTTTTTGTTTTTCTATCCCGTATATTATACAATACTTTACATGCACCGACATTCAGTTTCCTACTTATACTGACTTTTGCTTGTTATAAATGTAATAATAATTTTAACGCTTGAAGAGATATCCTACAGCACTCAAATAAATACTATTTCTATTTATTTTTCCCCTTTTCTTCTTCTTCTTCTCTCTCTCTCTCTCTCTCTCTCTCTTCTTCTCTTTTCTTTCTTTTACTTTTATCTTCTCTTATTCTTATTTCTTTAAAAAAAAAATCCTGTTCTATTATTAATAAGTCAATTTTATTTTACGCCCCATTACTCTGTCTCGACGTCGCGGATTTCAGACGCGGAATTTTCTGATTGACTGTGATTCGATCGCGCGTTCGATTACCGAACGTAATTAGTTTGCGCTGTAAGCAAAATAGGACGCTGCCGCCTCCGTTGCACTGAAACGAGTTCGCCCTTTACGCCGGACCACCCTTCCGTGTTTGCGACGCAAATTTTCCCTGTGCGTGCAAAAGGCAGCTACCGCATCGCTAATTAGGAGATTCGCTTGCTGTTCGGGCGGCACTCCATTCCGGTGGGAAAAGAGGAGGAGTGGGAAGGTTACCGACCCAGGATAATTAAATTCAGACCCTTTAAGAAGCCGTCTTGACAGCTTGCAGGGCGCATTCGCCTCCCTTTTAATAGTGAGTTAACAATGGCGTGATTATAAGAATGAACAGGGCAAGCAGAGCAGTCTTACCGTATTTTTGAGACGACCGTGGGCGTGAATTCTAATTGAGGGAAACCCAACTCCTTCGGCTTCACGTCTTCCAGGCTACTGTACCTCACGTAACTACAAGGCGGCGGTAATGGAAAGGCTGTAACAGAGGATATAAGATATTAAGTAGACAACTCGATAAGAAAAACATCGGAATTTATTTTATTACGAGAATAATTAATTTTAATAAAGAAAGAGAAAAATAAAGAAAAGTCCTGCATTAATAGTTTAGAAGTTGTTGCTTTGGTTTTAGAAAATTGATAACTGCTACTACAAATATATATACAAATTGTTAAAAAAAAAGAAAAGGAATTTATGAGTTAATATTATAAAAAATATTTGTATATTTATTTTATATAAATATATACTGTACCATATAAATTTTTTTATTTAAAAAAATATATATTTTATATTAATACTACAATTATAATTTATTATATTTTATGTGCATTTATTAAATAAATCAATATATATTTAATAGCAATCACATATATTTAATATCAAATATAAAAAAATACAATATTGTAAACAATCAATTTTTTGCACAAGAGAATTGTCATCATTAAATTTATTGCTATCAAGAACATGTGTCTTCAATGATTCATCGCATTAACTTTTTCTTTTAAGTATCTTTCGAGAAAATAAGTCAAACTTTATTAAAAATTGAAGAAACTCTCTCTCTCTCTCTCTCTTTCTCTCTCTCACCATATTTATTACATAAATTAATAGTAATGCGGTGGTGTGTATTGATATAATCGATTATTGATTAAAAATATAATTTTTATTAAATAACGGCAAATAATAAATCTGTTTTAAATATTACTTTTTAAATCTTATTTAATTAATTAACACTTGTTCATTAATCATTAATTTTATAATAATTTATTCAAACTTCGTATCTCTTTTAATGAGATTTTTATTTAAGTAATTCGGTAAATGAATTGTCTAATCTCCGGTACGCTAACGTAAGAAAGAATCGCAACTGCAGCAGCGGGAAAAGTGCGGCGCGGGCGCACTTCTCGGTACATAACTTCAACCTGACCGGGCCATTTATGCGCGAGATTTTCGCTTGCCCGAGTTGCAAAAAAAAATCCTATCTCGGCCGTCGCGAAAAATTCACAGACGCACGTACCCTATTTCTACAAAACGTGTCTTTTTTCTCCTGTCGGCGTTCATTCTCGCTTCATTAACTGCGAATCAGCGACGTACCTACATTTTAAGAAAAAGAAAAGAATCCTACTTCTCCTCCCCCAACCCCTCGTTTTCCGCTGGAGGATGTCGGGTTATCAGGAGAAAGAAGAGAGAGAGAGAGAGAGAGAGAGAGAGAGAGAGAGAGAGAAGGGAGATGATAGTCTGCTCAAGGGGGGGAGATAGATTGTAAAATCGATGGGTCTCCTTGGAGCTCGCCAACTTTGTCCAAATCTTCTTATTGCAAAAAAATCGTCCGTTAATTTTCTCCGCTGATTAACCCTTTCAGCTTTACATCCGTGAAATTAAATTGCTTGAGAATGGCGTTATGAAATTTATTTCCTAATTTGTTCAGAATGAAATGAGCCGTAATTTGAAGACAGAAGTGTTGGGGATATTTTCCTCAATACTTATCCACAATATCGTATTTCCGAGTGGAGCTTCTCTCGGACGTTCGAAAAGTTAGGAGACAATTCCCAGTCAAAAATAATAATGAAATCGACGTCGATTCGATGTCGATCGACATCAAATCGACATCGATTCGATGTCGATTCCATTATCATTTCTGACTGGGAATCAGCAGAAAAAGAAACAAAAGAAACGCTAATCAAACAATAATTTTGATTTTTTCAAATATGGTGGGTAACTTTTGCGAGAATAAACAAGATCATTGAATTTCAACAGAATTGTTTGTTTTACGCTTAATGAACGCGGCCACTTTTCGAAAAGTTGGAAAACGATTGAAGGGAATAGGAGAAAAGAGAGGAAGTGGTGAGAGGGAGAGGAGAGCCGCCGAGGTACTCCAATCAGCTTCCCAACTTTAACCGCGCTTCTGCCTTCCGGCTGGTAACTCCCGCTAATGAAAGCCGCGTGCAAACTCGCGCAAGAAACCGCCGTTCATGTTGGACTTCAGTTCGCGTATGAAAATAGCGACAAATGATAAAGTTTGCGGTGATATACGTTTCGATAATTGAAGCATCTCTTTTTCGCTTCGAAGATTACGGTAAATAAATTTGCTCATTAGCGTTATTATACGATATATATCATCTATTAAAGCTCCATAGAATTGTATGGCCACCTAGAACGATCAATGAACGTAATAAGTCAACCGGCTTTTCTTTCACAGCCATCACTCGTTGTTTACGGGGAGATTTAACTCTGACGATTGAGAGACGGCAGGCTTAGTTATGGGTTAGAGCAGTCCTTCCGAGGGATGCATGGAATAATTTCAATTTATCCGCCTTTTCTCTTCAGCGCGATGATACCGAGCGTCGCTTGGCAAGACATTTATTGCTGCGATGAGGCATCGTCCGGGATTATTATGCGCTCGGGATGCATTCTTATGCGACGACGCTTAATCGTCGCTGTTCAACACTCTTGTCCTCCCAACCGGCCTGCCATTAATCCTCGGGAGTCTCTCGTTGAAATCGCGACGGCCAAATCGCCGTAGTAAAATTAAAAGACGAAATGCGCTCCGGCACCCATAACAAGCCCCCTTAAGAGAGAAACGCGGAATAGTATTTGTCTAAACAATAAGAGCGAAGTGTGCATTGAGAATTATCCTCTGATATATTTGCATTACAGTGAAATAAAGAAAATTTATTATGTTAATATATGTATATTTAAATTATATGTTATATTTTTCTACAACATATGCCATCAAAAGAACGATTTTGATAAAGTACTTAAAAATTTAGTTAGATATAGGTTCGAAAATAATTAAAAAATAGTGTCGAATCGTCGAAATAATTATGCGAAAAATAATTATGTAGAAATCTAAAATAGCATTGTTGCAAAAAGTTTTGATATTCTGGCAATCAATTTGAACGTCCTATATAATTATTTGGATAATTCAAAATTTTTTAAATTTAGCTAGATATAAATTTAAAAATAATTTTGTCGAATCATCGAAATTATATAATTATGTGGAAAATAATTATATAGTAATCTGAAATAGAATGAGTACTGTTTGCAAAAAGTTTTGATATTCTGGCAACCATTGTTTGAACGTCCTACTAATTATTTTAATAATTCAACAAAATTATTTTTGTATCTGTATCTAACTTAATTTTTAAATATCTCAGCAAAACTATCCTTTTTTACATATAAACTACATACATATATACATACATATACAGAATATTAGATATAATATTTCTATACACATATATATATATATGTATATATAAGAAATTAAATTAAGATGCTACAAATATATTTATTTACTTATATAAATCTTTGATTAAATTTTAACCTATAATTTAATTTAAAATCAAATTTGTAAAAATTAATTGTTTGTGTTATGTAGGTTTCTATGAAAGAATACCTTTTCTGCTTAAAATGCTTAAATGCTTTATTGATACACAAGGTTCGTCAATCTCTCGATACAACTATCAATGTAACGAACGACAACATGGACGCGCTCTCGCACAATATGGACGCGCTTTCGCCGCAGCGTCATCTCTGATTTTCGCGTCAAAGTAATAGCACGAATTAAGTATTACTAACGAACTGATGGGCGCCAAATTTAATTTAAACTGAAGTCTTTATATTAATGTTAAAAATGTGGAATTAGACTTAAATTGAATTTACATTTATGTATTGTGCAATTTTTTGTTTTTTCTAATATTTTTACTAAAATCTTCTAATGCTGAAATGTCGTAATACTACGACAAATAATCATGTTTCACTTGATTGCATGCCGCTCTTAAATCGTCGAGCTCCATTTAGCGCTTGCCAGTAACCGACTTCGACATGCTAAGAGCTTTCGTCTACTGTTTCAAAGGCTTTAAAGCTTTCGCGCTGAATAACCGCTAGGTAGATTTTTTAATAGCAACAGCGATGATGATAATAATTTTTCATTTGAATCGGTCATATATGTTATTAAGAAATAAAGAGAAAATCAGTAACATCTTCAAGTAAAAAGGAGAGTTTACTGTATAAATGTATAAATTAAGATCCAAGTATAAAGTTTCCTTTCAGAAAGTACTAACATAACTGCAAAATAAAAAAGTTTTCGCAAACGCAAACGTAAAAGTAAATTAATTATTTTCTTTATATTCGATATATATATTTTTATAATTACAAAGTTTACAAGTTTTACATTTATTTACGTTTCCATATTTCTCTATTTAATATTATTTGAAATAGTTATTAAAAACAAATGTTTATTTTTTTCAATTTTATCTACTTTTCATGAAATATCATGAAATATAATATTCTTGTCTAAATAAAAACATTTATTTAATACTAATACTTTTTGTGTGAGACACGAAAGTAATATAATACAAATAATAAATACATAACATATAATAGAAATAATAATTAAGTTTATAAAACGACTGAAGAAATTGTTAGTGCAACTTGGAGCGTATTGTACATGTGATTGTACAGACTTAAAGTGAAATAAACATTTATCATTAAAATCCAAATAGGAATGCACCAACATTGTGGATTATATCTCAGGATGAATGAATGTCTAAAACCGCTGCCGTCGGAAACACGTCGGATGCGAGCAATAAAAATAATTGTCCGTGTAGCAACAACCAGCATGTTAACTGCAGCTCGCTGCAAAATGACGGTGGAAACAAAGGGCTGGGAATGACGTTGTTTACGAGCGCCGATTGTTTTAAAAAGCGACGAGAGAGTCGAGCATCGCTATCGGTGGTCTCGGGAGAACGAGAGAAAAGAAGGGGAAAGAGAGAGAGAGAGAGAGAGAGATGGAAAGATGAGGAAAAAGAAATAGAAGGAGAGAGCACAATAGAGGGTCAAACTCTAGTAAGAGGGATGAGAGCTTCTTCAGCCGGACTGAAACTGCTGGAAGATGCCATTGCGAGAACTAGCCCGATTGCTTTATTGGTCAGGATTAAAAAGCGTTTTCCAGGCAATTGTTTGTAATTCTGATGAAAAAGCCACACAATAAAGGATTCGTCTCGAACGCCGGAAATTCACGCCCAAGTTCCATGAGCTGGAATTTAAAGGAAAACTAATTTAATTGTGTTAAATGTTTCCGATTGCGGTTACGCTTCCCTCTCATTCATATAATACTTTATTGTTGTTATTATTTACAGATTGTTATGTAATTCATTGTTATGTAATATTCAATTTATTTTCGTATGATATAAAATTGTACGTAATGTTGCTATAAATCTAATATAGATACAATAGAGCAATTATACAGTAATTTAATTCTTGATAATGTCTACAAAAATCTTGATGATTCTCGGCCAGGTATTAAAAAAGTTCCGATATAAATTCGCGTAATAATATCATTGGAATATCTGAACATTTGTGTAGCGAGACAGACTTTCTTTTGAATTAGCCTGTATGCGTGGAATATAGCGGATATACGAGAAACTCCATTTACCGAAGCTATGATTATTTCAAGATGCACTCACAAAAATTGGCTGCCGCGCACCCCTTTTTCAACATTTCCACCCTGATACACTTTCCCAGGACATTTCCAAGCAACGACCTTACACATTTCGCGAGGCGTTGATATACTGAATAACTCTTACTGAAATCTTGATCACAATGTGTGTGTAACCTAATTAATTGTCACTTAATCATTTAAATATTATTATTTCAAAAATTCATTTTAGGACTTAAGAAATTAATTTTTTGAGAAATACGATAATTTCGAACATATTTGTAAAACTTTGAAAAATTACTTTTTATTTGTGATTATTTCATCATTAAATCAATCTTTAGGTACAATAAAAAATAATTTTTATTCAAATTAAACCACATTGGTGCATGTTTCTAAAGTTTAAATTTTTCTGTATTTATGAAAATTTTGCAAGACTTAAATTAAAACTTAAAAGAAAGAATATTAAAATAATTACGTAAAAAGAGGTAACTCTTTATTATTCATTTGCACATTTGCGAAGTTTTCTTACCGCAAACCTTTAATTTCCTACCATCATATTTTCGTAACTGTGTTTAATTTCTTTCAATGGGAAAATTACTTTCGGGTTTGCCAAAGAATTTTTACGACGTAGATATATAAAAAAATGTAGATATATAGAAAATACAGAACTCGGAAACGCGCCGGAAGACATTAAGCATTGCGATATGGCTTCACTTGCGTCATAAAAGTCGGCGTCTCCGGATCGGGCAGTAAATTCAAACTACATGATCAGAAAAAGATTGCCGAGTCGGCAAATTATGAAAAGGGATAGTCAGAAGGCGCACAAGGGAACGGATAGCTTGATATGATATGATTGACGATAGGAATAAAAAGAGATTACGTCTATACTTCCGGCAGTGCCTCCGGTTCAGTTAATCCGACATTGATTCGTTTTTGATGAATTTAGATAAAGGAGGAATAAAAAGAAATTACACACGAATGCTTTCGTTTATATTGTACAACACGCAGAGTTTCATCTCCCGCAAAATTTTATTTTATCTTCTTTCAATAAATCTGAGCTGTTCATTTTCATTCATGTGATTAAAAACGTTTATTAGTATTTTTGCTTAGTTATTTAAAATCATTATTAAACGATTATTTTTAAACAGTTAATAGTTTCCTTCTAGAAATTAGTGCATTTATAACACAATGCAAAAGATTTAATCAATTTTAAATTGTTTCTGAGCAAGTAATGGATGTTTCTTGTAGAGCTTTTTTACATTAAAAAAAAGGATATGATTTTCTTTAAAAAATTTTATCTTTTTCAATATTTAGAAACTCCGTTTTGAATTTTTTTGTAATAACGCAAATTAGTATAAGGAAGCTGGACCTTTATATGCCCCTAAATTTTGATTTTTCTAATAATTGCTGAGTCCGAAATTGAAAATTAGTGATCACAAAAGAGGAAACATTTCTAGTGGATGTTAATAAAAGTTATGAAACATTTTCAAACATTTATACTGGTGCAGCAAAAATTAAAAAAAATATTCCACGAATACTACGTATATTTGTATATGTATACTCAATATGACCTAAATATTTCCTTTTTTTTTTTCATAAAATCGTAGAAAAATAGAAAATAAAGTGATCTAATTATCTTATTTTTATAAGATTATAAATTTATCAATATATTGACATATTTTATTGACAGATATAGATTAAAAACTTTTCCGAACAATGGATATTATTTATTTATTTATTTATTTCTACTTATTTCCTCGATGTTTATCAAGTGAATTAGAATCTATAATTTGAAATAAAAGTACAAAAAGCGTTACAATCGATATGTGTTCAGTTGGCTATATGTTGGCCATATTAATTCTACCTTACAAAGAATTTCCTTTCTTTTTTTTAAATAACATTCTCAAAATTTTCGAGTAATAGAACTTTTTTAATCTTTTATTTTTTTAGCAGCTAAAAAGACATAAAAATCATTATTTAAATATTGAAAAACAGGAACTTTATAACATAATGTGATATAGAAAAATAATATTTGAATCAAACGGAAATTAAAATACTCAAGAAAAATGAGAAAGAAAGAAATCAAAAAATACTTTCTACAACAATTGCATTCAAGATATTTGTTCCTCATATACCTACTGCAAGTCTTGCATTTTGTAGGAGCGTACCTGCTTTGCTTCCTTATTTATTTATTTATTTATTACAACTATTCTTCACGCTCTTGCCGTCATTTCGCATCCCACTCGCGACTGAGAATGGATGGCCACATCCGGTCGAGTTTACACGGCTCCTTCTCGAGAAGGATGATAAACAACGGACCGGCGTATTGACGGGAAATAAATCGACGAGGACCTCGTCGATCCTCCATTTTTCGGATCGCTCTCTCGATCCTTTTGTCGGCAACATCAGGAAGCATCAACAAATCTGTCGAGACACGCGCGCAGCTTCGATTCTTGGCGCTGGTCCAGTGCTTCCAGTTCGCCGCGCGCGTTCACGACTCATCGCATCGCGGCCGAGTGAGTTCGTGATTCTCTCATACACCCGGTAGTTTTATTTTAATGGAGTCTGCCGGGCTCATCACGCGAGCGAAGATTTATTAGTGCCAAGATGCGCAAAGGGTCTCCGCGAATCCAAGGATGATAAAATATTTTCAACTTGGAATTCATAAAATTACGAATTTTTATATATGTATATTTCAAAGAGAATTTTTTCCATTATACAAATTTACAATAAGTATGCTGTTCTATATAAACTTACAATTTTGGTTTATATATTTTATAGAATTAAATTTAAAGGATATCATTAATAACCTAATAATAATAATTTTGTAGTATTAGGTGTTGGAATTAATTCGTAGCGTTTTACAAGTGATGGGAAGTACTTTCATTAATGTATTTTTTAATGCTCATGTGAAATAAATAACATTCTTTCATTAAAAAACGCTACGAATTAATTCCAACACCTAATAATATTCAATACATTTAGAGTTAATAGAAAATTTGTGATATTGGACTTTTTATTTATCTTCATATTATTGTGAAAAGTTGTTGGGGAAAATGAGTTGTTGATAATTAGCTTTCTTTTTATTTCCACCTCGCCGGTACTGAAGCGTATCTGTCTATTAACGTGGAAATGGCCGCCGCTAAGTGCTTTTTAGCTGATAATCGATTTAAGAGAGCTTGATAATTTTCCGATGGGCGTCGCTTTTTAGCCTTAAAAGCGACGTGCGATTAATTGTGCTCGAAAATTACGTCGCGGAAGAATTGGAAAATTTACTGTGTCATATCTGTGCTTATTAACCATCATCTTTGTGTTCAAACAAATGCGTCGTCATCAGGCTCTAATGCGATCAGAAAATCGCGATCGATTATCATGTGTGGACGAAGATAGTGTTGTGTCATCATGTTGTCCACGCAAGGATATCGACAAGGACTTCGCCAAAGTAAAGCGTCTCTGTTGATAGAAGGAACGTGTTTCGCTTATCAACTGGCCTTTGATCATGCGATTTCCCCTGATCGACTGTAATCATCCCCTTCTTGTCGACATCCACAAGTTTGATGACATCAATTGTTGCTCGTAATATTTCATTCAGTCGCTTCTATTAAGTTTGATTGAGCTCAGAAATTAGAGAACTTTTGAAAATCAATATAGAAGTTTATGAAATGATTACACTATTCAACAATAACATACACAAGAATAAAAGTAATCATCTTCCGTAGTTTTTGAATGGCTGGATCCCAACAATCCCGTCAATCAAATTGCTCTCATAGAACAATTTTGAAAAATTGCATTTAAAATTACAAAAAAATTGTAATTTTAGTGTACTTTAGCATATTATACGATGAGTGACATGTTAAAGAAGTTTTATTGCAATCAATTTTAAGTATATTATTAAAACTGTCATTCCTTAAGGCCGGAGCACAGACCTTTGTGTAACATATAATGCAAAAGAGAGAATCGGAGTTTTTCTTTTCAATAAAATAAAAAACTATGATTGGTTATTTTACTTATTGCTTCCTATATTATGCGTTATGCAAAAGTTTGTGCTCCGGCCTTAAACCTATTATACTCATTATAACATAGAATACTGAAAGAACGTTACTGAGACGTGATTGCAATGTTGAATGTCTTTTCAACGCTAAATCTATGTTGATTTTCCTTGTTAAGATATTGCAATGTTGAATATAGAAGTGTAAATATTTTTCAGTGTTGAACATATATTTTGCGATGTTGATGCAGCACTCGCAAAGTTGCAATTTAATTTTTCTGAGATGTTGATTCAACATTAATATGCTATATAAGAAAGATGAGCATATTTAGAAATCCATAAAGATACCCATTTTTTCGACATATAAAGTTGCATTAAATCATTTTCGTAAATATTCTCTGTGTCTTATTATTTATTTATTTTAACATTTATAAAATATATGTCAACAAATTTTTAGAATAAATTCATTATGTAAATATATATTCTCAGAAAATTAATATTTTTAAATTATTCCTCTCAAAATTGAAGAATCAACGATGCGTAGAGGAGACCGAAATAAACTGTACTCGTTGGCACAATTTTTGTAAAATTTCAGCATTCAACTTTTTAAACAGCTAATTAGTATGATTAAACTACTAATATGATAGAGTGAATCTTTCTCTATATTTTTATTCTAAAAATGACCCTGTATACTGTATATTTTTTTTATAATAAGTAAAATATGAACATGCTGCATTATAACCAGTTTGCCTAAAGTGAAGTAAATTGATATATATTGCGGTGTAAGTTGACTTTACAACAAGCTCAATGTTAAATTAAGGTAAACGTCCCAGTGATCGAACATGTAAGTACTTATGTTCGAACATTTACACAAGATTTATTAATTTTAAATGTTTTTTATTACAATATTATAATTTAATTGTATTTACAGATTATTTAAAAAAGCATTTAATAATAATCTAAACAAATAAAGTCTTGTATAAATGTCCGCGCGGACGTAGGTACATGTTCATAGTCACTGGGACGTACGTTAATGAAAGTGTAAAAAAATAAAAATATCGCAGATGTGTACTTCTTGATAAAGAGTGATCTTTTAAAGTTATTACATAATTGTAAAATATAATAGCAAAAAATTGCTATAGAAAAATAAATATAAATTATTTTAATTATAGTTGATTTTAATTTATTTAATATAAAAATGTTATAAAGCGTTTTATCAGAATTAAGTCATAACTGTATGTTCACATAGTTTTCATGCTGTTGCAAGTCAAATTAAATTTGCCTTAATTATGAGTCAACATGCTCCATCCAGGGTTGGGCATATTTCAAATATAATTTGTATTTCAAACACAAGTTGAGATATGCCAACTCTGGAAATTTTTATTATTGTATCCAAATGCGAATATTCATTTGGCAATTTCCTATGTATTTTTGTTTGTTGAACACAAATAAAATTGAACCGTAATAAATTTGATTATTAGCTGGCATTTTTAGGAAAAATGACGTCAAATATGCAAAGAATAACAATTTTGAAAGTATTTTTGAAAATGGCGTATCGGGAAATTAAAAAAGAAATTTTATTAATGCTACATATTAATTTTGTATATTACGTGAAAGTATAAGTTTTTAGATTTAAAGCATTTGTTTTCATTTTTAAGGTATGTTAATTCGAAAATAATTCTTTCCTTATATAATTCATGCGGACATTATTGCATAGAGAAAGAGCTATTTTCGAATTAATATATCAAAAAATGATGAAACGTCGCGCTGACATAACACCGCGTCATTTGGATGGAAATTCTCGTCAGTGACAGGACGGTCTTCACATAAATCCCTTTTGTCTGGGCGTATATAATAAAGCGATAAAGCGGTCGGCATCGACTTCTGCACCGCTATTCTTCCATTATGTTACGATTTGTATTACATCGTGCGTATCAGCAAGACAATGGCGCATATCACCGCGCGATTCACGCGCGTCACGCGTGCGCGTACGATCGTTAATAAAGCCCGTCGGCATGCATTTTACAACATCACGTCGCAGCCGCGACAATATACGGTCGAAAAAGCTCTCTTGGCAATCCAAAACAACGGCGGGTGAAAGACTCAACTTTCATTTCGCAAGATGGTTTCCGCAGAATTTTTCACACCCCCCTCCCCCCCTCTTTCTTTCTTTCTCATAAGAGAGACATATAAACAAAACTTGTATATTGAGAGAAAAAATGGTAATTATCATAATTTCATTATATATAATTTATAACCTTTTTCGATATTCGCAGTACATTTTATGGTAACGTATATTTTTTTGTAGAACTATAAATATTATATCTATTATTATTAATATTATGACAATCATAATTACAAAAATGAAGCTTTTAATCATAATTATTTTGTCACGCAATTATATATAGTTACAGTACTGAACATTTGAGTGTATATATACACATAGAAAATAGAGCTGAAGTCGAATGATAAAAATTTTGCAATTTTCAACCTCTTTTGAAAACAAATATTTCTTCTTTTCTTCTTCTTCTTTTTCTTAATATTTTTTTCTTAATATCAACGCGTGAAAAGAGAGAGGAGAGAAAGAGAGAGAGAGTGAGGAGATCCTGCGCGGAAGATGCGACGTAAAAGCCGGCGTAACTTGCAATCGTTCGGAAGATTTCGCCAACGTGTATCCGCCGACCTGTAAACTTCGATAAAGCCTAACCTTGGAGGTGATAAGGTCTGCGGTCATAAGGGCGTGGCTTATCAGGTCTCTCGCTGAGGCTCCCGGCGAGGCTCGCGAGCTTTTTAACGGTAAGCTCGCCGGTAACCACATCGAACATGCGTCTGGCTCTGGCTACGTCTGGTAGGCTATGAAATGCGGCCGCCGCCGGTTTGTTGCTGCAAAATCAATATCGCTCTCCGCGGCTCCCAATCCTCTACTCCCACCTCTCCCACTTACCACCCGCGATTCCCTCTCTTTCTTGCTTTTCTTCCCATTTTCCGCTCGGAACCGGAAACGTTGCGAGATGTGGCTCGAAATGCAAATACGAAATATATGCATTGGTAAAATAATGATAAAGAAAGAAGAGAGTGATAACTTTCTGTTCCCACTAAATCTTTGAACGTTGAAAAGGCAAAAGAGAGAATTTTTCTGATCGCTCCTGTGAACACATTATGCGTGCTCTCATTCTTTACAATGAGAAAAATGTCTTGTTAAAAATAGAATCAGAAGATTCTGATTATACCAATCTGAATTCCGATTATCTCAAGAAGAATTTTAATAGATTTAATCAGAAATTTCTGATTCCAACATAGAATCTAATTAATTTAATCAGATATTTTTCTGAATGTATATTGTATATGAAGTATAAAGACTGAATATTTATTAATTGACAATCATTGTATAAAAATTATAATTAAAGCACACGCTCAGAGAAAAAAATAGTTAATAACTATATAAAGATGACAACTATATATCTTGCATTATTAAGATATATAGTGGAATAAATTATTTCATTGTTATTATAGCTATAAAATAATTAATTAACCTGTATATATTAACTCTATATATAAAACTTGTAGTTTATTACTTTATATAATTTATTACTTTTAGATAGTTGCCATCACTACTTTCTTTGTCAAGAAAATCGTCATCACTTACCGATTTTGATGAGCTTTGTTATATGACATCAAAAAATATCAGATTCATATTTTTTATCTGCTCGTTTCAAGATATAGGGATTAAAACAACCTCTCGAGATCCATGAATTTTTTCATTTTCAGTAAATATCTTCAAAACTATGAAATATATGAAAAAATGTTTTATACAAGAGTTGTGGCATTTTATACTCTCAACAAAAAACATTATATTCATATTTATCCAAAAAGTGTCGGAAATAAAAAAATCCATTACCTTCGAGGGATTGTTTCGACTAAATCTTGAAATAACCACATAAAAATATATGGATTCTAATATTTTTTGATGCTCTACAACATATCTATATAAAGTCCATAAAAATCGATGAGAGACAGTTGTTTTTTGAGAGTGGTTAGTAAAAATATTAACTGTTGTATTTCTCACTGTCAGTAGTAATAGTGGAGCACTAATCAGACATGAAAATTCTCATGGAGATTAAGACATAGTTATCTGCTTTCTCTTGAATGATTAAACAACAAATCTTGAATATTTATAAGATAAAGTTCTGTATCAGGTTGTTTCTCAGTAATAAATATTAGAACAGTAATTAGTTTTAATATTTAACCGTGACGGTTTTCGCGCGAATTAAGACATAAACAAATTATCCGTTCGCTTTCGTTTCGAACAATCGAACAATGAACTTTTGTATAATTATGAGATAAAGTTCTCTTCCTCTCGTTTCTCCTCTTTCCACGAAAACGTTGTGAGATGCAAGAGTTAATATCATCGACGCTACCTACGCCATCAATTCTTATTTGAGCGGCATAAAACGCGCGAACTAGAGTGGTTAAAGAGCAAAGCGGTAAAAGTTGAGAAATTTCACCATGCTGTGGCGCCGCATTATTAATCCGCACCATCATAAAAGTACTGGCGGAACGCGCGGTCTCGACAACGTTTTTGTTTTTATCGGGCCGCGTTCTACGTAAATACGGCCGTTATGTAAACGGCTTGGCGGCCGGAAGCGCGCCAAAACCCGCCGGCTATTAAGCGATAGTTTAACACTTCCTCGTAACGATTCTTCTTCGTAACGAGTGCTCTCCGCAACGCGGAACGCGGCCTCAGGTGCGGGAGTCTCGGCGCCAGCTTTTACTCGATATTTCAATCAACCGACCACCCGCGTCGTGTTTAATCGATTCAACGCGTTTCCGGGGAAACTCATTTAGACCGCTCATCCCCTCCCTCCTTTTCTTCCTCCTGCTCGCCAAGATCAAGATATGGAATCCGGATAAAATGTGCAATTTGTGCGAATTTTATCTTTCGGCTGTCCGCTTCGTTGAAAATTGTTGACCAGCAAATTGCGAGAAATTTCGGAATAGGTAACACACGTGAAAAGTTGAAGAATGCGGAAAATTTCAGATTCGGCAATTTCGATAGAACTGTGAGAAATTCGAGAAATTTTCAAAGCCTTGTATTTACTCTGTATCGTTATTGTTTTCGCAAATACCGAGTAATAAATTCCTATATGTGCGTGCAGGGTCGCGAAGTAAAATTTTCACATATATAAAGTAGTCAAAGTGGTGGGGAGATATGATTAGAGCTAAATTTAAATAATAATAAATTTACAGTATAAAATACAGTATAAAATACCAGTATTCTTATTTTTAACATCTTTATTTTCTATCATCTCAAATTGATAACAGAAAATGTTAAAAAGGTTTAAAACTTTTAAAAGCAAAGTCTCAAGTAAAGTTGAAAGTAATTTTTTTGCTATATGTGATTTCAAAGTCAAAGACTTTTGTCAATATTATATAATCGACTTGGAAATGGGACCACTTGTGGAGCAGATGCACAACGTAGAGAAAAACTTGGAAAGTTTTTAAAATTTTAAATGCTTCTCTAAAAATTGCGCTACGATTATTTGCGAAGTCATTTCGTCATTTTTATCGTCGATTTAAAGCCTTCTAATTTTATTTTATCAATGACAATAATTTAATATTTATCATTTATGGACAAAAGAATACTTATAAATAAATAAAAATAAGTACATTTTATTTAAAAAAATGTTGAGCTTAAAAACTTTTTTATTTTAAAAAAGATTTAGCATTTCGAAAATATGACATTCTGTAACGATTTGATCAGAAAATTCTTTGGAAGAAAACATGTCGAAGAAACCGAAGGAAATACAAAATATTGAAAGTCGATACTTCAAATACTCCTGATCGCTTTCATCAAGAAACTGTATAGCTTTAATACTTCAATAGTATTCTCTGCTTTTAATACTAACTTCCATGAAAGGTAAGTTTTTTAAACGCAACGCCAGCATATACGACAATTTCATACAATCTGCGAAGCAGCAGCTTACTCCTGTAATACGACGCAATTCGCAGAGCGTCTTTGAAGACAGCAATGAGAAGTAATAAGTTAGGAGATGATTGAAGCAGAAAGGGAAATGGGTTAAGTGCAGTCTTCCAGCACAAGTAGTCTTATCATATGATTCAAATCGTTTATTCTCGATTACATTCCCTTTGTATAGCAAGAATTTTCAAAGATAATGGTAGAAATAATGCAACTAACATTTCAAGTGTATATATATATATATATATAAGATAATAAAAATAGTTTCAATGAAACATACATATGTATTATTATATTAATGTGTATACAGAATGTCAAAAATTGCGATTCAAAATATTATAACAAGAAAATTTTCGAAAAATTAAGTAAAAAAAATTAATTGTAAATTTTTATTTTAAGCAATAGTTTCTATCTTCAATCTGGATCTTTTTTGGCACAAATGAAATTTTACTATTAAATTTCTCTGAAATAAAGGGAAGATCCTTTATTGTTAAGTTATGCTTTTTGATAAACTTCAAATTTTTCTTAATTTTTGCTTAAATTTCAATTTTAATTGAATACAGTTTTTAACATTTAAGTTAAAAGATTATTTAATAATGTAACAGAGATGTTGAAAAGTAACCCTGAATTTTTCCATATTTTTTTAAAAGCCTAGAATAATAAAAAACTTGTGCTGAATAAAAAAGACCCAGATTGCAAATAGAATAAAAATATGATTGCATACGGAGAGAAAATTTTATATATAAAACTTGCGTAGTTGTCACCTTTTGCTATTAGTCACCGGTTGCTATTAGTTTATTTTGCTCTCTGTAAGTGTAGTTTTATCATGTTATCATCTGTTACATTTTACATCAAGGAACTGAAATGCAGCCAAGAACTGAAATTCGATTGTGGACGCAAAAATGCTTGGCGAAATGGCTACGTCGTTTCTGGGGTGTGTAAGTAAGTAAGGGGGTAAGCTCGTTTCCTTCTCATAGTTTAACGCCAGCTCCGGATCACGCACTTTGCCGGCAAGTTAGCGGCAAGTTGCCGCCTAGTTCAGGCTTGTGCTCGTATACTGAGCTGCAGGTGCAACCGGTTTGAGAGAACTTTGACATGTATTATACTCGGTAAGTTGGAGTACTCGCAACCACCCTCGCACATGATATTGCCCGATCGCGATCTAATCGCTCGGTCGAGAAATTCTGGAAATTCGGAAAATCATCTTCTAAAAATCTGCCGGGTTGTCAACAATTTTCTGAAATCTTCTATCTTTTCAAACAAGATAAAAGCTGAAAAGTCGAAAGAATAGAAAAAGAAATTTCTATTAGGTGTTGGAATTAATTCGTAGCGTTTTACAAGTGATGGGAAGTACTTTCATTAATGTATTTTTTAATGCTCATGTGAAATAAATAACATTCTTTCATTAAAAACGCTACGAATTAATTCCAACACCTAATATTATCTATATATTGTTTTCAAATCTTCCCAACTTTTTTATGTATCTACTCTAAAATTTTGGGTTATATTTAATAGAAAATTCGAGAGCTTCCTTGACCAATTCAGGAGTTCTCTAGGTTTACGAATTTAAAGAGCAAGTCAGAAAGTTGACTGAATCGTGAGAAAAGAATTTCTATCGAATAGCCATTCGTGTGATGTCCAAAAACTTTTGAGAAAGTCAAGAGAGTCTTTGAAGCTATGAAACTGAAGTGCAAATCTAATGCGGCATCCGTCGGGAGAACGAGAGTATCGTACATAGCCATTGAACCAAGTTAAATTTGCCATTAGTGAATCGGAGCTTACAGCTTTAGAGGATATGGCCTATGTAATGGACGAGAAATTTTATTGAAAATATTTCCACTCACTGCTTAAATTATGACTTATTTGAACTTTTGTAAAATGATGAAATAAAAAAATTTTAATGGTATTTTAAAAAAAGGTTTAAATCTAAAAAGTATTTATTATTTACGTGGAAGATAGATATTTCGCTTGTGTTAATCATTTTATATATAAATCAGTCAACTTATTTAAAACAAGGATTCAATTATTCCGGCTTACAAAACCCGCAACTTATTAGATATTCAGATTTTCCAATCTTCGCGTTTCCCGATCGTCCTGCGGCTTTACATTTTTCTGCACAGGAAGAAAATAGATTCACGTTGGAGGTAGAATGTCGTGGTCCGGCCGCGCGATTCTCTCGAGAATTTCCCTCTCTTTCTCTCTCTTTCTCTCTCTCTCTCTCTCTCTCTCTCTCTCTTTCTCTTTCTCTTCATGTGCAATACTATGCCAGGGTTGCAATTTCTCGAGAACATTCCCGCTGCATCCTTCGGAGACCTCGGTTCGTTCCACTTGCATCCTGGATGCCTTTACCCTGGCGAGGTTCAAGATTCCTCAGACACGCTCTGGTCTCGTCTGACGAATTACATTTCCTGAGATTTTGTCACGTTATCTTCCAAAAGGAAGTCTCACGTTGTTAGCATGTGCCATCTAAGCAGTTACTCGCCCCGAGGCGCACTCACATTAGTAAAGTCTCGAGCTTCGTAAAATTCAGCCCGATAAAACATATATTTCTCGCTCACTAATTCCAACTTTTGCCCCGATGTCGAAAATACTGATTTTGAAACGCAAAGTTGCTCAACTTTCTATACGTAAGAAATTACTGAAGTCCGTTTCGCAAGTTTTCAAACGTGAACACGTCTAAAATTTTTTTTAACTTTTAAAGACTTCAACAAGGTTCGGAAAGAAAAAATTAAAGATGGTACTTAGTAATACAGTTAACAGCATAAAATTTGAAATTCCAAGATGTAAGGCTAAAAGAATTTGATTATTTTGAAACTTTTCATGAATATTTATACTCTTTTTTTCTTCAGTTTTACTTCTAATTAAATTTCTATTTTAACCTAACTATTTCCGCAAGTGCACAATTTAATTATAAGTCTTTGAACTCATTGCAATATATTATGTTATAAATTTTTAATTATTATTATAAAACTTGTATCTGTACTAATATCTGTACTAATCAATAATTGTAGAAATTTCTAAATATTCTGATTCTCCAAGTTCAATGCAAGATTTTCTAGTCGACGAGTGAATGCGAGCTTAGCATTTCCTAGCTATGTCAGTTAATCCTCGGTTTCTCGATAAGACTCTGAGGCTCGTCGAAGCTCGATTTATCGTGGCACAATATGTCGCAAGCTAGTACTTGCAAGCTCGGGTTCGAAAAGGGACGATCGATCGCTGAAGCGCAACCCCTGTAATTTGTTCACATAAATTCGCTCTCTCCAACCATGCTAATATATCCTGCACGCACGAACCATCTACCTAAGGGATTAGAGATATTGAAAAACGCAAATTTTGAGAAAGCTTGGACGTATTACGTAAAATTACATTTATAGAATACTATTAGAACGCTCTCTTTGCATTTCAGTTTCGAGATAATTGATAAAATATTGGATTTTTTTCAAATTTCTAAGTTACTATATTAATTTATGTTATGAAATAATTTTGATAATTAGACATAAGAAATCCATGAATCCAAAGAAGTGCCTATTAAATGTTATATAAATTGGTATAACATGTTATATCAATAGTATCGAAAATATACTTAAATAATACTTTTATTTTAATCGGAATTGATTTAAGTCACAATTTGATAGAGCTCTTAAAATTCTATTAGGTGTTGGAATTAATTCGTAGCGTTTTTTAATGAAAGAATGTTATTTATTTCACATGAGCATTAAAAAATACATTAATGAAAGTACTTCCCATCACTTGTAAAACGCTACGAATTAATTCCAACACCTAATACTTATAGAAAGATATTAGACGTGTAAAAAATAATTTTAATATTATATATAAAAGTTTTAAAAATTTCTATGTAATAGTTTCAAATTTGTTAGAACTTTCTGAACTTTTCATCCTTTTGCGTATTAAGAATAGTCGTTAGAACTCCTAAAGAGCCAGAATTTTTAAGGGAATACTAAAGAAGATTTTTTTGCGTAAATTAATTTAACAACTTACTTAGTAAATTTAACTTTAAAGTTTTATTTTTCACGTCACTGGTTCTCTCGCATCTCTGGACATATATTGAGATACTTAGACTGCTAGATATATAAGTTCTGATAGACGAGGCAACGGGAGCGAGACATAAAAACTATCGTTTCGCTACTCTTTCACAGGATCTACTTTCTCGCGGGTATATCGGAGTCCAGGTGTAAATGAGAAAAAAGTAGAGTTCCTTGGAAACTTTTGGAGCAAAGTCCTCCTCCACCACATTCTCATTCGTTCCTATCCATTCCCTGCAATCTCCACAGTCTTGGGTCTCGGTGTTGATAAAATATATATAGATGTGTAAGCATTTCTATATGCAATAGCGAACAAGGTGCGCCGATATTATCAACAATAACATGCGTCAACGTGAGGCAAAATGTTAGTTGCGAACTAATATTAAGTTATAAAGTAAATAAACGCGGTTACGTTACTGTTAGCTTTAAATCATAAAATCTAATCAGGAATAATCCATGCATCATTGCGATTAAAACGCTTCGATACCCAAAAGTTTAATCACGTTTACTTCCTCTTTAAGTTTATTTCTTCTTAGATATGATGTTGTCAATTTGTAATGAAATGAATTAAATTCATAAAGAAATGCTACTTATAATTAAATAACATACTAGAATAAATTTCACATATAAATTACAAAAATATAATAAAGATGTAAACAAATGTAAATAATTTAAACAATCATCCTTGCTTACCCTCGCTAATAATCCTTGCTTATTTTTTGTTCTTCACTCGTTATCATATGATCATTCGCGTTTTATACACTTCTATTAACGAATTACATCATAATAGATGATTTTCAACCGTATTTTTACTTAGTTTCAACCTTTTAGTATATTAATAGGATAATATATAGGTATAATAATAAGATTAAAAAGCGAAATAGCAATAACAATTGATGAAACTATGTAATTTTGACACTTACTTTACTGAAACAAATGACAAAGGAAAGTAAGGATTAACTTATCTAAAAATGTATTTCTGCCATAAAACGATGATATTTTTGTACTGATTATATAATATAGAATGTATCTTTTATTATCAATTATTTTGAATTATGATTTTAAAAAATGTTGAAAAAAATATCGAATATTAAGTAGACAAATTATTGCATAATGATATTAATTTTTCTTTTTTATTTTCATAGGAAAATAAAATTTTAATATTACTTTATCAAATAATCTTGTAGATTAATTATAATAATTTAACATAATTTGTTTGTTTAAAGATAACTGACAGGACACTGCTACACGAAAATTATAATCGCGCATGACAAACGAAGTGACGTTTTGTGAGCTGTAAAGTTTATATTTCATTAAGGACATTGAAATATCTCAACAACAAAACAATGCGAGTGGCATTATTTACGGCAGCACTAAATTTTATGTTTAAACAACGATGTTACGATGGCCGAGTTTTTTGCTACGGTCGCGGTTATTAAATAACCAGTAATTTAATTGCCGCCATTAATTTTGCGAGCGTTCTCTCTATCATTCGCATTTGCCGTCGCTTGCGCGCGTTATGAAATTCTTTCCCGGGAATTCGCAATAACCAAAATATAAAAGTGTCGCGGTGTGTAAAATGGAAGAGCTCCAAATGCACTCGGTTCAATGTACTCGACTTTTCACAATATTCAAATATTTAATTCATAAAGTATGAAACCAAAATCTTAGAGTGAATTTTATCAAAATCGCTTTAACGGTTTCAAAGTCCACACGATCGATCTAACGAATTTAATAAACTATGTATTATAAACCTATATTTTTACAAAACTTTCTTACTACATGCATTATTTTTAACAATTAGACTATTTTATAATAGATTAATTATAATAAAGAAACAGGATGACATCCATTTATTTGTCTAGTAATAATAAAATTAAAGGATCAAGAGATGAGTAAATTAGATGTTAAGATAATTAAAAATTATTTAACTTAATAAGATAGAATACGTAAATACACTTTGACTAACATTAAGTCTTCATTAGCATTGAAATTTACTAATAGAAACATATGATTGAGAAAAATAATATTTCACAATTTAACATATTAAATTAAAATAAAATGACACAATTAATGGCTGCATCAGAACTAGATAAATAATTTTTATCAAATTTTAAAATGATAATTACGAATACGTAATTATCCATCGATAAATGTAATAATAAAATAAATTTTAAGATATAAAAATTTTAATGATAACAAATTCGTTATTTAGATTTGCTATAATTTTATAAAAACATCCTCTAGCGTATAATTTTCAAAAAAAATTATATATTTCTAGAAAATTATAACTAATCTATTATAAATTTATTTTAGAATTGTTATGAAATAATATATGTTAAAAAAATATTACGTATTATAATTTATTGTTTTATTTTATGCTTTCCAAAAAATTCGTGTTAATTTAAAAATTTCATATTGCGTAACATTTGTATGCAAGGTTTATATTAGATATATATAATTATTAGATATATACGCGAAGCGTTGCGAGACTCAGAATAAAGAGAGATACCTCGTTGCATCTTCGTAATGACACTTTAAAAGTTAGCCAATGTCTCAGCTCGATAGAGACGTGTGCGTGGTATCTCGAGCAAGATGAAACTTCTTGGGAATGTTATGATGACGATGTACCGGAAATACAGTTAATGTTACTCGCACTTAAGCAAGTATTCAGAAAAAAATTCCAATATGCACATTTCTGCAAATTGCAAATTTGAAATCACGTAACATTTCCTTTTCCCCACTCTCTCCCTCTCTCTCTCTCTCTCTCTCTCTCTCTCTCTCTCTCTCTCTCTCTCTGTCTCTATCTTTTTCTTTTATCTTCTTCCTTTATGTCTCTTTTTTATTTAAAATGCTCGAGTTATGATTATAGTTCCAGCATTTTAAACAAAACTTTATAACTTTTCTTATATTAAAAATTATATATTAAAAAATTTTTGCTCAAAGAATTAATTTATTATTAAATAAATCACCATTCCACTTCAAATTTGCATTCTTTTACTCTCTTTACAATTAAGATAATTTTAAAGAATATTAATGTTGTCAAGCTTTTAAAACTCTAAAAGTATCTCAACTTTAAATCCTCCATAATACGTTCTTATTCTAAATGCTTCTCGTTGAATTCTTTAAATAAATTTCAAAGATTTTGCGTTTTAGCTTTGGATTAAAAAATGGTTAGACATAAGTCAAAAACAATAGGAATTCGTTCGAGCCAAACGTTAGACTTTCAAGGACGATTTTAAAGAATAACGTAGCTGATTTCCATTTGACTTTTACCTTTTCATTCCCTCGTCATGGTGAACTTTCGCGAATACGCGCTCGTAAAGTTCAATCTGCATGCGAAAAAACGAAGAGAAGTGAGCGGAACAGCCGGAGGACGGTGAGGACATGGGGATGGAAATGGAAGACACCGCGGAGGGAGAACAAAACTTTTCGACGTCCCCTTCATATCAGCGTTGACGGAAGTGGCCGTATAGAGAAGAGCGAGCGAAATCGATAGGATGCAGGATAGAGCAAGGAGGAGACTCGGCGGAAAAAGGAAGCAAGACATCTTCGAGTGAATAGCGATATGTGTCGGTGATATTAGGCCTTTCAAAAGGATACAAAATGAAAAAGATGAATTAAAAAAAGAAAGTTGAACTAAACTGAGATGGATCTTTAGGTCAGATGTTCATCCTGAATTTTTCAAGAACCGAAACCTTTGGGCGATCTTTTATCTGTATATTTTTTACGTAGAAAAAATGTATATAAAAAACTTTTTTAAAATTCAATTTTCCAAATGTTGAATTCGAAAAATTTCTCTTTTTTATCAATAAAATTATACTTCTATGAAATCAAATTGATAATTCCATTTGATATCAAGTAAATTCAATAAAATAAAAAATAAAATTTATGTATATTGATTGCAATATTATTTAATTATTATATTTTAAATAATACTAATTCTAAAAATACTTTTTTATTTATATTATATATTGATAATAATTAAAAAATATATGCAAATTAATTAAAGAAGTTTAAAGAAAATTATATTTAAATATAAACAACAAAAAAATCCTAAAGTTCTAATCTTTAATTGTTTTTATTAATATAATAAAGATTTAAAAAACACATTTTTAGTTTAAATTATTAAATTTAAATATAAAGCATTTCATCTCACAAAAGTATGAGGATCAATTTTGGCGTTTTAATTTAAATATTCTATAAATTATAAGACTAAAATAAGACTAGTGTGCGATTTATTAAAATCTAAAATATATGTAAAATATTTTACTTTTCCAATAACAACAATAATAGTATGTTTCAGTTATAAAAACAATACATATTGTTTCAATTAAAATATTTATTTGATTTAGATAAATTTTTAAAGAAAACTCTGTGCATTTTTATTGTTTAAATATTTATAGTATTTGTAATATTTGAATATTTATATTATAAATAATAAATACTCAAAGTTTTAAATATTTCACTTAATTCTAATGTAGAATAAAAATCTGAACGATTTTTTTTTAAATGTTAGGGAAAACAAATGAGATTTGTTTTTATTTTCCAATTGAATCACGAAATATTTTCTATGTTTACATAAAAAAGTGATATCTGCTTTCATACATCATGCACGCAAAATTCAATTAAAATTATTTTCTAGATATCTTTTTTAACGTGATAAAAAATGTTTAGTAGCTGACAGGTTTAGTGCGCACACGGATATAAAAACGCAAGCGCGAAGAATCGGCCAACGTGTTTCACGAATGATTCCTAGCGCATTCAACGCGCCTGCCTGCTTGTCACTTCCGGTTAGTTAACTGCATTTGAAAGCCGACCTGCTTCAGAATCACGAACTCGATTCGAGATACGCGTCGGGAATGCTCCGCTTCTCGTTGCGAAAGACACTTCCGCCGAGGCCGAAGACAATCGATATCATTGCGTCGTGGAAAATCAACGAATACGTACTCATCGTTACCACTATACACGATCGAATGGATGCTAGGCCACGATGTAGAAATACCCAGCGGCATTATTGTGCACGTTAACAAGAACGTTTCTTCGTTCACGCATTGCTCTATTTAATTTCGAAATATTTCGAATTTCTACATTATTAATATTTATTCTTTTTTCTAGAAAACGGATTGCATGATTAATGTACAATAAAGTAATGCTCATTATTTATTTATAAGATTTATCTATACAAATGCAGAATTTATTTATAACTAAAAATTATTATATATAGTCATACAATTCATTAATGTCATTTCTTTCATTTGATAAGTTGGAATTTTTTATAATCATAATGAAATAGGAAATTTTTTTAAAGGAATGAAATTAATTATATTGAGAGAAAATTTTTAACTTTAAAGTATATACATGTTATATATTTAATTACATATACGGCGAAAAATGTTTCATATATAATTATGTATAATTATAGAAAATTATATGAAATTATATATAAAATTATATATAATTATATATAAAATTGATGACATATTTTATATATAATTATTTTATATATAATTATATTATAATATGTCCATTTATCATTTTTTCCCGGGTATTTAATTACACATTATTATAATTATTATTATTCTGTTATAATGTTAATAATAATTGCACGAGTGCAAAAAGTTCAAAAAAATTTTTAATAAAGCAAAGCCTCGTTTGTAGAATAATGTAGAAAGTAAACGTTAATTAGCAATTTTATACAATGAATACATTCTGTTCTAATATAACAAACTTCGTGTATATTTGTAATTTTAGAATGAGTTAAATTTCTCGATTATACGAATACCCTTATACGTCCAAACAATATTTCTACAAACCATCACAATTTTCATTAAAAAAATTTTCATTTAAAAAATATTTTATTTTTGCAAGATAATATCTATTTCTTCAAGTTGGTAAATAAAATCTCTTTTTTAATTTAATTGAAAAATCATTTTTTAAGTGTTGCAAGGATCAAATTTAAAGATGTCAATCTCTATATATTTAAACAACTTTTAAAAATTTCTTTAAAGATTCTTTAAAGATCAATAAAAAAATAGTTACTATTTGAAAAATTGGAATCACTGCTATTCTTTAGAGAAAATTTTTAGGACTATATATTACTCCATGTAATTGCTTCTTTGAAATTTGAAATTTTTGTATTTTAAATATTTCTCTTTAAAATGTTATGTTTTCAAGAGAATTTACTATACCAATTAAAATAAAATGCCTTGTGTATATCATAAAAATTTGCTTCTCGTATATGTAATTTATGCTTTAATTAATTTGAATCTCTCGAGTCTAGAAAATACATATTTATATGTATGATTACAGAAAAGGAAAACTCAATTTGAAATTCATTAAAAAGATATATATATATATATATACACACGCACGCACACACGCACGCGCACGCACACACACACACACACACACACACACATATTATATATATAGAGTGGCTACTAAGTACTCTAAAAAAATTCAAAACGAAAACTTTATGCGATCATGTATCTGATCATGTATGAAATAGCTTAATTTTAGGTACAGGCTGTACAAAGATACAGGATGTCAAAGCTGAAAGAAAAATTTCGTTTTTTTCCAAAAATTTCGAAAACCACTTGGATTATTTTGATGAAACTTTGTATATGTTTAAAGTCAACAATGATCATTATATATATATATATAGGTCAAAATAACTTGAGTAATTTTCGAAATTTTTGGAAAAAAATCTTTTCTTCCTGACACCTTACTCTTTGAAACTAAGCCGTTTCGGATATATAATCATATGACATTTTTGTCTTAAATTGTGTGAAGAGTTAGCTCTTAAAATCTTTTAGAGTAATTATTGTTAGTAGCCACTCTAGATATGTATTGTTTAAAATGTCTGCATTTTTACTTCATGAAGAAGTTTATAAAGTTTCAACTAAATTGATTGAAAATCCCCGAATCAATCTGTTACAATCTCGAGGACAGACTTTTCTGCTGCAAGATACGAAAAAGCGCAGCAGTCCGGTCTTTTCGACTAGCCTTTCAATGGAATCGTTGCCGTTGCGGGACTTGGAGGGAACGAAATTGATCGTTCCTACGGTGGCGAAAGTTTCACAGCCATGCGTCATCTTAATTGGCTTAATGCCGACAAGTTACAGCGCTACACACCCTCTCGCGCACCCTCCCGCACCGGGCGGCGCTTTTTCTGCACTTTTTCTCCAACTCCGCCATCGCCGTGTGGAAGACTCACCATCTGGAAGTTTCCTACAGGACGTATGTGCAGGATCCTGCGAGGGTCTCTATGTTAGCGACACTACAAGCCGACTGCAGTGAACTGCATCGCGTGATAGTGTCTCTTTCCTTTTAGTTCTCCTTTTATCGGATGCCGCCTGGTTTAATGAAACTTTTTGCCGGAATTAATGCTACATCCAGTACTGCAATGTTGCTTTGGTCAAGATTTGTCGTGCATCGTGTTAACGCGTGAAATAAGGACATTCGGAAGAAGAATTCTATGCATTGTAAATATTTTGATAATTTCTTTTTGAACTTTACAGTCATTGAGAGAAAAATCTAAATATTCCTTGAATGTTTCTTCCGTTTCATAATTGTTGATATTTTATTTTAACCATCTTATTATATGCGAAAAGAAATTAGTAGACTTTACGAAACAATTCCTTTTTAAAAGTCACCGTATCCTTTAAAAATTATTTTTCTTTTTTATTAGAAAGAAAGATTTTTAATTATTCTTCTCATCAATTCTCATATATTTTTAATTATTATAATTTCATGTTTCCAAATTTTTAGATGCAATTTGAAATTCTCTTTATCTTTCTGTTTTATAATCTTCATCTCTTCGGACATAAAATACCTTGTTTTTTTGGATATGAAGCATAGTCAAAAATAGAGGAGAAGAATACGCTCTCCAAATTTAACGGGCTAAAAGCTTACTCAAAAATCGAAGATTTCTCATTCGGGACAAGAAGATCGTCTGAGAATTGTTTCCACGAGATCATGTAAATCGGTTGGTGGAAAGTGTGGCAAAGAGGATTGTAGGTGGACCACTGCCAAGTCAAATCGAAAAAGGAATTCGTGCGGCGAGAATATACGAAAGGCCTAAGATAAAATTCGCTCGATTTCTTTCTAGGCGTCGAGATTTGCGAATAAATTTAATAGCTTCTATGACATAGAATATAGAATTGCGACATAATAAAAATCACTTCCCCTCTCTCTCTCGTTCCCCTTTGCTTTCTTCTTTCCCCTTTGATCGTTCCTTTCGCTAAACATTTTTATATCAAGAAAAAATTGCTTTAAACAGTGATTTAATTCATTAATCCTTTCCATTATACAATATTAAATATTTTCAATAAATTCATCTTAAAAAAAACAAAAATATTAAGTAATCAATTTATAAATTTATATTTACACAAATATAGATTTAATAATAAGTTATTAAATATATATATTTGAACTTATATTAAATCTATATTCTGTAAATATCTAAAATTTATTTCATTTTAAAATACAATCGTAATTTTAGACGACATTAAATTAGTTATCTAAAAGATCAATCTTAACTAAAAATTATTAACTTCTCGTAATTAATCACAATGCAAATAACGGTGTGCAAATTTTGCAACGCTGCCATTCAAATATAATAAGCTCTGAAAAAGGTGATGTGCTAATAATGTCGGATATTTCGATATTGAAACTTCGAACAAGCTAATATTGAAAATTCAGGTTTTTATTCTCGAAAAAGAATGGCACAATACCTTCGTGTTAAAAATTAATGTAACAAATTAATCATTCTTTTTCTTCTTTTTATCGATATAGAGCTAGAACGAATTTCCACAGACACGGAAGTTCCGAAGTGGAAGAACAGATAAAGCAGATTTGTTATCAGAAATAATATCTCCGCCCAGACCGGTAATCAAGCGGCTCGACCTTCCGGTGTGACGGCGCTTCCGGTTTCCCGCTCATCGTGGTCATTAAACAATGCAATTCGCGATTGTACTCGACCGAGAAATTAATTTTCCGGCTTCGTTAGTGCCATAATGAGCTCATCGGCGCTGATCGTGCGGCAAACTGCACGACTCATCGCGCTTTTCGCCAATACGTTCGACCATTGTCAGCAAAATCTCTGCAATGCGATTGCAATTGTCGGTTTTTTTTTTTTATTGAAATATCGAAATATTGTGTAAATATTTTAAATAATAAACTGATGATTTTAGATATCGCAAGCATTTTATTGTATATATTAACTTAAAATTTTTTTTTTCGTTAGTTATAATGAATTTAAAGCTAACATAAATAATTAATTTTAAATTCATTATAATTATTTATATTTTAAATATTACATATATTTAAAGAATGTAATCATTTCAGCTATAAAAGTTTCAATTAATCTATAAATAATTATTTATTGTATTAAATGTATAAATTTTCATTGTAGAATATTTGTTCAAACTTATAAAATAACTATTATTACCACTGAAATCATAAACCAGAATAATCATAAATATTGTAAACTACTAAGTGTTTTTATTTTTGCTTAGCAGCAGCTCCATATTTTATTATTAATCTTTCGCGAAGATAGATCAACAAAGTTCAAAATGTAATTATTTTATGGTAAGTTTTAAATCTGCGAAAACGTCGATATAACTTCTTTCACAAGTCATGTATTAACGTTTCCTAGTCAAGTTTTGATCTCACGAAACAAAAGAGTACGTAACTTTGTTTTGTATAATTATATCTTGTAATAATTCAACTTTGTTTTTGGTAACACATTAAATAGCGTACGAAGATATATGCATATAAGTTTCCATAGCGTAAAATTTAAACAAATAACAAGAAGAAATCGGCAAGAGCAAGTTTTTCGACCACTAGTAAAAATCATGAGTCAATATTATTTGAATAGAGTACACTCGTATCAGATGCAAGAAAACGTAGGAAAATTTCCGTTAAGTTTCCCTAAGCTGTGACAAGGAAAACTCGCTGGCTTTCATCTAACAAAAAGATAATGCTGCATTTGCGTCATTGCAGTTGCGAGAACTTTTCTTGATGGTTATTAACACATTCACGAGAAAACCATTAAAAGCGCGCCGGCTGTACGGAGATGTAATAGCTTGCGAATAGGAAGTAGAAGGAGAATTATGTCCGTAAAATCAGTAATGGAATAATTCGTGTAAAATAAGAGAAATACATAGGGAATGAAACGCATGATATTTCATTTTTTAGCGTATAACATACAAGCGCCCACAATACAAAACATACAATTAAAAACATACAATAACATTACGTCAATATTATAATTTTCCACTCATATAACACATTTAGTACATAACAGTTTCCACTAATTAACAAAGAAATTAAACAGGCAAATGAAAGTCAAGCATAGTTGGTGAAGCACAAATTTACGAGTATATAAATTATTAAAATTATATTTATTCAGATTCAGATATTGCGGTTCCTCTCCAAGTCATCTTCAGTGAATATTATCAACGTTTAAATTTCAAAGATTTTTTTAAATTTCAACTTGGTAGTCAGAACACATCATTGAAAGATGAATATGTCTCTCGTATTGAATGTAAGATCAAGTGAAAATGGAATTCGATATAAATATTCAGGTGGAGTAAAAAAGTAAATCGTGCATTAATATAATTAGATATTACATAATTCAATCAAAAGACAGCCATTCGTTACAAATCATTAATCCAAATATAACACTGTGACTATAAAAATTTAAGTCACAAGTTCCTACTGATATAACATATTTTATACGTAACAATTACATTGTTGAGTAAGAAATTATAACATTGGCATAATGTAACTGCATGAGTTAGTTTGTATTCTGCAGGCGATCCAACCATAATTGATTCGTCCAATTAATCGAATACCTACATATGTATATCAGTATATCTATTTATATGTATAATGTGCATATCTATTTATATGTATAATGTGCACTTTGAGTTAGTTCGATGTAGAATTAGCTGAAAGACAATTCAAATTTAACAGAAAATTCGCTATTGCTTAACTTATTGTCCTGATCCTGCGACCTCATTGAGATCACTTCTTTCTTTACCCTTTATAGAGTACAATTTAAAATAAATTTATAATTACTAACAGGAACTGATGATACGTAGGATGGAAATCCTACTGATACCTGGGTTGTAAAGTAAACGTGCAAGCAAATAAGGGAGTACATGCATTTCCCGGGTTAAATATCAGCGGAAAACCGGAGTTGAGATCTGGGATTCGCGTATATTGCGTATCGATCGTTCATGGCGATCGATCATTTCGCCGTTGAATGTCAAACATGACATAGTTTTGAAATATGTCGCACACATCATTTTGTTTATCACGTATTACGATCGTGAAGATCTACTGGATATGCACAGTGAATTAGCAGAAATATAGAAATAAAAACTGCAATGTGGTAGAAAATGAATAACATTGATTTTGCTTCAGCTGCTTTTTTGATAAGCATTGTTATTTTTTTTTTGAAAGAGAAAAGAGATTTTTGAAAGAGAAAAGAAATACTGCTGTTTATTTAAAATATTATTGTTATGTCTGATGAACGCCACAATTTTGTTTCGCGAATGTTTGAAATAATTAAGATATGATGCGAACATTTATAATCATTGATCGACTATAATTCTGCTAAAATTTTCTTTTACTCACTTATAGATTGTATTCCCTGAAAATAGTGCAGAAGACTAGAGAATTGAATTTGCCAATAAGTAACCATAAACCTAGAATCTCTAAATTAAGTGATAACAATATACCAGAGTGTTCGGGAGAACACTCAAAACGTATTGACGGAATTAATTTAGAGATTATTTTCTAATTAATAATTAAGATATAAGACCTCCTCAAGAGCGAAAGACTATCAAACTAAATTCTTAACCAACTTGATATATCCTATCTCATCAAAAATACCCCTATATAAATCGCAATGTCGCGAGACGTATTTACTTCTCAACTCTTATAGTAGCTAGTTCATGCTCTCAGTTCATAACCTTTGTTCGAGCCTGTGCGACTTAAATTGTTACCGACTGTTAAGAACCATTATTTCCATAAGATTCAACCTCAAGCAAGATTATTGATAACTAATGGAGCATTCAGAAAACAGTAAATCTCCTTATCTGTCACGGGAATTAAGCTGACTTGTCCTATTAATTGTAATATAATATTTGTAATGCAAGATAAATCCTTTCCAAATTCAAATCAAGACCGACTTCCAACTTTGGAATAATCAGCGCGTAGGCTCTTAAACGGGACGTATCTCAATAGCTTAATAGATTCGTGGAGTAGTTCAGGGTCAACTACGGACTCTTCTCAACCAAGTGTTCCAGCTCCTCCATTACAGCTACAGTGCCTGCCTCCTCAATCGGAAGCGATTCTCCCTTCTAATTCCTCCCAGCCTGCACTGCCTTCTATCGAACCAGATTTACCTCCGTTGCTCGCTTTAATGGTACGAATATTTCCTGATTTGTCTCTCTATACCAACTCCTTGCCTTCAGTTTATTGCTCCGTTCAATTTACTCATGCTTCTTCCTCAAGTTTCACATCAGGCATAGAATTTCTAGAAGAAATCTCTGTTCTTCCCTCTTTATTATAACTGTGAACGCAACACAACTTTTTAGGATCTTTGATTTTACAATTTCCTCAATTAATCGATCACCTTCCTTATGTTTATGTAATCTCGAATATTTTGACTTGGATTATATCAGAGCCACCATAATCGGACAACTATACACTGAACGTACAAAAATCTCCATTCTCTTCTTCTCCTTACTGGTTCCTGTAAGCTTTTTCTATCATTCTTTCTTCTTTTATCAGATATGGTCAAGGAAATGAATTAATAGCACTTTTCACTCTCTCTCCACTCCGTCCGTTCACATACATATATAAGTTGATTTAAATATTAAAATCATATTATATGTGGTAATCCTCATAAAATATATTTTGAGAAATTAAAAATTTGATAATTGAAATTAAAAATTTGATAATTAAAATTAAAAATCTCGAAATGCTGACACTTTTATGATATTTTAACATTGCGAATTGTTAAATTTTTTACAAATTGCATGATAATAATTGACATTTAAGTAAAAAAAGATGTGCTTGAAAATTACAATTGAACTAATAAACGAGTCGTTTCAAAAAAATATGGAATTTTAATTTAAGAGCTGAGTGTTTTCGCGGCTTCACAAAATCCTGCCTGACCATTGGCGGTCAACGCGATATCGAAATTCAATCCTCGAAGAACCAACTTGGAATATTGGAGTCGCAAGCATTTATTACTCTTTGATCAAGTGACAATTGATTCACAATTCCTATAAGCAAAATTACATTTTTAAATGCTAACAAATCAATATGCTTTCTCTTACAAATTAGAAAAATGATTTTACATTAAAAAGAGATAAAAACGTGATAAGCGCTTGCAAATCACTTGTGATTAACTGTTGAACTTATTTATATGAATCAAGTATAAACATACGTATTATATATTTAAAATTGTATTTACTATTAGTGCGTTCTGTTTTGCGCTTACAGCGCTTGTAAGCATCATTTGTTCTTGTTTAATCTTGTTTAACACCGGGATTTTAAAATCATAGATGTTTCCCTCATAAAGCTCTATGTTAATTCACATATACATCTATTATACATTGTTCGATATATACGAGTTCATCGCATGATGCTATATGATGTTATACTGACGGTCTAAGAGTTAATATTTGATGGACACAAGTATAAACTGATGCTTACAGCGTGTGAGCGTAAGAACGAAACTATAAATACACAGAATTTTTAAAGTTTAGAATGTACATAAAATTTTTCGATTACTGTATAAATGTTTTATTGTTAAAATTTATTTTTAATAGATTTTAAACTTATATTAAAATACATTATGTTGAAAGTACTTAAATAAAAAAGTAAATAAAAAAGTAAATAATTTATTTTTAATATAAAAAATAACTATTTAAAAATAAACTATTTATAGTTATTTTTTAAAATGAATTATATTTCTTATATTTTTTTTAAGATTAAAATTTCTTAATCTTTTCAGTGAAACATTCAAAATCTTAGTAATTATATACAGGTGAGAAGAACTTCAATAGAAGTTAAATCTAAAACAATATTGTACGTTAATTCCATCTGTTCGAATTGCATGTATAATACAGTTTTTTAACTGGCGATCCGAATAATTCTTTTGTATCCAACGCGAAATTAAAATGCTTTGAACACACCGCGGAGGATTAATGAAAGTTCCTCGTACTATTTCCATGTTGCACCTTTTTCGTTTTATACCGCGCTCTCTCTTTCTCTTTATATTCTGCTAGAATGATACTAGTTTTGCACTTAAATCAAAAGACGTGCTCAACTCCGCTTCGCGTCTATTAAAATATCTGAATACAAAAATCCGTACCTTCGCAGCGAATATTTTTGTCTTTCTTGTGCAAATTTTTTATATATCGACAAAATTAATTAAAATGAAATTCGTAACTCGTCATCATTTTCATAAATACGTTCATACAATTCTTTATTTTTATTGTAACTTTTCTTTTTTACAATAAGATAGGAAACTTTTCTTTTTTATGTATGCAGAACCTCAATAATTGTAAAAAAATTTATATCTTATTAATACTTATCGTAATCTATATGTATCTATTATCTTATATAAATATATAATAATCTCCAAAAAAAACAAATAAACATATAAAAAATCAATAATTTCTTAACATTTCAAGAACCTTTCTTACAAAAATATATTATATTGCACGAAATATGTTTTAAATAATGACTGCTCTATATTATCAAATTTGATATAGCATTTTTTAAGCAGGCTTTAGAGTAAAATAATTAATGTAATTAATTAATGTAAGTTATTGTCTGTTACATAGCTTTGACAGTGACTAATTCAATTCATCTTGGAGTAATCGTAGACGACGATCGTAGACCCGCGTAATCCGCTCGTTTCGGCTTTAATTGTCGACGAAACATAAATTCTTCGGGCTTTCTGTCGCGGCGCTCGCTTGCAACGATACGCTCGGAAAGCTATATTAATTTGGGTTTCCGACGGAAACGAGGACGGAGCTGAACCACTAATGGTGCCGATCGAAGCCGCTACTCGTTATTAACGCGGAAAAACGTGGCAAGAGAGGATTAAAAAAAATAACGACGAAAATAGCGAGCGACTATATTGTCACGTCGTTCGTCCTCACTAATTTTGTATTCGTCTAACTTTAGTAACTTTTGAACACGTTACTATCCAATAAAATGAATCTTTAAAATAAAATTTCGTTAAAATATAGTCAGAACGTTTGTTTTTGTTATAACCTTTTATCGTAATGCAATTTTAAACCAACTAACAACATTTCCATCGTAATGTAATTTTGAATTGCATAACATATTGCATAACACATCGACAACAAAATTACGAATATACAATATAAGTATATGTAATTCTCGATTTGTCATATCGCTCCATTACTTAAAAAGAAACAATTTAAGAAATTTTCATCTTATTATTATGAATAAATTAGATAAATATTATTATTAAAAGTGAATTAATTTAATTTTCGTAATAAAATCATTAAAAATCTCACAAGTCGGAAAACAGTCATCAAAATCACCACAACTAAAAAAGTAGTTCATTTAAGGAAAACAAAAATGACAAAAAAGATTTGATTATAAAAACAATATACAGAAAATTAGAGCTACTACCATTTTCAGCATAAAAATAAATCAAATGAAGGTATTCTTGTATTGCTTACTGCACATAACTTGCAATCAATTCTTATTTTCAAATGTGTCGTGTTAATAAGCCATTTTATTAGTACAATATTATTAAAAATGTGATTTTAAATCAAAATCAATTTAAAAAAAAGAAGAAAAATAATAAATAGACAAAGAGAGTAAAAAATAAATTTATATTTTTATAACTAGAAATGAAAATCAAATAATTAATAATTAATAAATAAATAATTATAAAATGAATATTAATAAAATGAATAATTAATAAAATTTCCGGAGCCATGAAACTTCTAACCATGTGATTTCAATGTCAAATCCGATAGAAGAGGCTCAGTACTTATGCAAATTACTTATGCAATTTGAAATCCTTTCTCCCTTTCGCGATACACATTAAGAGAATGAGCCGAAAGCACGCACGCACGAGTTTGTCGGGAAGTAAATCGAAAAAAGTTTTTTGCGTGTCTCGGTCCTGTCGATTCCAGAATCCATGACGCCACGAACCAGACCGAACATCTGGTACATGGCATCGTCCCATCAAGTAGTCGATCCAGGTTTCTTACTTCCTACTCATACTCCTAGTTCTCCTCGTGTCCTCCCTCGCTCTCCCTAACTCACTCCTATTCCAAAGCAACCCTCGTACCTAGCTTGCCACGACATTCTTTCCCTTTTTACTCGCGGCCGCCGGAAAATCCCTGAGATTTTCTTCGGATTCTCCGAAACGGACTCCGAAAAGTCGTCGATCGCGCGCCATGATGTCGAGTGTGTTAACACAAGGGTGGGAAATACGGGAATGCTATGTACGTCTCGCAAGATCAATCGCATTGCAGAAGCCCATCCACTAAAATTCCCAATTTCTGTACTTTCCTTTCTTCGTGCTTTCTCTCATTCTGTCCTCTTACCCTCTTTCTTTATTCTCTTCTCTCTCTCTCTCTCTCTCTCTCTCTCTCTGTCTGTTTTTTCTAAATTTATAAATAATTTATGAATATTATCTACGATTCACGTTTCTGAAAGATGACAAAAAATGGTAGAAAAAGAGAGATCTTCGGATCGGAGATGATAATAATAAAGAAATGCTAGCGCAACGTCAATTACCACTAATTTTACGAAAAGAAATAAATATTTTTTATAAAAAATATTTTTATAAAAACCTTACATTTGAGTTATATATCACAATTGCATAAATCCTTAAATCCTTTGCACTTAATTATAGTAAACTCCATAATTTTTTATTTTCTCTTAGAAGAGAATGGTTAGTAATTTAATATCGCGGTATATAATACAGATGATGTATCGCTTTAAGAGGTTGCTTTACTAAATGACTATACCTTCTCGGTCTTTCGAAAATTACAGAGAATGTACCCTTGCCCTTCGACAAGCTATTTGTCCTTTGACGCGCAAAAGTCTAATCGAGAGCATGGGATGAGAAAAATGTATCAGAAGCTTGAGTCTGAGCGAGTTCGCGACCAGGGAGATCAAAGGGGATGTGTAATTTACTTCGGGGTTGCGAGACGTCGAAAGGTGGACGCCCTCAAGGGTAGCTTGCGTGTCCATACGTGTGCACGCAAGAGATCCTTCGCAAGATCGAATAATAATAAAACTCTATATATATATATATATATATTGATTTTGCGTGCATTAAATTATATAAAAATTTATTAATTTTTAATATATTTAAAATAAATAAAATTAATGTCTTTCTCTACTTATTAATATTTAAATCCTAATAATAAATTATTA